>CM060949.1:104568260-104688260 GCA_030765055.1 Mantis religiosa
GAAGTATCCCCTATGCCCAACGTGGTTCGGAGTCCACGGTAAAAACTGTAGGTCCTCTCACCTCACCGCCATCTTCACTATCACCCTATCATCGGAGGTAATGGACACCGCCCTCTGGGTGCCTCCACCTGAGAAATGGGTCCGGTCATCACTTGGTGGGGTGAGGTTACCCCGAAGGCCAAGGTTGCCATGTGGGGAGTGTTAGTAACTAACTAACTAACTATACAATCAAAGGTACGATATAATAAAACTTAAACTATTTTCATGGACATACAGTCATGGGAGGGTTCATTAAAGTAGATGATATACGGCATTAAGAAACGTAAGTAAAAGTGCGTTTCAACATAACATTATTTTTTAAAAAGTTCCAAATTGTTTTTGATACAATTGACATCGAAAATAGCATTCAACATGACTTCTGTTGCCCTGTAGTACGTCAATCAGATTGCGATCAACTGCAACATGAAATTCACACTTGAGACCCAGGACATTATTGAATTTGAAGTATACAGCTGATGAACATTTCGTGTAGCGATCTGGCAAGCATCAGCTTCTCGTAACAAAAACTTGAGATACAATTTATACATTACGATGCATAAGAAAGTTAGTTCTCTTTTCCACGTTATGTCAAAAATAATATGAGGTTTCAATTAAAAATACATAAGTTGATGTTAAAAATCAATTATCCTTACATGCTTTGATTTCTCTATATAATCTACTTGAAATATGGCTTCCCGTCTTATTGTTTTCCATGGTATAGGAGTAACAGGTTAGCTCTGGTTCCCGAAATCGCGGGTTCAAAACTGGCGGAGGGCAATGGATTTTGTTTCGGGCGTAAATATCCCTAGCAAGTCTGGTGGCCCTGTGTAGTAAATTTACGGCACCTAAAAGAATCTCAAACCAAGTAAAGAGGCCTCTAAATAAAACATGTAATTGGATACTGAAAGAAAACTGCAGTTATTGAAGAGCATCCTTATTTAAATAATTAAGAAAATAAAGAAACCCTTTGCTCTGTCATCATGGCTATGAGAGTAATTTGAATTTTGGTTTAAAGATATGAGTATTTATGGTGTAAGTTTTAGGCCATTCAACTATACAGTATTAAGAGGTTTTAGTGTAACCAGAATTAATGAAATTGAAAGTAGCTAATGAATTCCAAATTAAATTAAATTAAGTGCAATTACCTTGGGAACCCTCTGCATTTTCGAATTTAATGGAGCCTGCCTATACATACTGCATATGATATATTCTGAAACTTCATTACAAGCACTACAAAGACATTAGGTACTTTTTAAAAGTTTACTGTGATGAAAGTAATACTCAATTTGTGTTGTGAAACAAGGAGAAAGGAGAAAAAATAAAATACTATCCCTATATGCGAATAAGTGTAATTTTAAGGATGGGGGCAAATTCTTGCAGTAGCGTTCTAATTCACGAATTAAAAATTAAGACCTGCTAGTACTAAGACCATGTTTTAAAATACTTGTGAATCTAAAAAAATAGATCCAAAATCTAACAAGGCATCGCTATTGGTGCGATGTTAAACTTTTGAGCAATTTTGTGTTTGTGGATGGTTAGAGCGAAAGTTTAGCTTTACTCTCCTTGCCACGTGCTGCATACACTGCTGGTGTAAGAGTCCCGGGATGGCTTCCTAAAAATAGACCGCAATATCTTTCTTTGTCATTTCCAGGGTTGCATAACAAATAATTTCACAGCAGTTTAAGAAGCGCTGTAATTAATATATCCGTAAAAATAAAGTTGGAAAACATTTTCATCTTACTCATATTTGTCTAATATAGTATGAATTTCAAATGTTACATGGGCATTTTTCTCTCTGACAGGTAGAGAAATCGATACCCAGAAGTTTGCGCTTGATTGAGATTCTGTGAAACATTACACTTGTTTCGCATCGGAAAGCGTAAACCTCATCAACCGTGAGCATTGGCTATTGCTGGATGGGCGCTCATTGTCAGATCTCAAAGAATGAAACAGTAGTTGATTCATTATAAGTGTATAAAATCCCTTACTGACTAAACACACAAATGAAATGTTTAAAATTAATTAAAGTACAACATAAGAAAGAAAAGCATGTTTACATTTTGAAATTCCTAAAACAAAACTCAAAAGGAACAAAAAGTAAGCCAAACAATCTATGTCATTTTAACAAATTTTGGAACAAAAAGTTAAGCTTCAAAATGCATGCTCTGGACATTAGAATTCTTTTTACTTCTACTGAAGCAGCCACTCCCCCTTATTATCAAAGCCTTACTTACCGGGTCCTAAGTCTTCGCGTACATGTAGTGCGCACAGAACTGAATGTGCAATGTCAAAATAAGGGAACATTTTCAACTTGACCACCTGGTTGGCCAGGTCAAGGAATGCTTCCGGATCCATGGTGGATTTCTTGTTTTTTCACTCCTTCAAACCCCGAACCCCCAATAGTAAATCCTGGAGATTCTCCCGCGGTGCTCCCGGCCTGCCCCCCGCTCTGCTGGGCTCTGCAGACTGCACTCAATAATTACAAACCTTGCCGCTAGGTGATGTGCTGCTGCAGGACTCCTAGTTCACAGATTGTCCACCGGGAGCAGCAAATCTCATTTGTATATCATGAACCTGCTGGAATAGCAGAAGCAGGAACAATGGTACTGCTCGGAGTGCGGTGTTTAAAGGGTTACGTTGTCTGTGTTTATAAATTGAACAATACACATACACAACGCCAACAAATATATGGAAACTATGGAACACTTACACAAGTACTTATCACGTATTATCCCCCGTGTGTTCTAAAATAATGTGATATTCGTGCGAAAGTAAACCCGTCCACATATCGAAAGCTCGTTCGATTTAACTTGTCGATGGCTATCGAGGGTGTAATAGTTAATTCATTCGACCGCATTATAAAGGAAGAAGTGCGCCTATAGTATGTGTGCGCGCTAAACTGAAACGCATACTGTGGCGGTATACATGTATAGCTAACAAAGTGTGTTTGTTTTGTAAATATAGATTTTAATACGTAAAACATGTACAGTAATATCAGTAGCAAGGTAAGATTTGGCAATTTAAAATAGTGTGTTAGTGTTTTTTGTTTTCTTTAATTTACATTAATTTAAAACTTAATGTTGAGCCAAATTAATTACATTTAGATGGTATTAGTTACTGCTTTGCCAGTTAAATCTATTTTTTGTAAATGTATGTAAAATTATCTGTGTTCATAGAATTGGACACACATATTATTATATTGTATATCTCTAAATCTCTTTAACTATCCATCATCCACAGGACTATGAATTTAGTAGCATGAAAAAGAGAGATAAAAGCTTCAAGCAAGATATAAGTAGGTATGCTAATTTGGTGGCAAAAAAGTGGTCCTCTTTTCTGTTAGTTGACAGAACAAAATCCAAAGGACATTTTGTAAAAGTTCATAATTTGGTTTCCCTTTAATGTTTCGTTCTTTTCTCTCGTACCCCGTTCCTACTAGCTCTGTATTCCTTTCAATGCATGTCATGTAATCACATCCAAGCTTCCTGTGGTTTTCCTACAAATTTTTGTTGTTGCATTCTGTTGAATTTCCAATTCCTTTTGTAATGTGTTCACGGGTTTTTATTTTGTGTTACAGCTCAATTAAACAATTATTAAGAAAGTAAAGAAACAAAAAAGGTAAGCAGCTCTCCTCGCAACAGACAATTTATTATAAATACTTCTGCCACAATTATTTTGCAAAATATAGATATGGGAAGCTTGGAATGTAGTGGTCTTACTACAGCCATATCTGAATGTTTATTTATAAAAAAAAGAATTGATGTGTTGCATGCACATGACCTTTACTACTCATTTTCTACAAACAGTTCTTACAAAAGCTTATTCTTCAATTTAGTTCTTGTTAAAAGAAATAAATCTTCATTATTCATTTACACATTTTATGTCCGTATAGAGTGAAATATAGAACTAAAGTGATAGTCAAATCTTTTCAAAATCATGCTTTAAAATTCTGTTCCATTTGTATGGACATAAAAAAGAAAAAAAAAGTAAAAGAAATAGTGATTTGTAGCTGAGAAATGTATAAAGCATTTGAAAATTGAAACCAATAGCAAATAATATTTCAGAAATTATTAATATCCTTAACACTTGATATAATTTGTGTGCTTTGAGATCTACGTTTTTGTGTTGTAAGATTTTATATACACATCTCTTACAACCAATCAGAATAAGGACTTCTTAGGCTATTCTCAGAAAATTTAAGATATAAATTCTATTTGGCATAAAGATAGCTTAAACATATGGTATTTTAATAAAACATTAGAGGTATTTTTCAGCCATTCAAAATTTTCAGATAGTGTTTTAGGTAAAGGCTGGTTTTTGTTAGCAATATTACCTTTGTGTTTCATCTTTGGAAGATGCTAAACTTAGATGTTGAATATCATATTACCAAATTTGCATTTTTGAGTTACGAATATTTTTGCTAAAAAATCTAATGTGTTGCACTCACATGGCTTTCTCTACCCTTGTAAAAACTATTCTTAAAGAGCCTCATTCTTCTATCTGCTGCAAATTAATTTAAGAGAAATAATCTTATTGCATGTTTCCGTATAGGTACAAGAGGAATAAGAGAATACAGTAGACTTCAATCAATAATAAAATCTTTTAAGACCTAGTTGCTAAGTGGTGACATGAAAATTCCATTCTTTTGTATGGTTATGAGATAAAATAAATAAGGACTTTTTATATGAGGAAAATATGTTTGAAAATTCAAATTAATAACGAGATATCTTAAAGATAATTAGCTCCAAAAAAATGTACATATATACTGTTGACAATGAATTGTTTGTTTAAATGAACTCTGTTTTATGTGTAGTAAGAGTTCTGTGTATCTTATGGTTTACACATTATGCAAAAGGTACTAAGAATGAGGGGCTCTTTATAGATCATTCCCAGAAAATTCCAGAGTGTACATTTAATATGAAAATATCTTTAAAGACTTTTTCTAGTTTGTAATGGCGGGATTGTCTTGAAAATGTTTGTATTTCCTGCTTGGATGCTAATTGAAATTGAGTTTTTATTTATAGATGCTCATCCCATTCTATATTGGACATGAAGGACAGCTTAATTTTGCTCAGAGATCTCTTTCTCGGTCTTGAGGTTCTTTTTTGTGCCTTAAATCTATGACACTGGACCACTGACTGTATTTCCCTCCCAAAGAAATTTATGCTAAGGACTTTTATGCCGAAAAGTCTTCTGCTGAATTTGAACCAATGAATTCAAGAATCTTAGGCTACCACGTTACCTCTAGACCATGTAGGATGATATCTCCTTAGATGCTGAAACTAAGAACAAAGTTTGTTAGTTACCAGCTTTCATTTCTGAGTTTGCTATTTGCAGACATATAGATTTTTTTTTAATATGCTTTTTTTCTCATATTCAGGGATCTCAAAACGTATAGTTTACTGAAATCTCAGTATTTAATTTTTGGGTGGAATGCAATACCTTTTCTACCTATTATGTTCGTAGCAGAGAACGTAAATAAAATATTATAAGTGTATAACTTTGCTAAAAACCCTTCAAAGTAGTTTTTACATTTGTATTATTTTAACAATTTAATGGATCATTGGTGGGTTCAGGCACCCAACAGTGAACTAATAACTTTTTCTTTCTCTATAGGGTATCATGTAAGCCTGTCCCTGTTGTAATATGCATACCATGGGGTTAATCCTTCAGGCATTTTTGTTTGTTTTATGATATTGGTTTGTTGCTTGCCATAAATTTAGTAATTTTTTTAATTATGCAAGCACAGCTGAATCTATCTTAATTGCATTTTTTTCCCTAAAACTTTCTTTCACCATTTCTTTATCAGGAATGTTACCAAATTCTTTCTCAGGGGAGGTAGTCAACACAGCATTGCATTTCTAAATGTGTGATACTATTTTTTTTTTTTTTTTTTTTTTTTTTTTGTGTGTTAGAAGCATCTGGAAGGTACAAATGAACAGAACTCTTATTGAGACAGTAATATTTCTGAGCATATACCAACTGAAAATAAGTGTTCTTCAATTAATACTTAAATATTAAACACCATGCATTTTACTAAAAAGGATGTCAAGTTTATATATGTCCAGAGAGGTAAAATGTATAGATTTGTATGTAAATAGTTGAGAATAGGATTTAGTTTTTACCTTTTTTTAAAAAAAGAAAAATCTGTATATAATTCACAGTCCTAAAGCAAAAGTTGCCAAAGTTTTGTCTATATCAGTTAGGAGTTACTTGTATGTAGGAGATTGAAAATAAATACAGCGGAGTAATTTTCAAAATTAGTAAATTAATTTGAAAGCTTTTGCCATGTGCATTAAATATGATATATTTCATTCAAATTTTATTGTAATTATTTCTGTCAATATTCAAATAAATAATTGAAAAGTAATTTATACTTTATTAATATGATAAACCTGCCTAGTCCCTAACCTGCATGCACACATCCAAGTTTTAGAGCAAGATTTGCAAATATAAGACTTGGTGATATTACTATTCAATAAAAACTCCCAAATTTAAACTTGTAGTGTTTGCACCATTAGAGAAAATGATTTTCAAGTGCTTGGTAAAATAAAAATGTCAAAAATTACTTAAATACATTTCTGAGATTATTCTCTCTCCCTCTGTGTCTCTCTGTTTATTGTATTAGCTTATTTTGGAAGTATATACTTAAAAACTTTTATCAAATGCAAAATAGAAAACAGAATTTGCAATATTCTTCTTTCATCTCAATTACTGCAGCAGAGTATGTGAATTTTAAAATATGCATCAACATTTCTTTTAAAACTGACCTACAAAACTGTTACCTAAGATAAATATGAACTTTTATTCTTAAGTGACTGATTTAGAAAACAGTTTCTAGATTTAATAATGACAAACATTTTATATAATAACTGACTTGAGGCTCATTTAATTTTAAATAAGAATGATATCCAATTATTTTTTGCAAATTATTAAAGAAACGTTTTTCTATGAGGGTCAACAGATAAGTGTTGAGACAAAAAATGAGTTTAATTTGTGAAGATGAGTTGTATTAGGAACACTAAACATCACTAACTAAAACAAGGTACCTGAACTTGTCAAAGATTAAAGACTTGTTTTGATCATTAGCATATGTCCAACTCACGTTTATGTCCTAAGTTGGACATATGCTGACAATAGAGACAAATCTTTAGACCCTGAAACAAGTTCTTTTTTTAGTTAATGATGTTTAGTGTTTCTAATCCAACTCATCTTTATAAATTATCAGTACATCACTGTTTCTAATACCTGTACTCAACTATAATAGCAAAAAATGTATACTCCTAGAAACATTTTGTTTATTCCAGTTTCCAAAAATATTCCGCCTGGCAGTGTATGCTTCATAGTAGCGAACAGGAATAAATTTCATGACACTAGGTTGAGTTGTGCAGAGAAGTGTGGCAAGTTGCAAACTCCATGGTGAGTCGGCAGGTCATGGAACAGTCAAGGAAGCAATTCACGAGTCAGTAAGTGTGGCTCCATGGTGAGAAATCGGTGGCAGTGGAACAAGTAGCAAAGCAATTTATGAGCAAATATTGGAGTTGTGTTAATAAACAACATGCATCTCTGTGTAAGAAGTGATCCTGTGTGTACGTTAGAAGATTACTAGCAGCACAAGTTGGTGCATAAAGAAGCAACATAAAGAGACATAAAGAAGCATTAAAGAGACGTTTTGAAGCTGTGTATTTGTGTGAAAGAGAAGGTGATTGTAAGTTAGTATTGTGCTAACCGTTTTGGTGACAGACGATTGAGGCAAACACTCATATTTTATTAATTAGAGCCAACTGAAAAATTCAATGCCATGGCCGGGATTTGAACCACGGATCTACTGGTTTCCGTCCAGTCGCTCTGACCCTTGAGCTACCATGGTCAACGTGCCTTCCTGACATTAAATTCTCCAATTGACTCATTATATTTCCTCAATATAAACTCATATTTTATGTTTTTGTCACAATATCTTGAAAATAGTTAACACCAAACTAATACAAAAAGACAGTTGTGCACCTTGAGGCCTACTTTTTTGTGCAGTAATATTTACCAATTATACATAGTCATTCAGAACAAGAGGACATCACAGGCTATCCCCAAAAATTCAAGAGATACAGTTTGTCATGTAAATGTATTGAGCAAATCCAAACCATTAGTCATTTTGAAAAAATAAGAAATTTTTTTATATAGTATGTTGTTTGAGGGGAGGGGTTTTCTTGAAAATCTTGTCATTAAATGCTGAACTTAAATATGTTCCAAATTTGGTACATACCTAACTTGATTTTTTTAGTTATACCGTCATACACAGACGCTTTCTAAAAGTGCTTATTTACTTTCTCTATTACATATTTGCTAAGAGTAGAGGAAGTATTCTGTTCATCCAAAATTTCAAAGTCAAGATTTAAAGTACATGTTTTAAGGCACCTGAACCCAATAAAGCAGATTTGGAAAATGCTTTACTTGTAAATGTGTGTCTGTGAATAGCATACATCTATTCACTTTCTTTTTGGCCATCAGGGGGGACCATAGTAGGGTAGAACAGTTCTGTGCAGCAAGCGTCTCTTGACAGCACACACAATATGTATGTAACAGTACAGGTGATGTTGAACAATCTATTGAATGATATCTATTACAAGGTAAAAGAGACATTTCAAGAAGTAAAAACTGTAAAGCAGCTATGCTACATTTGTCACCCTTGGGTGGAAGTTTCTGCAGGTAAAGAAACTTCAAAATAAAAGTGAATTGGGAAGATATTGACACATTGCTTCACTCACACTGTAAATATCAGTGTGAGCGAAGCAATGTGTCAATAACTTCTCAATTCACTTTTATTTTAACTTGTGCTTCACTGTCTCTGTTTCTTTCAATTTTTATACTTTGAAAGAAACTTCAAATGTTACTTATTCTTTATAATTATGTAAAAGCATAGCAGAGCAATTGTTCTTCACAAATATCACCCATAGGGTGCAAAAACCTGTCCATAAAGAAGCTATTGATATTTTAAAGACCTAAGAAGCCAGTTTCCAACAGTAGATACCATTAAAGCAACAGAAATGCCCAAATCAACAGTTAAACTATAATCTCACAAGATCTTTCACACTGGGAAACATTAACAAAGGAACTGCAGAAGGGTTATAAACATTTGATTGACATATAATTTAACTATATTGTTGACTCTACCAACAGCATATAGCAGCCACTATTAACAAAATGCTTTTGGAGGTTAAAAAGGAAAACAGAAAGCACAAAACACCAACTCTGAATTTCCATTACAAAGGACAGCACTATTTGATATACCAGGGGAAGTCAAGTTTCACTGTTGTGATGTCAGCTTACTCCGCTCTACATGCTCCCATTGAAGGCCAGCTGAATGTGTGACTACACAATGCTCTGTGCTGCTGCCACAAGGGAAGAAGCAATTTTTCAGCAATGTAGGAATTAGATCTGATTTTAATAACACAAATAACATCCTGTGCATAACAGTGTCAGTGCAACTTTAAATTACAAAATAAGTCAGAGATTATAGAGAATTATTTTTGGCTCTCTATGCTGCACCAAAACATATAACAATTGCAGTTTGTGAAAAATCTGCCCTCTTATAACACATATAAAAAAGGACATAATAGTATTTTCTCTGTAATTTGGAAGAGGCCTGTACAGAACACTTCCTTGGACATTTTTCTACATTTTGTGTTTAATTTTTCTCAGACTAGCTTGTCAATGTCAGGTCATAACGTTTGCATAATTTGTAATCGAAGCCCTCGTGTTTGATTATAATCAGAGTTTTGGATTTAGCGAGCTTTATAACAGAAAGAATTGTTCGCTCGCTTATGTTGAATCAAACACACATAATATCTGTGCAACAACTGCATACAACGTTCGAAATTTGGTTTGTGGGAACTCTTGCAAATGTTAGCCGAGTCTTCTTTGTGACTATATATTTGTCCTTCAATAAATCGTCAACAGTTTCATTTGGCACTGGGTAGAAACATTGTTGACATCTACTGGACATGGGGTTGAAAAGAGCTGCATGTGTTTGGACTTACAGTGGTGACAACTCCATAGGATTTGCTCATATTAGTTCGTACTCACAGTGCTGTTTATTTGGGCAACCTGCAGTACACCTGACGTCATACACACTGATAGTCCTGCTTTTCGCCTCAGAACGTCATACTGTCCAATGCTGTCTCTTTCTGGATATACTTAAATCTATGGTTTTTAAATTAAAGGCACAGAGTAAAACAGCCACAGTGGAATCTCATAGAGTATGAATACTGTGATCAGAATATCTTAATCAAATCGTGTATTACAGAAAGCAAGAATATCAAGATATCGAGAATATTTGGATGAAACATCATATGATATTACAATTACTTTCTTGGAAGTGTTGAAAACAGTGTTGTTATGATAAATTAACTTTAAAGAGAGTCGATTAAAGACACTAGACAACACTTACTTTTAAATTTTTCCGGAACTAGTTTCAGAGGCTTTGCCTCTATCATCGGCCGGCTCTCGACTGATTCTCATTGGTGTAGCTGACGATACCTTGTCACAGGTCTCCTCTGGTGGCGGCTCAAGGAACTTGCTGAACAAATCCTTCTGGGGGATGTCGAAATTGAATACTTTGTTCCTATTTTTTGAAATGAAGATTTGTTCCCATGTGGATAGTTCTTGTTTTCCTGATGTATGTTTCAGTAGTTTTGGTTCTGGATTTATGTTGTGGTTTTTTTCCCAAAAATGTGTGGCAACTGCTGATTTTTCTAATTGTTTATATTTTATGTTTCTAAAGTGTTCCTTTGCTCTTGTTTCTAAATTTCTTTTTGTTTTTCCAATATAAATTTGACTACAGTCATTGCATTCAATTTGATATATACCAGATTTTTTGTTTGATGGAATAGCATCTTTGATGTTTGAGCAAATTAGGTTTTTTAAGGAGAAATGGTTGACTGGTGCTAGTTGAATATTTTGTTTTTTGAAGACTTTTTTGAATTTATCATAGGCCCATGGATGGTAAGTGAATTTTTTGAAAATCATATTAGTTTCTGTAGATGAGAGAGTTGTGGTTTCCTTTAGTAGCTTCTTCTTTTTTGCTAAGCTCACTTTTTTGTCCACTAATGATTTGGGAAAGTTATTTTTTTGTGCTATTTCAATTATTTTGTTGTATTCTGTTTTGTATTCTTCTGCTGTGAGAGGGATGTTTACCAGTCTGTATGCTAAACTATTGAAGATTGCCTGTTTGTGGGATCTTGGGTTGTAGCCATTAGCTTTTATGTAGTTGTTTGTCTGTGTTGGTTTTCTGTAAATGCCAAAGTTTAGTCTGTTTTTATTCCTCATTATTTTTAGATCCAAAAATGGTAAATGCTCGTCTTTTTCTATTTCTACAGTGAATTTGATGCTTTTTTCTTGGATATTTAAAAGTTTTAGTGCATCACTGATGTGTTTTTTTGGTACTATGGCAAAGATGTCATCTACATATCGTTGCCAGAGTTTGAACATCCAACTGTACATGAGTGCATTAGAAATAAGGATCAACAAAGGTTTCCCTTGGATGTTCAAACTCTGGCAACGATATGTAGATGACATCTTTGCCATAGTACCAAAAAAACACATCAGTGATGCACTAAAACTTTTAAATATCCAAGAAAAAAGCATCAAATTCACTGTAGAAATAGAAAAAGACGAGCATTTACCATTTTTGGATCTAAAAATAATGAGGAATAAAAACAGACTAAACTTTGGCATTTACAGAAAACCAACACAGACAAACAACTACATAAAAGCTAATGGCTACAACCCAAGATCCCACAAACAGGCAATCTTCAATAGTTTAGCATACAGACTGGTAAACATCCCTCTCACAGCAGAAGAATACAAAACAGAATACAACAAAATAATTGAAATAGCACAAAAAAATAACTTTCCCAAATCATTAGTGGACAAAAAAGTGAGCTTAGCAAAAAAGAAGAAGCTACTAAAGGAAACCACAACTCTCTCATCTACAGAAACTAATATGATTTTCAAAAAATTCACTTACCATCCATGGGCCTATGATAAATTCAAAAAAGTCTTCAAAAAACAAAATATTCAACTAGCACCAGTCAACCATTTCTCCTTAAAAAACCTAATTTGCTCAAACATCAAAGATGCTATTCCATCAAACAAAAAATCTGGTATATATCAAATTGAATGCAATGACTGTAGTCAAATTTATATTGGAAAAACAAAAAGAAATTTAGAAACAAGAGCAAAGGAACACTTTAGAAACATAAAATATAAACAATTAGAAAAATCAGCAGTTGCCACACATTTTTGGGAAAAAAACCACAACATAAATCCAGAACCAAAACTACTGAAACATACATCAGGAAAACAAGAACTATCCACATGGGAACAAATCTTCATTTCAAAAAATAGGAACAAAGTATTCAATTTCGACATCCCCCAGAAGGATTTGTTCAGCAAGTTCCTTGAGCCGCCACCAGAGGAGACCTGTGACAAGGTATCGTCAGCTACACCAATGAGAATCAGTCGAGAGCCGGCCGATGATAGAGGCAAAGCCTCTGAAACTAGTTCCGGAAAAATTTAAAAGTAAGTGTTGTCTAGTGTCTTTAATCGACTCTCTTTAAAGTTAATTAATCATATGATATGCTTGATGACATTTTATATTGTGACCGATGGCACAGATACTTGTGATGCACAGTTGTCAGCTAGAAAGGAAGAAAGGCTTGCTATTTTACACATTGGAGGTAGAAATGGATTTGTGCCCAATATTTTGTTCATAATTCACAAGAGCTGAATGCAGTCCCTAGTGGATTACCATGACACTATAAATGCAGCAATATTTGAAGAATGGTTTGAGGCTGTGTTAAAGACCCTCGAATTATAAGTAATCATACTGGGCAATGTCACATATCGTTTGCACCTGTTGGTGTCTGCCAAAGAAAAGAGAAGATTTACTAAAATGCATATCAAATTTTAGTAATTAACTTGCCACTCTAGCAGTAAAGACAGTAATAGAGCTGCAAAAACATATAAAGGAAATGTATAGTAGATACAAAGTTTACGTTGAAGAATTAGTTGCTAAGCATGGTCATGTAGTAGTTAGACTGCCCTCTCATCACTGTACTCTGAATCCCATAAAATATGCATGGTCAGAACTGAAAAGAAACGTTGCAACCAATAATACCTTAAGAAAAAGAAAACATTACTGAAATTTAAGTCTTAATACAAAATACTTTAAAGGATTATTAATTTTTAGATGAGTCGTATTTATTACACATCTAAAAATTAATAATTATTTCGCTTCACTGTGGTGTTCCAATACAGTTAAATCTCGATATACTTTAAAGGATGTTGGAAATAAGAATCACTGTCCTAAATACATATGCCATAATGAACTAAATACATTGTTTCTTTGAAGGTTTAAGGGAAAACCAGTCTACTATTATATAATCGATCTACAGGATGAAACATTTTCAGAAGGTGATCATTAATATTATATTAATTCCATTGTGTAATTAGTGCAACAAAATATTGTATATATTTTAATGCCCTATTTATTATTCATGTTTACAGATTACTGCACTCCCTGACACCTCAGGCCTATAAATCCAGCTTTCTTGTTTATAATTATCTCGAAGCAATTTTCAGCCAAATAGATATTGTAGATCAAAGTTCGCGGACTTGTCGCATAATAGGACAATATTGCAATGCAGAACATTTCAACTTCACATGCCGAGTACACAACCAACATATGCCTTACCTGACGTAGGAAGGTCAGGGTAGGCAAACCTCTTCTCCCTCCAAGCTCTGGCTGAAAAGAATAGAAATGAACCGTGGAATTCATCTAATTAATGCTACTTCTACTTACTATGGGTGAGTATAGAATAAGTAAAGGGAATCTGAAACTTGCAAGCATATTCCATTGGATTTCACTTTATATTTGAAACGTATAACATAAAATATTTGGTGAACAGTTAACATTACAAGATTTCAGAAGGGCTTTTCTTTTATGATTATACAAAACCTATGGGAAGATTTCGAAAATTCAGAGTATAATTTTATTACCAATGTAAATAGCATAAATCTATGATATTTTAATCAAAACTTAAATAGCCATTTTTTATATAAAAAACATCCAGTATAAAAATTAGTTTGAGGTTGAAGGGTTCTTTTGAATATCTTTACCATTCATGCTGAAATATTAAATTTTTACTATACAATTTTACATTTGGAGTTATGCATGACAAACTTGCTGAAGTGAAATTTCAGTACAGATTTTTGGTAGAAGGTATGATAAGTGTGCCATATTTTAGATAGGTGCTCCATTTTGGATGGTCTTTTCTGCTTTGTGAGCTGCTGCATGCTCTTGTAGATCATATTAACAAGTAAGAGAAAGCATCAGTTGTGTCCAGTTAGTTGCAGTAAACCAGTGTTCCTTTGTAGTTTTATTCACATTCTGAGTTTTTGAAGACCATTCTTGAGAGCAGTTTTGTGAGTTTAAGGTAATTAAGTTTTAATCCAAATTATTGTTTATTCTCATTTCTAGATATTACTTGGTGTCCTAATTTCAGATATTCAAAATTACGAGTATAGTTTCCAGTAATGTAGCTGATTCAATATTTTATAGATCTAAAAGCCGTTTTGTTTTTCAGATGGTACCAGGGTGCAGAAGAGGTGATTGGAAGAAACAATGAGAAAATCAATGGAGGCCCTTAAGGAGAAGAAAATCGGATTTTTGAAAATTTCCAAATGAAGTTTCCTTCTTACTGAAAAATTATGTAAATTTAGATGATTTTGTTGACTACAAAAATCAGAACAAAGTACGAGTATGAACTTGGTGAAGAATTGGAAACCGAACTGAACTGGCTTCATACTGTCAAATTATGAACAGTCAAAATTTTGGACTTAGAAAGTAGGACACTAAACAAATGGTATTCCAGCTAGCTCTGATCAACAGTGTAAAGCATCCATTTGATTTTAATAAAGGTATGGCAGTAAAATGTTGCTCAACATTTTATGAAGATATTCTGAACTACATTTTTGCATTCCAGAGAATGTCTCCCTCTCTAGAGCTAAAGGTTTTTGATAAGGACATCCCTAGAATTTCCTGTTGCTTCATTTCATCTCCATTGTCATTTCACATCATCTCTCATCTGGTGGTCTCTTTCAAGGTAGAAGTGCTGGCAGGTTCTCGGCGCTGTCGTGACACCTTCGGCTGGTTGCCCTCTGTCTCCACTCGCCTCATCCTTCCTCCCGGGGATGCCCTACTTGGCGCATAGGAACAATAAACCACAGTTTTCAGTACCGAATCCCCTCCATAGTAATCCTAATCCTAAACACTGTTGATAGTTCTTTAATTTGAAATTCTTCACATCCATATAATAAGCTCTTCAATATCATTTTAAGGACATTAGTCTTACTCTCCTGATACAATGTATTCAGTTTCTTTTCCATTTATTTCAGAAGTCCTCTCTTATCAACATAGTGACATGACCTTTTACAATTGTCCCATTATGTTGATATTCTTAGTAACTCTTACACTTTTGTTTCCTTATTTTAAAAATAAAATAATCTATAGCTATGACAAATTAACACCATTGACATAAAAATCTTCTACAACTATTAATGAACAATTTCTGATAGGGCTGATTCAGAATATCTGTCTCATCTGGATATATATAAACTCCCATTTTCACTGAATGGTCAAGATATTTCTGCTCAAATGTCCACTATTCTGTAAATCAACCAGTCATGTTATTAATGAATGATCATTATTCACATACTCATAACATAGATGTCATCAACCTTGCAAGGGAAAAGGTTATCAAAGTAATCATTCCACCATACATCTGTAACATCATCAGTCCCTTGCTGTTTCTTTTACAAAACCCTTCAAGGCTTACTATAACACTGAAATTGAATCATGGTTGGCAGCTCATACTTTCAGACAACTAAGCCTGTTTCAATTACTGAATAATATCAGAGCATATGTGAGATCTACTTCAATGGAGATTGCTTTAAATGGATTCAAGAAAACAGGCCTTGTTTTATTTCATCCAGATGTGTTTGGATCACAGGACTTAATTGACAAATCAGTTCTTAATGATCCACAGGTTTACTGTTCATTTGTTCCATAGACATCCATTCCATTAGTGAACAGTCCAGCTTCATTACCATAGAGTGAACTAATATATCACACCTTCGATATGTTTTCCATCTCCAACTAAAAATGCTCTACTTCAAGTAGCAGATCAGAGTCCTTGTTGGAGTCATGCTTTCAGCTGAGCCTATCATCTGGTTTGCCAAAAAAATCAACACAATTGGAGACCTGCATTCTGAAGACAGAAGAAAAAGAACAGAAACAACATTTACGCTTGCCATCCATTCCATTTCTAAAGGGATAGAATCCAGAAAAAGAACAGTAAACTTAAAGCAGATGAAGAATGACAGCATAAAAAAGAAATTCCAGATGCCAAGCAGCTCAGATCTGTATCTTCAGATGAAGATTTGGTGTTAGTATCAACTGGTGATGATTACTTGAAGATGTAGAATGCCTTTATTGTTCAGAATGAATGATCATGTACGTGAACAATGAATAAACTGTATGAAGTGTCTCCAGTGGGCTCAAAATATATGCAGGAATAGACAAACTTGTTTGGAAAATATTTGTATGCAACATGTGCCCATCACATAAAAACCTCTAGCATGTTAAGCACTCTAAAGGTTCCAGTGGGCCTATATTGTAAACATTCAAAACTTAGTACACCATCCGAAATGAGGTACCATTTTTGTAACTTAATGCAATGCTCTAACGGTTTTCATTATTTCACATGTAAACTTACTTTATAAGACACATTTTAACTATCGGACTGTAAGCTAATATGAATAAAGAATTATCTCATATACTGTTATGTCTGTTGATGTATGACATGTAGAATACCACACACTAAAAGTGGTATACAAATGTGTTGGCCTTACCTTACATTTCTATCTATTATAAGATGGTAGGGATGTTGCACACTATAGAACTTGCCAGTTAAATGCATTTCCAGAGCTATTGGAAATGATCAAACTATTATCTTAATTCTATTTTTTGTTTATGCAGGTAATGGATGGAATTCGGCTAAGGGTTCGTGAAAGCAGTACAAGTATTCTTCCAGAGCACAAAGATGATCAAAGAAAGTCAACGCATAATTGCCGCTATTTACCAATGGTACATCTTATAGCAGTAATATGTTTTCTTATCTGCATTTCAATAGCAGTTATACTGTTTGAAAGACAACTACCAGCTCCATTACTAAAAAAAGATGAATTGAATAATCCCAATAAATTTATAGCAGAAAGAGCTATGGACTATTTAATAAAGCTTACAAACATAGGTCCAAGACCAACAGGAAGCTATGAAAATGAGGTACTTGCTGTTAATTTTTTTGTGGATGAAATAACTGCTGTAATGAAAAAAGCAAAGCCAACTCACAGTGTGTTGCTAGATGTCCAGAAGGCAAGTGGAGCATTTACATTGACATTTTTTGATGGTATGACAAATGTTTACCGAAATGTCCAGAATGTCATTGTCAAAGTGGGTCCAAAAACTGGATCTCCCCACAGTGTGCTACTAAACTGCCATTTTGATACAGTTTCAGACAGTCCAGGTAAGAAAATTCAGTTATGTTCTAGGTTATTCAATTCATATATACAATTTTTAAATTACTGATGCACCACACAATTGTGCTCACCAGATCAGCCTATTGATTTTGCATTATTTTCTTTAATTAGCAAGTTTGCTAACTTAGATTGATACTGGCCAAATTGGTTGTATAGGGTAGCAAGGGGAACAAATTAATTGCTGGTGTGGTCATTGGCTTCACAGCGAATATTGAAAAATTAACTTCATTAACAACTAACAAGAAAGCCATGCCATTTCTTTCACAGAAATCAGCCTTTAGTAAACTGGCCTACAGAGAAATTTCATTATGAACTTACTATGCATCCAGAAAATTTCTAGCAACCATGCTTGTTAGTAGAAACTATACAAATTAAAAATTGCCATTAGTTTTGTTTGTGTGATCATGAGATTAAAAATTAAAAGAAAAATGTTAAATGTAACAGAACTTTCCATTTGGTTAGAAAGATTATTACATAAAAGCACGAGATAAAGTTAGGAATTTTATTATAATATTAACTGACTAGCAGTTCTATCACATCAACAAATGTCTCCAAGCACATTCAGGAAGTGGTTAAAGTTGTTGCAGTTGATTGCATTAGAACATGAGGGCTATGATCCTCAGAAAATATCTTGAGCGATCAACAAGTAAATGAAATTTGGCATAAAATTAAGGATGCTATTTAAGTCTTCCAATTCACTGTTGCTTGTATCAATTAATTGTTATTGTTAACAATAACAATATGCACAGTAAAACCCTGTAATTATGCTCCTGATTATAACTTATCACATTCATTAAGACCTATTTGTAAAGTTCCTGGATGTTCCCATATTAATATTGCTTGATTCTACCCCCTTTGATGCTCTCATATCCCATTATTAGCATATTTTTGGGGGTTGAAAATGAATAAAAATACTGTCTAAATTTTTCAAGTTTAACATTTTAAATGTATGGTGAGGAAATAGCTTGTGTGACTGTACTCAACAGTCATTGCAGCTTGAGCACTAGGTGGAAAACCCTCTAGTAAGCACTGGAGCATATAACAGTAACTTTTTGTGAAAGAAATTTACCCCTTTCAGTGTGTTTATCCATTTAGTCTTTTTTTGAATTCTGTGTAGCATAGTGAGTTGTTATACAGCAATATTAAATGACAGTCTATAGTTATGTAGAAATTGAAGCTGGTTACAGTGAAGCAATAAGTATTATAATAATATAACTATTTGTAACCAAAAACTTCACTTATCTTAAGAAAATGACGTCAATTTTTCTTATTAGTTGAAAGTCTAATGTTTCTCTGGATGTGAGAAATTACAAATTTTACAGATACATTATACAAATTCCACACTAAATCAAAAATATTTTGCAGAATCTCTTATCCATATAACAATAAAAAATATTAATGCTATTATTAGTAGAGTGAATGATGGTTGTAAATGGAAGAATGTGATAAGCAGCAATTATGAGAATGTCGAAGAAATTCTTATTTGAATGGATTCAACCATTCTATGGTGCTTCAATGCCAATGTGATGCAAGGGAAAGTACAAGAAATTGCAAGGAACTTGGGCACAGACTTTTTGTTTCCAGTTGTTGGCTTCAAGCAAAAAACATTACCTGTATTATCGAAGCAGTAGTGAATCACATTTGGTAGTGATGGTGGTGTGAATGACTGGCAAAGAAATGTGCTTCCTGGGCTCATTAATAATTGCACTGTGTGATTGTTTAATGTGGATGAATGTGGCTTATTCTTTAAACCAATTTGTGACAAGTTAGAAAGGGAAGAAAGGTAATGTCATGGTGGCAAATTAAACAAGTAGAGAGTCACTTTGCTCATTGTTGCAAATTCTGATGGCTCAGATAAATTGTGTTTTAATGAAAAATCCCTCAGATCCCGAAGCTCAAAAGCATTAAAGTCAACAATGTGAATACATCCTGTCATGAGCTTGGGGGATTGGTGACTTCATCAATGTGGCCGAAATTCTTAGACCAATTTTGAAAACCAATAAAAAAATGCTGCTTTTTGTCAGTTGGCCTGCAAAAAATTTAAATTTGAAGGACATTGATCTTGCATTTCTGTTTCCCCAACACCATCAGAGAGCTTCAACCAGTGAATCAAGGATGATAGAAATTCTAAAACTCTTTAATAAAAGTAATACATTGAAAATAGAGGTGAATATTGCATTACCTTGTTCTGTGCTCTGATATTCATCTCTGCTGCACGAAATGAGATTGGTACTTATATCGCCAATTGTTTCTGGAGTGTAGGACTTTTTAAGGTAAGGTTCTTAATTTTACATTAGGCTGTTATTGACCATCTTTATAAAGTAAGATCACTTTTCTTCAATACAAGTTTCCTTTTTTAGAAATTATTAGGAACATGGCAGAATGTTCTGAAAAAATGCCCATATGTCAATAGATGGTGAAGAGAACTAGGTTGTTGTAGGAGAGAAGTTGCAAGGGTAAACGTAGAGGATTTTGTGTCAGTTATATAGTGATCTTGGATATCTGCAGTATTGACATAGTGGACATGCTGGACTGGTGTTATGGTTCCTGGTGATGAAAATGAGGAAAATGAATCTGAAGAGGAAAGTATTCCACACAAAATGAATCTCTGCGAGCAATGAATTTGTTTAGCAAAATACATTAGCATTGCTCTTAGCTGTATATCTAGGAACATTAGTACTTATACATATAGAGAATGTAATGCTTCATAACAGAACTGCGAGTACATAGCAATTAATGGTCACACTGTGTACTGCATTGCTTTTTCATACCTAATAAATTATATCCAGTATATAACACTGTTCCAGTTGTACCTTTAGGCTTCAGTCTCTTGAAAACTGCAATTATGTTTTTTTTTTACTCTAGATGTATGGTAAACATTTTGTTTTTCATCACATGTGTAACCAGAGTTGAAAACAATATTTATTTCAATAGTTTTCTCTTTGAAGTTTTTACAGATAATTTGTTTTCATCTTTTTTTCAGGGGCTAGTGATGATGGAGCCAGTTGTGCTATTATGTTGGAAATTCTCTATATCATTACACAAATGGATAAACCATTGAAGCACAACCTGATTATGTTGTTTAATGGCGCAGAAGAAAATTTAATGCAGGTATATTAACTTTATTCCAGGCATTCTTTAGTGAATTTGAAATGCAATGCTCCTGTTTGCAATTTATGCAGAGAAATCATTTGATTTGAAGTCTTGAATGGAAGCATTTTAAGGAGGAAATTCTGACAACATAACAAATTACTTTAAATGAATTTTTAATCTTGTTAATGATACTGGGTCACAAACATTTCATTGCCCTTCTAATTATTATTATTATTATTATTATTATTATTATTATTATTATTATTATTATTATTATTATTATTATTATTATTCACTTGAATTTGTCTTATAGACATGGTGCCTGCACCCTCAACTATTTAGAACTGTTAATTATGAGGTTGATATCTTCTCTTATGTTCTGGAGATCCCTCCTTCAAACCATTCATGGGTTTATACAAGGGGTGTCATTGGTAGTAACTTAAGAACTCATAATTGTTATATATTTAAGTATATAACTCTTCTCCCAGTGTTAGTTTTTTCAGCCTTTGTACAGATTTTAATAGGTGTATTACATTGTTTTCTATTGTGTGGTTTTATGTTCCAAAGGTGTGCTATTGCTTTCGGTTTCACCAGAAATATATTTTTGAGACTTTTCACTTTTCTTAGTTCTTCTAAATCCAGCAATAGAGCTTTCAAGAAAGGCATTACTAAATGTACCTAGCATATAAATGATAGTCTACATTAATCATTATCTTCTAATATCATTTCAGGCTTCCCATGGATTTATTACAAAACATCAGTGGGCAAAAGAAGTACGAGCGTTCATAAATTTAGAAGCATGTGGTGCCGGAGGCAGAGAAATTCTATTTCAGGCAGGACCTAACCATCCATGGATAATGGAAGTAAGTAACTTTTCATTTTTATGTATCATCATAGGCATAATAGTTTCCATTTATCAATAATTATTTAAATACACACAAACTGTGAAAGGGAGAAACGACTGAAAAATTAAGTCCCTTACCCAGGATTTGAACTTTGAAACTTCCACTTTGCAGTTGGCTGCTCTAATCACTGAGCTACCATTTCAGCATGCCAGCATGACATTAAAATCTCCACCTTACTCACATTTTCATTGTAGACCATGAATAAATTTCAGTTCGAGTAAGCCTGAGAAAAAGTACTTATGAATTGTAAGTTGCAATGGGAATATGATATACATACATTGTCATTTCGCTGGTCATTTCTAAATCTCCTTCTCGGTAAATCTTTTTTATAATTTTTTGTTGTTGAGTAATCTGCTGCCAGCAGTAAGTACAGCGATATGTAAGTAAGTAAGTAAGAACATCTGTAACACCTTGCCTCATTTCAATACAGAAGAAAACTGATTGGAATCATCATCAGTATAATATTGTCACAGAGACCTTGAGTCCCTGCTGTGAAGAAATTGAGTCAAGCCATTTCACCACTTCTATTGTTTGCCAATGAGAGAAGCAAAAAATACAGTATTCGTGGACAGCCACTAGGTGACATCAAATCCAGAAGCAAGAGCCACATTGTTTCCATATGGACTGCTTCTAGAACATTTCTTGCATGACAACAGAGTATAAATGGAGGTGCAAAAGCCAGCCTCAAGCAATCCAGAGCAGTTCAGAGTAAGCTGTGAAAGCAGAATAGCTGTAAATCGGTCTGCAAGAATGCAGTATGTTCCTGCTAGCAGTGAGTATAGTGCAGAGCATCAACTACTAGTTGTGAGTTCACCAGTGAATACTAGAATAGTTATCAGTCTGCAACCAGAGCAGTGTAAAAGGGAATCATTGTGTGTGCGTCGGAGTAATTAGTAAGTGCAAGTTCTTCATTGATGAACATCTTCAGGATTGGTTAAAAATCAAAGCAGAGTTTGTTCCTTCATCATTTTGTGAAACATTTTCGTTTGCAGTTTGTACGTACTGATATCCATTAGAACCATGTTTCTCTCACTTCCATTGCTTTTATAATGCTTTGTTCATTTGGAGAGAATAATGGCAACTGTCAGTTTGTGGAAATGCCTAGATTCAATTTCATGTTAAACTGTCCTTTTGTTTTGAGAAACCACTTTTTTCCCCCCTTTAAGGTCTTGTGGTATACTTACATTATACACTTTTAATAAGATTACTATTTAGTGGCTGCACCATGGTCGAGTGTTTAGACCGCTCGACTCTCACCAAGGTGACCCGGGTTCGATGCCAGATGCAAAGTGATATTTGTGGTGGACAACATGACACTGGGGCAGAATTTCCTCAAAGTTCTCCATTTTCCCCCACCATCCACCAATTGCTATATCATTCATCTTTCCTATCATTCATTTCACTCTCATACTATCATTCACTTCTCTTGCTCTCATCGCAGGCGTTGGACTGCCCATTCAACCCTGGTTGGGTCAATGCTTCGGCTTCCCTTGCCCTGAGTTTCTGGGCTAGTGCAATCCAAACAACTCCCAATACTGGGATTGGTGGTGTAAAGAAAACAAAAAAATTACTATTTAGTTCTGAGGGAAGATAAAACATTGACTCTTCGTTCTGTTATAATGACTTTCATTTGCTTTGAAATTGAAACTGATGATCTTCTCTCTTCAGGCTCTGAGTTAGTCCCTTTTGATATCATTGCCCATTTTCTTTGTGCCCTTCTCTTGATTTAATTTACTAACTAGTTTCTAATTTTTAACTAGTACTCAAATTTAGTGGTGGTGGCGGCAGTAGTAGTTTATATTGTGACTTTGTGGGTTCGTGAAATGAAAAGTCCAATTGCACCACTCAAAAAATGTTCTTTATTTCCACCGACTTACAGTTAAGCACTTGCCAATTACACAGAAATATGTAATGCACACAATTACAATTCACCAGTTCGTAAGTTAACGTTCCGATGCACGTACACAGTCTTCTCGTCCGTTTGCTAGCTCGTCAAGCACTGACTGACTGCCCCTTGCACGACGTGTCGCTTATATAGGGTTCGCTTGCCGATCTAGAAGGTTCTCGATTAGATTGAATGTCCCGTAATTTCCAGACCCTAGGAGAAGGGTAAAGAGACGGCTCAGGGGCCCGACATCCCTCTGCTAACCATCCCTTCAGTTAGTGACAGGAGACAAATGAGTGGGCGTGGCGTGGCCTCCGGTCCCTTCTCAGCTGTTGTTTGTGGTGCTTCCCGATAATTGGGTGACACTGCTCCCTCCTCAAAGCTGGTCGTCCCGAACAGCACCATCATAGCGGGCTAGACGATCCAGGTGTACCACCAACATCTTCCCTCGGGGAACCCTCTGGATGCGGTAGACCACGTCGTTAATCCTCTTCACCACCCGGTACGGTCCTTGCCATGGCTGCTGGAGCTTCGGGCAGCGTCCCTTGGTCCGGGTAGGACGGTACAACCAGACTAGGTCACCTTGCTGGAACCCTTGGCTGTTGGCTTGCCTGTCATACCTGGTCTTCATGCGGTCGCTCGCCTTCTGGATGTTCTGGCGAGCCATCTCGTGCATGTCGTGGAGATGGTCCACCAAGTTCTCCACATGCTCGGTCGCTGGCTGTTTCACTTCCGGAGGGCTTCCAAAAGCCAGGTCACAAGGGAGGCGTAACTCTCGGCCGAACATTAAGCTGGCTGGCGTCATCCCAGTCGTGTCGTGTGTAGACGAGCGGTAGGCCAGCAAGAACAGTGGCACCTTGACGTCCCAGTCTCGCTGATGGCCGGCCACGACCTTCCTCAGGTGTTCCTCTAAGGTCTTGATGTACCTTTCGACCATGCCATCCGACTGGGGATGTAGAGGTGTCGTGCGGGTCTTGTTCACCCCAAGCCTTTGTAGTGCCTCCTTCATTAGGTTGGACTCAAAGTTGGTACCCTGGTCACTGTGTAGCTCTAACGGCACCCCAAATCGACAGAACACTTGCTCCACGAGGCAGTCTGTGATTGTCTTTGCCTCTTGGTTTGGGATGGCATACACCTCCGGCCACTTGGTGAAGTAGTCCACGACCACCATTAGGTACTTGTTGCCTCGGTCGGAAACTGGTAACGGTCCACCAATGTCAACGGCGATCCGTTCGAATGGGGCTCCGACGTTGTACTGTTGCATGCGACCCCGGCTCCTAGTCTGGGGGCCACGACTCGCCGCGCACACGTGACACTGACGGCACCATCTCTCAGCATCTGCTCGGAGTCTCAGCCAGTAGTAGCGCTGCCGAAGTTTGTCGATCGTTCGGTTCGCTCCCAGGTGTCCTCCCGAAGTACCAGCGTGCACTTCCTCCAAGACTTCCGGGACCTTACTCCGGGGAAGTACTAACTGTTCTCTCTGCGTCTTCCCATCGGGTGACTCCCATACCCGGAACAGCACGCCCTCTCTGGTCTTCAACGAGTCCCATTGGGCCCAATACGACTTGTAGGTGGCGCTCCTCGGTGCGATGTCCTCCCAGGTTGGTCTCGTCCCTGCCTCCACTTCCCTCAAGAGTGGCCCCAAGTCTGCATCCGCCAGCTGCTCCCTCCTCAGGCCTGCGCTATCCCAGCCATCCGCAGGCACTGCCGTGACTACTCGGACTGCTGCGGCACGCTCCTTCTCCTCCACTCTTGTACACTGGCCGCACTCTTCTGGACAGGGTCTTCGGGACATGGCGTCAGTGTTACCGTGGCTCTTCCCTCTATGATGTTCCGAGGTGAAGTCGTACTCCTGCAGCCTCTGGACCCAACGTGCTGTCTGGCCTTCCAGGTTCTTAAAGCTCAATAGCCAGGTAAGGGCGGAATGGTCAGTCCTCAGGTGGAATGGCTGACCGTACAGGTACTTGTGGAAGTGCTCCAATGTCTTTACTACCGCCAGTAACTCCCGTCGGGTGACGCAGTAGTTCTTCTCTGCCTTGGATAGCGTCTTGCTGTAATAGGCTATCACCTGCTCATGGCCGTCCTGGATCTGCGATAGGACACCCCCAATGCAATGGTCGCTGCCGTCGGTGTCCACAATGAAGGCGCCACCCAGTTGTGGGAAACCCAAAATTGGAGCACTGCACAGGGTTTCCTTCAGGTGCTGGAAAGCGTTTTCGGCGTCCTCCGTCCACACATAAGGCCGGTGTTCCTCTGTCAGGCGGGTGAGGGCTTTGGCGATGTTGGAGAACCCCTTTATGAAGCGGCGGTAATAACTGCACAGCCCCAGGAAACTGCGCAGCTCTTTCTTATCCCTTGGGCGAGGCCAATTCTTCACGGCCTTTGTATTCTCCGGGTCGGTGGCCACTCCGGTTGCTGAGACTATGTGGCCCAAGTAGTTAACTTCCTTGCGGAAGAGCTGGCACTTCTTCGCGTTCAGCTTCAAGTTGGTCGCCTGCAGTCTCTCTAGCACCTTACTCAGATTCTCGAGGTGATCTTCAAAAGTCTTCCCGATGATGATGATGTCGTCCAGGTATAGCAGGCAGGCATCGTAAGTCAGCCCTCTCATCACTGACTCCATAAGGCGCTGGAAGGTAGCTGGTGCGTTGCAGAGGCCAAAGGGCATAACCGTGAACTGCCAGAGCCCTTGACCCGTCGAGAATGCGGTCTTCTCCTTGTCTCTCGGGTCTAGAGCTACCTGCCAGTAGCCCGACTTCAGGTCCAGCGTCGAGAACCACTGTGCACCAGCTAGCGTGTCCAGGGTGTCGTCAATCCGGGGTAAGGGAAAACAGTCCTTCCGGGTGACGGCGTTCAACTTTCTGTAGTCTACGCAGAAGCGCAGCTCGCCGTTCTTCTTTGTCACCAAGACTACAGGGGAACACCAAGGGATGTCAGACTCTTCAATCACTCCCCTGGATCTCATGTCCTCCAGCATGTCTCGTACCGCCCCTTGCTTCGCCAGCGGAACGCGTCTATGTGGTTGCCGAATAGGCCGGGCGTCCCCGGTGTCGATGCGGTGAAGCACTTTGTCCGTGCGGCCGTAGTCACTATCACCTTGGCTGAAGACGCGCTGATACCGCCTTAGCAGTTGTCGAACCTTCTCCAGCTGTTCTGTGGACAGGTGGTCGGCCGCCCTCTCCACCAAGCCTTCTAGCCGGGGCCCCAGGTGTTGCTTCAACGCCGGCACCTGGGTCTCGTCGATAGCTGCTACGCTCACCACGGGCTCGCACATTCCCAACTCCGTCCCAGCCTGGACGTCGTGATCGGCGTCCGTAGGATTTAGCAGTCTCACGGGCACCTCCTCTCGGCACGGCAGCAATGCCCTGGCTACACACAGTCCGTTTACAGGCGTCTTCTGGTCCAGCATCATGTTCCTGGTTCTCTGGCCCTCCAGTCGCGCCGTCACCACCACCTCGCTCCTCGCGGGGACAACCACGTCTTCGTCCAAGACGACCCTGCAAATTCCAAGGCGCTCTTCGGGTTGGCGGAGTATAACCTCTTCTCCGTTAAGCCGCAGGACCTTCTTGCCGACGTCGACCGTCGCCTCATGGCTCCTGAGGGCATCCAGTCCCAGGATCACCTCCTCAGCCACCTTCGCGACGAACACCCACAGACGCACGGCACTCCGTCCCAAGTTCAGCTCCAGCAGGGCCTCCTTCTCCACAGGCAAGGTGTCGCTCGATGCCGTGACAAGCTGGTATGGTCGGCTTGGCTTCCTTGCCGGCAAACCCTTCGCCACGTCAGGTCTGATGATGGTCACGGCCGCCCCGGTGTCCACCAGCACGCGGCACGGCTTCCCTCTTACCCAACCGACCGCGATGAGGCTGTCATCCATACGCCGGCTGACGGCGCGCAGTGTCACTCGAGGGGATGGTGGTGATGGCGCCGACGTGCCCCTCTCCACGACGGCCCTTACTCGTTTTCCGGCTGCTCTTCCTGGTGTGGGCAGTCTCTCTGCAGGTGTCCGGGATGTCCACACCCCCAACACAGGCCACTAGGTGTTCGCCGGCGTCCCTCAGCTGGTCTTCTGTCTCCGGCGTGGCGGACACTCCTCGTTCTCGACGTCGGGATAGATGTTATTTTGGCCGCCTCCATCCTTAATGCCGCTGTCAGCGCCTCGTGGATGGTTTTATATTCCCCGAGCATTAGGCGCTGACGAATCTCCGTGTCCCGTACCCCGTCGACAAAATTGTAGGCGGCTTCCCGGGATACGAACTCCAGTGGCAGGTCAACCAAGGCCTTGCTAGCCAGCTGCTCGATCGCAATGGCGAACTCCTGCAGCGTCTCCCCCGGATGCTGTGACCTTGCCTTTAGCTGGCTGCGGTATGCTGCGGCTAAGCGGTGGTTCCCGAAGCGATCCTCCAGGGCTTCCCAGATGTCCTTGGGCGCCGCCGTCGATGCACCGCGTTTAGGACTTCCGCGGCTCTTCCCTGGAGGCTGGCTATTAACTGCGTGGCCTCCTCCAGTGACCATCCGTTGTGCCTGGCCACTGTGTCGAACTGGCGGCGGAAGACCTCAAACGTTGACGCGCCGTCATACTTGGGAGGTTTGACGCGCGGCGATGTTATGTCGCGTCCCGGTGCGTCGGCCTTCAAATCCTTCAACCTCCTGCCGACGACGTCCTCCACCATGGCGCTCAGGGACTTGGCGCTGTTGTCGGCCTTTCCTTCCAGCTCATTAACGCGGCTCGCGAGGTCTCCGACGCGTTCGTCCACCTGGCCGATCCGCTTGCCGAGTCCCGTGACGTCCTCCCTCACGCCGGCCAACTGTTCCTCAAATTTCGCGGCGAGGGCCTCGTTCGCAACCTTCATTTCTTCCATCTTCTCCGTGAGGTTATCGTTAGCCGTCTTCATTTCTTCCAGCTTTGCGGCCAGGTTATTTGCCGCTTCTGTTTTTGTTGTTAATTCGGCCTTCATTTCTTCCATCTTCCCGGTGATGTTGTCGTTGGCCGTCTTCATTTGTTTCAGTTCCGCGGCCAGGCTGTTATTTGCCGCTTCCGTTTTTGTTGTTAATTCGGCCTTCATTTCTTCCATCTTCTCGGTGATGTTGCCGTTGGCCGTCTTCATTTCTGTCAGTTCCGCCTTCATTTCCATCATCTTCTCCAAAATCTTTTCCAATGCCGCGTCCATGGCTGTTATGTTCGGTGCTGTTGTCTTCCCGCTTCCTGACACCAATTGTGACTTTGTGGGTTCGTGAAATGAAAAGTCCAATTGCACCACTCAAAAAATGTTCTTTATTTCCACCGACTTACAGTTAAGCACTTGCCAATTACACAGAAATACGTAATGCACACAATTACAATTCACCAGTTCGTAAGTTAACGTTCCGATGCACGTACACAGTCTTCTCGTCCGTTTGCTAGCTCGTCAAGCACTGACTGACTGCCCCTTGCACGACGTGTCGCTTATATAGGGTTCGCTTGCCGATCTAGAAGGTTCTCGATTAGATTGAATGTCCCGTAATTTCCAGACCCTAGGAGAAGGGTAAAGAGATGGCTCAGGGGCCCGACATCCCTCTGCTAACCATCCCTTCAGTTAGTGACAGGAGACAAATGAGTGGGCGTGGCGTGGCCTCCGGTCCCTTCTCAGCTGTTGTTTGTGGTGCTTCCCGATAATTGGGTGACAATATGCATGATTGGGATAATTGGAACTGCTATTTTTCAGGGATATGTGGTTTAAATCGGCAGATCATTGATGATTACTCCTTTTTAAATCTTCTGTTATTTTATGTATTTTCAAAGTAATGCAGTTTTCTCCAAATAGAGCAACCATTTTTTAAATTAATTGTTAATCTGGTAATGAATACATTACTTTATTGCATGCTACTTTTTAAGTTGTTGTACATGTTTATAGGCTGTCTGGTGAAGTGATAACCTCTTGTGAAATTTTTATTTATGTTAATATTGTTCTTATAGTGAATTTGTGTTGCCAATGAGTATTTTTATGAGTTATGTTCCCTTGGTTATGTTAATAGCTATACTTAGTTTTATTGGTAAAAAATTTGTGCACATATGTTTGAGTTTTTCACATATTTATATAAAAAATTAATGTATCTAGAAAAATTAATAAAAATAATCAAGAAATTCTATATAATTGCATAACTCCAAGTGAGCTGCAACTTACTCTACTGATATAAGATGTTGTAAATATTAACAGTGAAGTATTCTTCATATTTGAGTTTGATTTATGAGTCACTATGTTTACACTCAAACTTCACTTAAAATCTTTAAATCCTGGCATTAAATGAAGTATTAAAACTTAGTGCCCCTAACACCAGATGGCAGAGTGATTGGAGCTCTGTAGTAGTGGAAGAAGAGGAATGTTCATTTAGTCACCAAACAGCTGAGGATGAGATCGAATGATCTTGAAAACATTTCAATTATACAACAAGTAAGTGAAGTTTGAGTGTAAACATAGTGACTCATAAATCAAACTCAAATATAAGATGTTGCGTTTGACATAAAATCCCATTAAAATAAAATAGTATTAATAGTATATATATCTCTCTGATTTCAGACTTACGCACAGAGTGTTCCATATCCATATGCATCATCTCTGGCCCAAGAAATATTTCAAAGTGGGGTTATTCCAGGTGATACCGATTTCAGAATATTTCGGGATTTTGGACAGGTTTCCGGTATGTTTACGGACCTTCAGATCCTGTACTGAATAATTATTAATAGAATATTATTTAAAAAAGTTAATTTGTATTATCTATTTTTAGGACTTGATTTTGCATGGTCAAAAAATGGCTATGTTTATCATACTAAGTTTGATAATGTACACCAGATTCCATTAGGAACCTTGCAAAGAACAGGAGAAAACATTCTGGCGCTCTCTCTAGCTATGGCTAATAATGACAAATTAGCCAATACTGCAAAATATGCATCTGGTAACTTGGTCTTCTTTGATTTCTTGGGTGCCTTCGTGATTAGATGGTCTGAAGTCACAGGCTTTTTCGTAAATATGTGTGGAGTAGCCTTGTCAATATACTCCATCTTTAGAAACTTGAGGACAGCTCATGCACAGGGTAAGTTTCAGCTGTTATATTGCTTTATATTTCATTTTTATAGTCCTGCTCTTATGGTTGTCAGCATGTAATGTAACTTTAAGAAAGTCAATGAAATTCTAAAATTTGAAATATTATGTGACCTACTGCATGATCTCTTGACTATGAATTCATTACATACTAAAGCAGAACTAGAACTGAAAAATTTAATGCCAAAGCTGTGATTTGAACCATGGATTCTCTACCTTTCAGAGTTTGCATACACACCATTTATGTGTGTTAGAACAAACAATTATCATTAATTACCCTTAAAAATGACATATTATTCTATGTGACTCCCACAATTCTGTTAATGCATAGAAAGATTAGATTGCAGTATATTTAAAGAAAACAATAAAATATTAAAACCAATTGATACTCAGAAAGGCATCAGAAAATCACTTTGTTCCAGAGGATTTAATTTGGTACATTTTTATTCCTTAACTGTGCTAATTGTGCCAGCTTGATGACAAATATGCGTTTCCAGCATTGTTTGCAGCTTACACAAGTAATGTTGTTAAAGGGCTTTGTAACTCAGCTCTCAAATTTGTAGAGTTGAAAGTTGAACCAAGGTTCAAATTCAGTGGCATTGTATTTTGCAGGTATGGTCATCAGATACTAAATTGACAAGTTTACTTAACCCATTATTAAAATTATTGTAGGCAAGTCTTGATTTTCACCCTATGAAAAGCAGAGAACAGTTTCTGAAAGAAAAAATCTATAAATTAAAATTATCTGTTTGTAGAAAATGATGTATTAAATATCAGTGATGAACATGGTAAGACAAAAAGTAAAGGCTCACTGGAATTAGGAATATCATTGCTTAAGTAGGGCTATTTCCAGAGAATGGAAGCTAGCAAGCTAGTGTTCATGTTAAGCAGTATATTGATCTAAGTGGCTCAGTTGTTAAACATAGCCTACATCCCAAGACTGTGGGTTCAAAACCAGTTCAGATGGATGGTTTTTTTAAGTGTGGTTAAAACATGAGCCCTATGTCAGTACATTTACTGGCAAGCAAAGGAACTCCTACAGGATGAAATTCCAGCATGACACCATTGATATGATCCTACAATTGACAGCTTTGTTAATAAACAAAATAATTGTTTTTTTAAGCACTATATAAGATTGCTGTGACTCATTAATAACATGAATATTGAAATTTAACTTCACAATTTACTGAATGAGAAAAACATTGATGCTTTTGATAGCATGGAAGCAATATTTTAAAAAGACCAAAAGAAATATTAATCTATCTGACCTGGCAAACTATACTGCCAATAAAATTTGTTAGAACCTATCTATATAAATAAAGCAAATTCAGATTAGTTATTTATTTATTCTGCAATTTAGGAAAAAGTTAAAATAAAACACATTACAATTAAGTTAATTAATTTAAAGCTTTCTGAAAAACAATTATTAGTCCTTTTTTGTGGTGCATAAATATATAAAGATGAAGGTTTTCCGATGCGCAAACACGCAGCATGTAATTTTCCATGAGAGAAACAGGGAAACTCCAAATTGGTTCCAGAAACTTCCAACAACTGCCCTTGTGATTTATTTATGGTCATCGCAATGGCCAAACGCTCGGAAATTGCAGACGCTTAAAATCAAAAGGTAAATCCGTTGGAATCATCGGAATATGCAGGATCAATATTTTCTCTCCTTTGTACTTTCCCCTGATTGTTGCCTCAATGACGTTATTCATTAGCTTTATCACAGTCTCATTTCATTGCACAGTCGTAGTTGGTTAATATTAAGCAGCATGATCACATCTGATTCTACTTTTAATTTTATATTGTGAAGTGGGAGTTCAGGCAATTCTAATGAATTTAAAAGCTCTGTGGGATAGTTGGCTACGTTATCCTGGTTTATAACTGTGTCAACTGATTTGTGCAAAAACAACTCCCCCGGAAGAAACAGATACTCTAGAATGCAATTCTGACATACCAACACAACTATTAGCATTATCTTCATCTCACTGCTCATCAGTGCGGTCATCCTGTGACGTTCGTCGCTCATTTGACTGACTTCTATAACCTAAGTCAGGTTGTCTTCTCCTTTGCAAAGTAAAAAAGTTTCTGCAAAACTTCACAAAGTCACAAAAGAATTCAGTTAATTTTGTGTCAATTCACATTCACAAATTCATAAACCCAAATTATAAAGAAGGTATCCAAGGATTCGCCAATATTTGACAACATTTTTCTGTGGTCAAATATTTATGGTGTTATAAAATAATATAATGCAATCAGAAGTTAACTTTGTGTCTAATCTTCGAAATGTATATCATGCTACATAATAACATTTCAGTCTTGATAACAAATGATAAACGTTATTTGATAAAATATGCTAAGTGAAATAGCTTTGAAGACTTTGGCAAGGAGTGGAACATCTTTCTACTTTGTAATGTTTTTGTTTGTCAAAAGTAAAAGAAGAGTTATATGCTCCGTAAAAGTTTGCATGTGTACTTTTATATTTAGTTAATAACCTGGTCCATTATCACAAGGTTTTTTTCCTCACCTTTTAAACCTTCCTTGGACTTATACAAATACTTCAAAACCAAAATTAGGCAAATTGGTTCAGCCGTTCTCAAGTTTCTGTGAGACTAACAAACGTAAATTCATTTTTATATGTATAGATGAAAGGATATATAATTCATGTTCTTCCAAAAAGTAGGCAAATTGCTGGTGGAATCTTAATTGGAGCAAGAAAAAATTTAACAGAAAATTCAAAATTATTTAAATGAGTGAAAATGACATAGTTGAATTAGCATATTTAAACTTATGGGAAGGAAAGGAGCAATTCTCGATATATTTTGCCTACAACCCTTCAAATATTGTACCAGAATTGTATTTCTTTTTAATTTAACCCAATAAACTGTCATAATGGAAGATTTCAATGACCACTCCAAATATTGGGATTATAAAGATACCTATCCAGCAGTGAAATCTACAGAATACTGGGTTCATTCTGATAAATTATAGTTATTAGGTGTTAACATCACAGTCCTAATTTATTCAATTTATGTAAAGCTTTTTAAATTAAAGATTTCTTTATCTTTATTTTAAAAGATTTTCCCTTGTCTATTGTTTTGTTTCTTTAGTTAGCAACTTAAGAATTTATAGCCACTTATAGTTCTAAACAGGGTCTTGTATTTCAGTTGTAATGTTTTGATCTGCTACAGAATGACCATGTACATTTTTCGGAATTGAATGTAAACAGTTTGGCTTATATTTTTGAGTATGCTCATGATGAAAAATCAGTCATTTTCACATCAGCATTCTCCATATTCATGCTCTTAAAGCAGGTCTCATGACTCAATTTAATCTTCTGGTCAGTAGAAAGCTGAATTCAAAATTGCAAAGTTCACCAACAGGTTCCTCCTCAGTTCATATGGCCAAACTTCAAATAGCATTGGTTCAGTAGATAAGTAGTAACAAATAGACAAATGTACCTCTCTCTTATTGAATTTTTGACCATACTTCTGCACCATTCAGCACTAATCTAACAAGTTGAATAATTTGTATAAACAAACATGCTTTATACTTCATCTACTTCCATTATTATCTAATGCTTATTTTAAAAATAATGAAAAAAGGGTGGCACTTACAAATGCAAAGAAAGAAAGAAAAACTGCTACATTTCATTTAAATAGCACAATTTAAAATATATATATATATATATATATATATATATATATATATATATATATATATATATATATATAAACTGCTAAGTCTATTTTATATTGAATATGCTATGTTATAGATTGACCTGCGCTCTCAATTTTAAATGGGTATATGGTAGCTGTTCACTTTCACATTAACCTTTGCAAGTATGTTAATCTGATATTTTATTATTTATATTCCAGGTATGAGCTACAGAAAATATATAACCCAGATTGGAGTATCATTGGTAGTAATCATTATTTCAGTTCTGTTATCCTTACTAGCCAACTTGCTAACAGCTATATTTTTAACTGTTCTTGGCTGCACAATGAGTTGGTACTCGCAGCCCATTTGGGTGTGTTTTCTTTACATATGTCCTGTGATAATTGTACCAATGGCAGCAATATCGGCTTGGAATATACCTGTAAGTAACAGTTTCATTATAGTGCTTGTTATTTAATTTACTTAACATGTACATTTTACAGCCCATTTTTTAAAGTTCTCTTGGTTATACTCATCCTCTATCAAGTCTTTTTTTTTATTTTAAGAGGATAATAAATTGACATAAAATATCAGTTTTTATATTTTCATAATAGAGTTTAATTTACTGTCTACAATTTATTTAGAAAAGACATAGTTGATTAAAATAGCAAGAGCCATTATATAGATATGAAAATTTCCAACACTGACCTGTCCATTAGGACCTTGCCGCTTGAGGTGTTAGCTAGCTAGTCACATTGTAGTGCTCAACGCTAATAGCATTACTACACTTTGATGCAATAGCAGATGATAGGTTTCAGATTTTCTGTGCTCATATAAAAAGATCATGGGGAAAGTGAAACATACATAGATAACAACTTAGGCTTTCATGGCCAGCGTCAATCCAGTAATATGTAGGAGTTTCCGGGCTTACTGGCCGTGGTCTAGTCGGAAAAACTGAAGTTCCTGACGTTTCGCTCGTACGTGCGTCGAGCATCCTCAGAGGACTCATGGCAAACGAGAGCGGCTCCGGCATAGGGCACCAAATATATATAGGCTGAAAGGAGACTGCCTACTTCTCTGCTATTGACTGTACGTCCGCCAGTCACAAGACGGCTGCAGGGTAATGTCTCGGTTGGTCCGGCTCGTGTAAACGGTTTCGGCCTCTTGTTTTGTAACACGGAAAACCAGGTTTTATGCAACCTTGCTACTTCCTCCTTCCTGTTAAAATTATGTTTGTGCTTGAAGATTTCAATAGCCTCCCAATAAAGTCTGGCATGGTACTGGACTGTGTTTTTGAGAACCTCTGTTTCCTGGAATTTGATGTCATGTCCCATCAGAAGGGCATGTTCAGCAGCAGCAGCAGCAGCAGCAGCAGATTTTTCCATATGTCCCAACTGGCAGTTGGGAGAAACAAGACCTTAATATCACCACTTCTAAGTTCTACATTTAGGTGTGATGGGACATTGTCTAGTAGGATAGCTTATATTTATTTAATTTTTCATCCAGTTTATCATACATATGATTTTGGACATGTCAGAAATACAATTACATATTTACAAATTAGTTTCTCAGATTTCCTTCAAGTCGTATAAACATTTGTTAATCAGATACATCCTCAACTTCCTTTCATATTGTTTAGAAACATCAGCTGCAGATTTAATCTCTTGTGGTAGTTTGTTATAGAGCGTGATTCCGGAAATATATACATCTTTTAGAGATACACTTTTATTCACTCTGTCTAATATAGTCCACATTTTCTCTTGTACAGTGTTAATGAATTTGGTTGTTTTTTATTGGTTTGAACTTATCTATTACATGCATTATTGCTCTGAATGCAATGGTTTCCTTACATGATTCCCTTGCTTTTAGATTAAACCTGATTCTGATACATTTCTTTTGATATATAAGCAATTTGTTCATATGCATTTTTGCAGCAGCCCCCAAATTTCAATCCCATAAAGTATGTGTGGATAGAGACATCCATAATATATTAGTTTCAATATGTTACTGTCACTGTACTTGCTGAAGTATCTAAGTAGATATACTGTTTTACTAATTTTCCCACATATATGTTCAATATGTTCAGCCCATGTTAGCCTATTATCAACAACAAGACCTAAAAATGTATGTGTTTTTGCTTCAAGAATATTGTTACTATCTACTTTTAGTGTTATATTACTACCATTTTTATTGAATTGCATCATTTTAGTTTGTTTGCATGTTACAGTGTAGGTTTATTGATTTGAAGTAATTTAATAGCCAAGAAGTGGTATTATTTAATGTAGTATTTAATTCTTCTACCATTTTATTCCAGCATACAACTGTGGTATCATCTGCATACATTACCACTCAAGTGCTCTGTCCCTTGCGGTACACCATACTTCAGTTTCCAAATTTGATTTTACTTTTTACATATATCTCCCTTTTTTGTATGATATTTCTGTGAACTGTTTTTTTCCAATGAGATAATTACGAATTAAATCCAAGGTTAATCCTCTTATGCCATACTTTTCCAATGTACTAATAATATTATGGTCAATGCAATCAAAGGCCTTAGATAGATCTAAAAATAATGTACTGACCTTCTTGTTATTTTCTAGATTCTCAATTATTTCATGTATGGACTGATTAATAGCTGAAATGGTGGATCTCCCTTTTCTAAATCCATGTTGAAAGTTCTGTAATATATTAAATTTACTCAAGTAGTTATCTAATCTTGACAACAAAATCCTTTCGAACAATTTGGCTATAGCTCTATAGTAGCCAATACTCAATTCATCTCCCTTTTTAAATATCAGCCTAATTATTCCTAATTTTAACATTTCTGGAAACTGTCCCTGTTCTGTTGGAAAGTTCATTAGATAAGTTAATGGTTTTGCAATGACACATTTACATCTTTTTAATAAAACTGAGCTAATTTCATCCCATCCACTATTCTTTTTAGTTGGTAAGTTATTGATTATCTTAATGATTTCATCTTCTGTGGCTGGTTTGAGAAAAGAGGAGAATTTGCTTGTAGTGTTAACATTTACAGAATTTCCCCCACTAGTTGTGTTCGTGAGCATATTTATGAAATAGTCGTTAAACTTTTGGCTTATAGTAACCGGTAACATCCACATTTAGGTTTAATTTTATATTTTTATGTAAACTAGTATATCTTCCAGCTTCATTTATTACACCCCAGGCTGTTTTGCTGACATTTTTTGACTTCTGCATCTTTTCTCTATATGCATCAATTTTAAAAGCTTTTAAATACTTGAGATACATCTAATTGCTTTATATCTATTTTTATATTATTAAAGTGATGAACTTTTATACAAAATATACATATCTTTCATTTTTTCTTTCAGTTTCATTGTTAAAGGTAGTTTTACTCTTTTCCTTCCAATATTCTTTATATCCACATTTATTTTTGGACATGTGGCATCAAAATTCAATGTAAATAAATTATACAATTGACTCCATTTATCATTTACATTCATACACTCTCATAATGCACTCTCCCAGTCTCTCACAGCTAAACTATTTGTTGAATTGTTTAGATTTTCATTACTTATATTTCTTCTTATTCTTCTTTCTTTACCGTCTAGCCCATGGTAAGCTACATTAAAGGTTAATTGGGCATGGTGATCTTGAGATGTTGTTGGAATCTAGAAACATCTTTATAGATGGCACAAACTGTAAAGAATCAGTCTTTAAAGATGACAGCAGACATCCAGGCAGAATTCTGGTTAGTGTAATGCACTGGTAGAGCATTAACAAATGTGTTAAATGCTCCAGGCCTTTTAAATTTACCCATCATTGGGAATTTAGCTTTGAAGTTCCCCTTAACATTACTGCAGGGAAGAATAGTAACTCTTTCTTTACTATGCTTATATCCAGAGGCAGACAACTCTACTCAGGCTGCAAGAGTTTTAGATGGCAGCATCTTGAAATTTAGTCCAGTTTCATCACAATTAAAAATCTGACCACCAGTTAATCCTTCAGCAAGAATTAATTCTTGGAATTGCTTTTCAAATTTCAAAACGTCGTCAGATTTAGAGGACAGTTTTTCACCGTAGATATTGAGCTGCCTAATACTGTACCTTTTTCTTCCACACCCAACGCTGGCAGAAAAATTAGGATCCCTTTCATTGAACGCTTTTTGTAAATGCAGCACCTTCTCTTGCAGGATGTGGTCTGTTACTAGTAGATCCTTTTCTCGTTTTTGAGTGAACCAAAGAAACAGTGCTTCGCTAAATTTTTCATATTCACATTGTTTCATTGTTTTCCTGTGTTTTAGTGCATTACTTGTTGCTCTGGTAGCACACCACTTTTCAGTTTCTTCTCTTTTTTTTTCTAGTCCCCCACTGTAAGATGCTCAACACCATAATCTGTAGCCACTTATTAAACAGTTTCCTTCTTGTCCAAGTCCATCAACTTGTTTTCCATGGATACAACCACTTTCTTCCTTTTCCTTGACATATTATACTCACAGCAAACAAAAATTTTAGTAAGGGATTGTTATTTGAGAAATATGCTTTTTATTAATGTGTCGGATAATACAGAATGTCAGATAACCGAAGGTCAGATAACTGACACTCTAATGTACCTCAAAATTTCAGTTCTGGAAGAGATTAATCATAAAAAGTGGATGCAGACATTCTTTTTAAATGTGAAGTTCAAAATCAGTTGCCAAATCAGTCATTTAAACTCTTATGCATGATTGGAGGATTTTAGTAACAGTGATGTCAAAATTAATTTAGAAAAAAGCTATTTTTAGTCGTTTTTTGACACTTTGTCACTTATATTTTTGTATTATTGAGGGACTAGTTTTGGAAGCTGTCACCATTTTGAACTATCATCTGTTGTCAAGGAGAGAGTAGCCCACAACAGATGATAGTTGGATAGAGGTTAAAAATGGACATGACGGCTTCTGAAACTAGTCCCTCAATAATATAAAAATGTAAGTGACAAAGGGTCAAAAAACCGACTATAGATAATTTTTTCATTTAAACTATGTTGTAGAAGTAGTACTTAAACTGTTTAACCAGAGTGTCTGTTTAAGGTCATGCTGATAGAAGAAGTAATAGTACAGCTGCTTCTTCTTCTATTGGCAGGGATCTCCATTTGTATTGTATAGTGTATTGATGTACAAGATTCAAGCTTAAATTTTAGGACCTTATAACTAGCAGCCAAGTTTTTTAATATGACTGTCTTAATTTATATGGCTTCTCTTATAGGAATTTCAAAATAACTTAAATATGAAGGGTTTGATACTCCACTTTGATTTAAGTCATTGGCACAGTAAGACAAACTTGTGTTCTTCGTTATTACAGGAAGTCACTTCACCTTGGGTGCATTTTCAAATTTATAACGATGCTGGCTTGATTATCTGGACCTTTGCTGAATTTATATGCACTGTCCTGCAGATTCGAAGTGCGTTTATTGGATTTTTGTGGGTTGTATTTTTAAGTTTGGATAACATAATACAATCTACAATCTTTCGCCATAAAAGAGGTATGAACATAAATATTTATAAACTTTAGCAAAAACTTGACAAATTTGCATGTGGCATTGTTGCTCATCTGATTAAATAATTTTAAAGTAAATGTTTTTCTAATTTGCTCTTTATTTTTAGGCAGTCAGTGGCTGATCTTTTATGTAGGTGCCCGTTTGTTGCCGTTGTTACAATCTATATATTTGGCTCTTGGTGCTACAGCCTTGTACATTCCAATTATGGGCAGAAGTGGAGCAGGAAATAATGCAGAGATGTTGGTTGCTCTTCTCATTGGATCTAAATTCTCACTGCTCTTTATGTGCTTTGTGAGTAGATGTCAAACATATTTTCCATAACGGTAAAGAGCAAGTTGATATAGGGATTACAAAGTGGTATCTTTGTTTGCATGTATTTTAAATGTGTGGATATGAATTACTACTGCTATAGCAAATAAAAGAATAATAAAAATTAGCTTATATATGGGACAGTAGAATGTATATTCCTGAATGTTATAGATGGACTTAACACACTTAATACTAACCATTTAACATGTTATTGAAACCATTCTTGGGTAACCATTTAAATACCTCTATTTAATGTATAAAAATTTAACTTCTAAATTAAAAGTCTTATAAAAATTAAAGCCCTTGTCATATAGAGCAACAGCACAGAAAGTCAAAGATCCTGGATATGATACAGATTTTTTTAAGTTTGATTCAACCCTCCGTGTACTATCTTTCAAGAAAGTAAATGTACACCTTTTGCAGGTCAGTATCATTCAGGTGTTCCATGAATAGACGGTATAAAAATTATATTGATGATACTTGTAGATTTATAGTGTTAAGGTCGCCATTTTAGCCTGTTATTCACTTCAAAAATTTGATTTTTATGGCTGTATTAACCCAGTATGACTATAGATTGACTAAATATTGCAAACCAAGTTGCATTTTCTTGCAGCTGAGCTATGAACTATGTGGCATCAGTAAATATACAAGAAAAGAGAAAACACATGGCATTATGATTGTAACATTATGATATACATATCTATGTTGTATATAAATATTTCATGTTTCTTAGCTCAGTGGCAAAACAAATGCTATGACAAGCAAGATGAGAGTTCAAGTTCTCAATCCCAGCTCAAGGTTACACTTTTATTCCAATACCTATTTAGTTTGTTAGACGTAGTAATGAACTAATTCACTGGATGGAAACCAGGAGAAACCATGGTTCAAATCCCGGCAATGGCGTTGAATTTTTCAGTTTGACTCTATCCAAAACATTAGCCTATACATGGCTAGTGTGAAGAAATGATTAATTTCCATCAATTAACTTAAATAATTAGAATGTTACCTATTCTGCAATAGTGATATGACATATTTTATTATAATAAAATCGTATTGATGGCGAAATATATCTAAAATGAACAAAAAGATGAACTTTATTTCTTAGTATCTTGAACAGCTTATATTCTGATTCATCTCCCCTTTCTCGGTGTTTTACTTCTATGTAGATATTTCTTTTTTTCTTTTTAGGTGCCACTAATCCTATTGGTGAGAGATCAAAAGCAAATTTTGGGTTTCCTAAGTGCTGTGTTCCTTGCAGCACTTGCATTGTTAATATTCACTCCTTTAGGATTTCCTTACTCTAGTGATCCAGTGTCTCCAGCACCACAAAGGTTTATGTTAGCGGTAAGTACATTTCAGGTTGTTTCAAGATTTTTTTACATATCAATCAGAACTATAGAGTTGGTTACTATCTAATGTGAGCAACAGCACATTAAAAATGCTCTAGATAAAAAACAAGAAAGAGTGAAGTATTGTGGTTCATACTGAAAATAATCCTTTCTCATTGATTTTTTATGTTTCAGCACACTCACAGAATGTATCATACTGCAGAAGGCAAAGTGCACAATAATGAATCAGGTTACTGGGTTGTAGATATGGATCAGAATAGTCCTTTCTCAGTAAAATCGGTAGTACCTGAAGTGGCGCAAGCAAAGCAAATTGTAGAGGACTGTGAGCGTGAACTATATTGTGGGCTGCCATACTTGATGCCTGTTTTGGGTTTCATATGGTAAGTGTTTTGTAGCATTATACATAAATAAATAAAAATTGCATATGTAATAGCCTGGTTACTGAATAGTTTATACAGTAAAACCTGCCTAAAATGGGCCCCTTATATGCCGGAAACCTGGAAAAATGGAAAATAAATTTCAGAACAGAGCTATTTCCCATGTAAAATTATACTCTAAGCCGGAAAACTGCCTTATATGGAAAACAGAAATACTTTTGGGAACTATTTGCATAAATAACCTGATTAAAATGGAATACTTTGTATTTAATGGATTGCAATGTATATATTTTAAAAAGTGCAATGATTTTGAGGGTGACTGTGCTTGCACTGAAGTTCCATGAATCATAAAGTCATAAACTGTAATCCTTTGAGGAAAAGGGAAAACAAACCATTAGTTCTCTCAACTGTCTTGCAACACACATGGTAAGGGAGAACTTTTTGCAGTGTGTTCATTCTCAGTTTCTTTGTTACAAGGAATCAAGTATGAGTGGAAGAAAACTGAACTTTGATGATTTTAAAAATATAGTTTGTATGTACAGAAATTATGTAAAATGAGTTCTCAACATAAGACATTATCACTGGAGGAAACAATTAAGATTATTGAAGAACAAAAAAAGAGAAAAAACATCCAGCTAAAGAAATAACTGTGTTGTTTAAAGTGGGGAAAACTCAGATTTATCAGATTTTGAAAAAGCAAAAATTAAAGACTAGTGGTTAAAGGGAACAGCAGGGCATGTGAAATGCTTAACAAAATCTACAGAGTATGACGAGCTAAATTGTGCTGTACTCAAGTGGTTTGTTAGTGCATATGCTAAATTAATTCCCATTTCTAGACCATTGCTTCAGACTCAAGCTTTACAGACAGCAAGAAAATTAGCAAAGACAATTTCAGAGCTTCCAATGGATGCCTTGAGAGTTTCAAACATTGCCATAACATTGTTTTGACTGTGGTGAAGCAAATGATGCTGATATGCAGACTGGAAAGGGAATATTGAAAACAGACAGAGAAACTAGGCAATAAACTACAATAACTGTAAATTGAATATATGGTACATAATACAAATCAACCTAGTATTATTTACACTTCATTCTATATTATTCCTTCACTGTAAACCTGTGTGATTGTTTCGTAATTTCTTTGTATTCAAACACAACCCTCTGTAAGACAGAAATCTGTGTAAATGGAAAATAAATGCTGGAACAATCATTCCGTTTTAGAGAATTTTTACTGTACCAGGCATATTATCCAAATTTTTATTTTTATTTCTATTTATTTTTAAATCATATTACATCAAATCTATTACAAATGTTGCAGTAATAACTTACTACTTTAATTAAGTGTACAGGTTACTGATTCCAGTAACCTACGAATTTACTCATCTAATCTATCTAAAACAGTCTTTCTTCTACTCCAACAATATAATTCAAATCTATATTACTACTAAAGCTTTAATTACTTTTAGAATAATATTGTGACTTTGTGGGTTCGTAGAATTAAAAGTCCAATTTGCAGAAATTCTAAATGTTTTTTATTTCCACAGAAATACACTCTGTTCAATCCTTAGGAACAGCAGAATTATGTCACATACAGGATCACAACCTACCAAGGTCGATGACCACAGCAAACAGCATTCTGATTACATCTGTTTACAACATCAACTCTCTTGTTACAACTCCTGTTTACTCCTGTTTTCGACTGACTCTTGGCAAGTCATTGCTTCCTTAAGTACCTCATTGATAATTCGAGACTGTTCTGTAACAGTCACTAGATATTTCTGGAATAAACAAGACATCGGATATTCTGTCACTACACGAAACCTGAACCTTCCAGAAGCGTAACTTAATCTGTGTCGGCACGTCCTTTATCTCCGCTATCTTTATTTGCCAGCTCTTTGTGTACACAAGCCGCGCTTATCTCTCTGCACCGAACCTTTTGTGCGCGTCGCCGCAACAATATTATTCAGTTCTACAATATGAAACCAATCTATTAACTTCTCTACTATAACAAAAGACTACTATTTTAAATGTCCCTTCTGCAATTGGTATCCAAAGCTTCCTCCTACTGGTATCTGTTTCCTAAAGGAGCTGGCATCAGTAGAGGGAGCTGGGTCATCAGTTCCAGATATCCCAGTTATCTTATTTCCTCTTCTGCATAATCATGTTTTGGTTGCTTTAATCACTCCCTATATAGCTTCTATGGCTCTCCTGGGATTCTCTCATTGGTCTTAATTTCCTTCGTTCAGTTGCTTCTGCTCTTCCTTCCAATATTCATAATTGTCATCTTCTGTTTATCGGTCATCTGTCTAGAATTAAGACATCTGTAGTCTAGTAATTATTATAATCTGTCTCTTCAGTTTCTCCTGGTCTCAATATTTCCCTCCAAGAGTCTCTTAAATAATATTCCTTTCTCATATATACTTTGCAACAGTGCATTTTAGGAATCATGCCAGCAAATAACTACAAAAAGTGGAAAGACTTGAGTTTTGCACTTTTCAGGGTGACCTGTGTGGTGCAATTGGAAATTTCATTCAGATTAAATAAATATCCTTTCCTCTATGCCTACATTAGTATTTGTGATTCTTCCTAATATTGACCAAGGTTACTTTGGAATATGTAGATGTTGTGAGAGGAACCAGATCCATCTTTCTGCTTACGCTAAAGATGGGAACAATGTATGCTCCTGAAACTTTGGTACATCACCACATCTACACCTGGCTTGAAGCCCGAGAGAACATGGAATAAAAATTTTATTGATTACCAGTGAAAGCCATCATAATCACCGATCAATCTTGATTTCCTTTCCTATAAGCTTTTCATAGTTATAATGTGTAAACTAACAGCTTGGTGAATGTAAAGTGATAATAATAATAATAAATAATAATAATAATAATAATAATTTATTCACCATTTGTTAATTACAATAATTACAATAGGCTTTGTCAGTAACTTATTACTAGTGGAACAAACCTATTTACATATACACTGAGGGATGGTAATATTTACATATTTTTTACAAGTCATGTTTATTTTTATCTAGGTATCCTTGTATGCTGTAGAATGGAGTTTTTATTAGCCATTTGTATATTTTTTCTTTAAATCTTTGAATATTTGTATTGCATATTTCCAAAGGAAGTGAATTAAATATTTTTATACCATTTAACTTGTAGTACCTAGAGGACTTCTGCAGCCTAAGATATGGTATATCCACTGTGTTGCGGTTTCTTGTGTTGTATGTGTGAATTTCACTTCTGGTGTTATAGTTTAGTTTGTTTTCTTTGATATATATAAGAACATCATACAAGTATAGGTTAATGACAGTCGGGATTTCTAGCATTTTAAAAAATGGTTTACAAGGATCAGTTTTATTAGAGTTTGTCAGTATTCTAATGACCTTTTTTTGAATCCTTAGCACCTCTGTTATCTTGGATTACAACCCCATAGTATCACACCATCCTAAAAATGCTTTGAAAGAATGAAAAATAAGCCATACAAACAAATGTGTTTGGGACTCCCCTCTTTAAGTTTGCTAATAAGAACACTGTTCTTGACAGCCTACTGCATACAGAATCAATGTGAGAGTTCCAAGATAGACGATTATCGATTAACATTCTAAGAAATTTTATGGTCTCACTTGTGTTGTTGCATAAATTATTACTATTGTTTAATGTAAAAAGAATATTTTGTGATTTACTTTCATTAATGAAAAAACCATTGCTTCTAAACCATATTTGGTTTTTTTTTTTGTTCTCTCAGACTGTGATAGCAGATCAAATGAGTTATTTATATTAAGAAATGATCTCATCAGCATAGACAACAGTATGACATGAAGAACAATTCAGCACATCATTAATAATTATTAAAAAAAGCAGAGGTCCTAGCACTGAGGCCTGTGGAACACCTATTTTTACATTACTGATCTGTGAATATTTTCCTCCAATTGCAACTAGCTGTTTATGATTTATTAAATATGATTTAAAAATATTTAAGTTAAGGCCCTGTACACCATACATTTCAAGTTTCTTTATCATTATGTCGTGATCAACACAGTCAAATGCTTTGCTTAGGTCACAGAATGTGCCTTGTGCAAAAGCACCTTCCTCAAAAACTTGGTGTATTTTCTCTGCAATATATTCATATCTATTCAACTGCATACAACTCAGATTAATGGATTACTGATGGTTAAGAATGAAAATGTTATGTCTTAGAATTTTCTAGAAATTGTTTCTAACTTCAATATAAACCTTATAAGGGATGATTTCATATGAAAACAATACAAATGACCTGTGTACTACACACCGTAGAAGCATGTATGTTGTTATATGTGAAATCAAGACATCTGTGAGCAGTTCTTTCTGTTTATATGAAGTTTGGTTTCAATGAGTATTCTTTTTGTACCACTAAAAAGAAGATAAGTCATCCTAATTCATTCTTTGTTCCTTTTTATATTTTTTAGGAAAACCCACTGGATTCCAAGTCCAATGCCTAACATTCCAGTACGAACTCACCTCTACCTCAATAAGAGTGAAATGACAAAGGACAATTTTAAGAGGTTAACATTCACCATTACAGGTAAATAAGGAGGTGAAAATGCTATGGAATCATGATGAGGGCCATTTTAGTTGGTGCTTTCTGCTCTTCACTCAGCTTTGTAGATTTAATTTTAATTTAATCTATTTGTACTCCCATATCTTACAATCTCAATTACAAGTTTTGCAGTTCTAATCTAGGTACAAATTTGTCAGCAGCTTATATTATGGTCTGATAGTGGTGTTGGCTCCCTGGCCGTTGACCTCTATCCTAGCCCTTATATGACCTTGACCAAATGTTCTGATTGTGTCTTCCATTTCTCTACCTCTTACTTCCATGCCCTTCTCAACCATTTCTCTTTGATTTTGTCAGCTTTGTCAATAGAGATTGTCTATATCAGATTAGTTTTTGTGATTAATAGAGCCTGCAGATTCTATTTTGGGAAATATGGTGGCATTATTTTGATACGGTACATATTCAAAATGGATATTGATCATTGTAGCCTCATTTATATATTCGAGGTTGACACTGGACCTTTTCAGAAACTCAAATGAGGATTAGTTTCAAAAAAACTTATCTTGATACTCTCCTTTAACATTAATACATTTTTCTATTTGATGAAAACAGTCCTTAAAGTATAATGCCAGTCTTCCTGAGGCATTTCAGGAATCAGCTTTTTATAAAGATTGATTGCTCCATTTGATGCTGAATAGTGACTTTAAGTAGTGTATATTTAATTAATATATGTAATAAGTTTCGGAAACAGAAATCTAAAAGATGCTAGATCAGTGCTATATGTTGGAGTGTCCATGGTGCTGATCTTTAGGGCTTCTAGATACATACTTAATTTTGCTATAAGTGGCAGTGTATTGTCATGATGTAAAATTTATTTTCCTTTTTGGTGGTCTTTTGAAAAAATGTTCGAAAGGTTTCACTAAACAGATATTTATGTACTAATCGGCAGTAATTGTAAAGCTACTTTCTAATGCTACAACAGCAATATTGCTCATTTTAGGAAAAAGAAGATACTAGCAGCTATCTTCTTAGCAGCACTGCAAATTCATTGGACTGTTTGAAAGTTCTGCTCAGCCAATTAATTTTCCTTTTCAGGATCATAAGAATGTATTCAAGATTTATCACCAGTAATGATATAGCCAAATTAAAAGTTCTGTCTTATAATTTTTCCAGAGTTCTGCACCACTCAGTAAGTTGTTGTTTTTCATCAGAAGTCAGTTTATATGGAATCTATAAACAACAAAGTTTTCCTACAGCTAACTGTTGATGTAAAATGTTTTGTATTTGACTCATATCAAAGCTCAGTATCACGCAAAACAATTCAGAGTATGTCCATCAATCTTCTTCAAGCTTGACAGTATTTCATCAATTACAGCAGTTCCTGGGTGTCCCATTACGAAATTCATCAGTAAGGGAGGGAAAAAAACAACATTTGTTTAAATTTATTGTACCAATTATAAATTGTTACTATTAGATTAGATCTCTTTGCCAAATGCATTTCTAAGTTAAACTTCATTGTTTAGATATTAACAATGATTTAAAATCGTAAAAATCATAGCACAGAAATATTTTCTGGTCAAATTTATCTTTGCTTGAACACAAAATATTTAAATGAAGATAATTAATACACTATTAGAATAAATTGAACAAACTGCTCAGCAATCAACTCGCAGAACATTAGAAAGAGCTGTCAAATGTAAGAGTTTCATTTTTTTAATATAAATATGACATTGTAAATATTTTCAGTTGCTCTCATAAAAACTTACTGGAATGTAAGTAATTAAAGATGTATTTTGAGTATTTGAGTATTACAATAAGACCTTATAGTGTTATGCGTTGGAAATCCTTAAAAACGTTTTATGCTATTATTAATGAGAAAACCGACTTTAGGTTATATTGTGACAGAGGCTAGAAATATGTTTGTGGACATGGCCTGTTTTCATGTTTTTAATTAAAATACTTGCTTAGCTAAGATATATATTTTTCACACTGGTTCAATAATTACATCTGATGTTTCTTTCAGATGACTCGAAGTATTAAAGGAAATATAGATTGTAAAGTTTGGTCAAGGTTAGAACAATTCAGTGCCTCAGCTGAGATGTAAATTACAGATCCCCAGCTTACAATGAAATGACTACTGACGCAGACATTGAATTGTTTTAATCTGGCAGAAATTTTCAACCTTACTCCTATCTGACCAGTGTGAAATAATAAATGGAAATATATAATCTGTGATAATGAAATAAGATGGAAATAAATATGTTAAGAGTTTTGAAAGCTTTTATATAACTTATCACACAGATAAAATGCAGTCACATGAGCTCTCAAATTAGCAGTTCTTTTAATTAAGGGCATTACAAATAAAGTTCTATAGTAGAATAATTGCAGAATAATAATTTTTGAAGTTCTAACTAGTTGTTTACAAATTTGTTTGTAAACCACATTTCTTTAAAGATTAGATATTAGGAACAAATAATTTGGCTATAGCCTCAAGATTACTAAGTAATTAAATAAATTTTTGAATGGCAGGATGGATATATTTAAATGTGTTTGAATATCATAGGTCCTGATCATATTGGCGTTATGCTTTCTCCCGCAAGTGGTATGAAGCTTGAACGATGGAGTTTGTTAGATGAACAGCCTCTAGCAGGACCTCTTTGGAATGGTCGTGATACTTATTTTATATATTATTCCTGTGCCTCAGATCCAGAACCATGGACATTCTGGATTGATTTGAAGGTAATCTTAATATATAACCTTTTTTTCCAATAAAAATAGAAAAATATCATTGAGCATTGAAAATACATTACAAAACCTATTTACTTTATTTCATGGAGATAGGGTACATTGGCAAAACTTCTGAATGTATGCATTATTGCATTAATCTACACCAGTTGTTTTATTTAATTTAGCTTAGCCTCTTATGCAATTAATGCACTTTTAGCACAGCCTCACTTCTGATAGGAAAGCATGCGTGTAACTGGGCTATTTGCACAACATATTGGTATAGTGTTCTTAAAAACAAAGGGCATATGTCCATATGATTTTTTTTTTTCTTTTTACCCACTGTTCTATTTCTGATATGCATTTTTCCTAAGCAAAGGGGACATAGCTGAATTAGGATTAGTTTACTTTGAAAGTAAAATGCAAATAAAAACTAATTTTCATTTAAGCATTATTGAGTCATTTAAAGCCTGGTGCAGTAAAAATGATAATACAACCTTTAGCTTTAAGAGGGTCACATAAAAATTACTATAATTACTGTTACAGTAATAGATTGGTAATTGTGACAGATAATAGGAAATGTCAAGTATATCGAGGTTAGATAACACTGTGCAGTAGTATTTTCTGTGAACAAACTGAATATTTATTAATTTATAGATGAGTCGTATTTATTACAATTTAAATCTCGATAAACTGAATATTGTTTCTTATTGAGTTTTGCAGTTACGAAAATTTACTTAGCTTATCCAATTAAGTAAAATAATTTCACAAATCACAAGTTGAATTGTAGCGTAAATGATACGTTATCTTTTCAAACTTTAATATTTTTTAGGTATTTGAAATTGCCCTAAAGATATGCCAGAATAGATGAATCAGCTGAGATATGTAAATGTGTGTTCAGATATATCAGACTAGCTCATTAGTAAAGTGAGAACACAGAAAACCAAAGATGTTGAATGCTGACTGCAGCATTGAATGTTCCAAATATGTTCTAAGAAGAGTAATGTTTATCTTAATCCTTCTTCTGATCTTAATTGTTGACATATTCCATATCATGTTTAGTGATATGTTTTAGAAGATAAATACAAATACAAACACTTGCAAGTGTACTTGATTTGGGAAACTTATATTTACCAAAAGAGTGTGTACAGTAGCTTTGTTCTTGAAATTATTTTTACTCAAAGGTAAGAGAAAAATAATTATGACAATAAAATATAATAATTTGTTGCAAACTTCACTTATCTTTTCAAGAAAATTTGTAAATTCTTCTCAGAACTCAACAGACTGGTTTTTCATTCGCATCTAATACTGAATCTGTTTGTTGCTGTTACCCTTACAGCTGCTAGGATGTATTATTTTTGTATTTATTACCAAAGTGTGAAAGTAAATTCTTACGAGTAAGGACTATGATACATTGAAGCACAACATTAATATAATTTTGAGTCAAACTTTGAGGAACCAAAATTATACCAAATGCTGTAAAAAAAAAATTGAAATTTTTACTAGCCCACAGAAAATTATAATCAAATTTTATTTTTTAAGGATATAAATATAATTTAAATTTTTTATATTTAATTTTTTTTAACTTTTTATGCATAAGATCTGTATTAAAAACATGTCCTCAATATAATAAGTGAAGCTCATATGTAAAAAATACGACTCATGTATAATTTAATAACAGTAATAATGTGTTTATATTATCTCTAAACCCCTCCTTATTTAGAGATATATTTAATAATCTGTAAACTATTGAAAATAGCAAATTTATGTGAAAAAGGACTTAAACTTTTATTTTTTATGTACTTATCAATATGAGTTGATTTCCTATAAATGCCAAAGTTTAGTATATTGTTATTTTTTATTATCTTAGGATCTACAAAAGGAAGGCAATTGAAAATAATTTCAGCAGTATATTTTTCTTCAACAAGTAATTCAGTAAGACAGTCAAACAAAATATTGTGTGCCATTTTGGAAATAATGCCTCTGTCATGATAAAAACTAATGATGTCACGTTGGGGCAACATGTGATGTAAATTAACTTTAAAGAGAGTCGATTAAAGACACTAAACAACACTTACTTTTAAATTTTTCCGGTTTTCTAACATGTTTCTGAGGCTTTTCCTCTATCATCAGCCGGCTCTCGACTGGTTCTCGTTGGTGCAGCTGACGATATTTTGTCACAGGTCTCCTCTGGTGGCGGTTCAAGGAACTTGCTGAACAAATCTTTCTGGGGATGTCGAAATTGAATACTTTGTTCCTATTTTTTGAAATGAAGATTTGTTCCCATGTGGATAGTTCTTGTTTTCCTGATGTATGTTTTAGTAGTTTTGGTTCTGGATTTATGTTGTGGTTTTTTTCCCAAAAATGTGTGGCAACTGCTGATTTTTCTAATTGTTTATATTTTATGTTTCTAAAGTGTTCCTTTGCTCTTGTTTCTAAATTTCTTTTTGTTTTTCCAATATAAATTTGACTACAGTCATTGCATTCAATTTGATATATACCAGATTTTTTGTTAGATGGAATGGCATCTTTGATGTTTGAGCAAATTAGGTTTTTTAAGGAGAAATGGTTGACTGGTGCTAGTGGAATGTTTTGTTTTTTGAAGACTTTTTTGAATTTATCATAGGCCCATGGATGATAAGTTAAGTAGTAAGTGTTGTTAAGTGTCTTTAATCGACTCTCTTTAAAGTTAATTTATCATAACACTGTTTTCAACACTTCCAAGAAAGGAAATGTGATGTAAAGTCTATAGATTTTGACCCTGTCATTTTTGTTGCATTGTTATAATTTGAATTTTAACAGTAGGTTGCTCACAACCTTCAATGTGACCCTTCTATTACACATAACTTAACATTGCTGAAAACGTATCATTTCATGCCTGTATACTTTGCTAGTTAGCAAATCTAATTGATTTTACATTTTTTAAATATGAATATTAAACGTGAGTATTAAGAATTAATCTTTGCATCTTTTAAATGGCTTACTGTGACTAACATTTCTCATCACATCAGCCGTAGAGATCTATCTATCCTTTTCCTCTTATATTCAGTAGGATCCAGGTTACAATGTCAGAGAGTAGCTATCTGATTTGAATAAATTTGACTAAGCCTTCTGTAAGTAGCCTCCAAGTAGTTGATATTTAAAGTATAATACTGCTGAATTTACTTTGGAAGTTAATATGCTAACCTAGATCTTTGTTTAATCAGATCCTTAATTTACAATATTATACTGTTATGATGCATTATACTGGGGAACAAATTTTTTTTCTCTCAAATGTTTGAAACAAAATAGGCCAATTCTTAATAAACTGGTCTGCTGATTCCAAAAATGCTCTTTAAAATCTCTATCAATTTTTGAGTAACTATCAAGTAACGTTTTTTTTTTTCTTTTTTTTTTTTTTTTTTTCCCCTCTCTCTCTCTCTCTCCCCAAACATTGCAGTTCTCCTAAGTAGATCTGGAATTGTTTTTAAGTTTATTCTGGAGAGCTTTCCGATTAAGTTTTTCAGAGAAAGTAAGATTTTTGTCATAATTGGTTGTGAAAATGTTTTTAATTAATCTCTTAACTGTTTCATAGGGGAGATTTTAATATCATTGTTTGAGCAATTTTGGAACCCTTCTTGACCAACATATCTGCTTGCATATACCCAAAAATCCCACAGTGGAATGAAATCCATTGGAGAACTATATGTTTATTTAAATTTTCAAATGTTTAATCATATTAAGAATTTCGTTTATTCTTTTCCACTAGTCAGCTGAAATAATAGCCTGAGTAGCTGCTTTGGAATCTGATAAGAAAACTTTGTTGAAAAGCTCATTTTTCCAGGTGAATAGATTTGGTAAGGAAGTATAAATTGCACCATCAAAGCTTCCAACATGCTTAAAGAAAGAAAATAATTTACAGGTAGCTCCTGCTCCATTTGGTTGTAAAGAGAGCCATCGTATATATGTGAGTCCATTCATTGTCTGGATATCTTACATTTATGGTTTCAAGGGTATATGCTTTAGCTTCTGTAGATGAATGTTTCTTCTGTTTAATATCTGCAATTAAATCAAGGTTGTATTCTAGCTAAATTACTAGGTGAACAACCAATGAAGTCCTGCGTTGTTGTCATATTGCATTCCCTGTAACTGTTGTGTGAAGCGCGCCAACTGGATCCATCTCTAATAAATACTATTTGCGCTAAGACAAATATTCAGAGTTTGCAAAAGTGATCCATGAAGAAAGTAGACAGTAATGTGTTTAACATATCCATAAAAACCCTGTATTTTTAGCTCAAATAGTTTTCCTAATACAAATAAATAAAATACCAATATATTAATATAATTTTGAGTCAAACTAATACTCAATGCTCCATTTATTGGTAGTATTTACCTAGAGCGTTTTGTTAGGATCTTCCTAACATCATCACAACAGCTGTTAGGAAGATCCTAACGAAATGCGTTACAGAGATACATATATGTTTGTCTGTTATTATGACAACTGTATATGAGAATTCTGCTTTTGTGCAAGATATTATATACTTTTTTTTAGCTAAACTATTTGTCATTTTTGACCATGCAATTTCATTTAAAACATATTTCATGGAAATCTGTCTCACTTAGATTATGTTTAATATCCTAATGATTATGATTGCTTATATATTTTCCCATAACACATTTCAGGTAAATAAATTTGCCAAATTCTAATCTTTTTTCCCATTATTGTTTTATCAGTCCAGCTTGGTATTCTTAAAATATTCTCATTTAGGTGGTTAGAATTATTTTGCTCATCTTTTATTTTATATTTCAAACTTTTATAATCCTCTTTCCACCAATTTTACCTCTTTGACAGATGCAGTCATCCACTCGTAATATCCAGAGCAGATTTTATGCAACATTTCCTTGTCAAGCTTTGTTCAGCTTTGTTCAGTTTGCAGTTCTTCCTTTCTAATATATTCACATGTTACAATAAGAATCACCATATTAACATAGACTTATAATATTGCCTTGATATAGCATTTTTTGTTCTGCCCTAATCATGAGTTACTATTTTCCATTATTGTACAAGGAGTGGCTTTGGATTAGTGCCTTTTTGCCTGACACTATCCTACAAAAAAAGTAAATATTTTAAATTGTGTTATATTCCATAATCATATAACAAATGTAGTCCTGCTCATTATTCAAGTAGAATGAAATGTCTTCCCTGACATTAGAAAATCATAAAAACTGAATGAAGTGTTTACAAACTCCAGGTTTCAAATATTATTATATTACTATTCTGTGACTGCATGAGTTATGTAGATTCGGAAATCTGGTTTGCAGAAATTCAGAACAACTTCTGCAGCAAAAAGACGTGAAATTGACAATCAGCTGTCTTCAAGGCTGACTTGGTGTTTTGCCGCATGAAAACAAATGAAAGAAATCACTGTGGTACACTTCAGTCGTCGACTGTCACAATAACCAACAAACAACTGCCGCTTGTGGGGTATTTATACCTCCCCAGCCATTGTTCCTAGAAAGCTGCAGACCTTCCAAGAACTTCCGCGGCTGCAACAATGGGTAGAACATTCTGGAGCCTCTCTGTCTCTTTCTCTCCTGCCCATGCACCCGGCTCCTGCGCAGGAGCACAATAATGCCACATGGTGACAATTCTATGGATCTGTACCACTTCTGTGGTCAATTTAGAAGTTTCTGATTATTTATTCTAGATTATGTCAGGGATTGGAGGGATAAGAGGATAGCCCACATCCATGATAATTATTGCCTGCTATAGCTTATTGTTGGCAGCACCTGTGAATTTATCGTATATCTAAGATAATGTATGCTAATGATGCAAATTAATTGTTATTACACACTAGCCATGTGTAGGCCAAGGTTTGGAAGGACTGAAAAATTCAATGTCATAACTGGAATTTGAACCGCAGATCTCCCAGTCTCTGTCCGGTTGCTCTGAACCATTGAGCTACCATGGTAAAAGAAGTCTGCTAGAAGAAGTAAAAATTGTTAAAAGTACATGAGAGCTTACGTTTGCAGTGCACTGTTTTCTTTAAGTGACATCAATGAAGTAAGTTGTTTACTATGTAGTTCATTGTCTACATTATTGTTAGAAAAAGGATGAAGTGAAATACAAGGGAAGACTTGCTCCTGAATTCTACACAAATATAGAATAAAAAATTGAAAGATTAACTGCATAGGTATGTAATAGGATATTTACATAAAAAGCAAATGTATCTGAAGTCAAATATGCTTTATTCTAGTACAAAAGTGAATCGAGAAGATATTGACACATTGCTTCACTCACACTGTTTATTCACAGGACATGTTTCAAGAGCTCTTGCTCCTATCATCAGCTGATACTCAACTAGTGCAAGTTGTAGTGGTTTCCTCTTTCTCCGTTTTGTCAATAGATGGCGTGATGTACTTGTCAAAGATGTCCGGTGGTGGAGTTTCAAAATTCATGACTCTATGACGATTTTTGTTGATGAAGATTTTTGAAGATTGCTTAAAATTCATGTTGGACTTGTGACCATTGGGAAGCCTGCCTTAGATTGCATGACAAATGGTGTGGAAGCTATAGCGATTTGATAAAAAGTTGCTGCCATACAATTTTGAAGGGCCCAGAATTTGTATGAGCAATCCTAATTACAGGGGTCATCCAGAAAGTAAAAAACGATTGAGCATGGTTGAATTAAAACAAACAATATCAACACCAAACTTTATTTTTAAAATTACATGACTTTACACTAATTTTCTATGCAATCACCATACTTGTCAAGACATTTGTTGTAATGCGGAATCATTTTTCAATACCATTGTAGTCATTTGCTGCCAAAGATTTAAGCCAGGCTTTCACACTTTTTGCTTGAGTTCCACATTGCCTGCAGACTGTGTTCCACCTAAAAATGCTTTCACTTTTGGAAATAAGTGATAATCCTTGGTGCCAAGTTGGGGCTGTAAGTGGGATGACCCAAGATTTTCCATTTTAGGCATTGAAGTTCCTGCTTTCAGTCCCAAAAAACCATTGCAATAATTTTCCGGTTGTTCAAATTTGACTTTACCTTCTTGGGTTTTGTGGGCGAATTTGTGTAATTCTATTCCATTGTTTGCCATTTGTTTTCAGGACTTTTGTACAAAACCCATGTTTCATCTCCAGTAACAGTGCAGTGAAGCAAATCATCACCTCGTCATATTGTCAAAAATTCCAGGGCTGCTCCCATGGAATTCGTGTGACTGTCATTCATAAATATTGGCACCCAACAAGCACACATTTTCTTATAACAAAGGTGCGCTGTCACTATTTTATGCAGGAGTGAACATGAAATTTGTGGAAAAAATTCATGTAATGTGCTCGAAGTGAAGCTTGATTTATCTGAATTGCATAATCAATCTTTTTCTTCAATTCTTTTGTAATAAGTGATGGCCTTCCACTCCGAACTTCCATCATGCATGCTCGTTCTTTCTTCATTGAACATAACACACCATTTCCTCACTGATGACTCATTAACTGCAGCTTCACCATAAACATTCTTTGTTTGCCTATAAGTATCTATAGGTTTAACATTTTGAGCGTTCAGAAAATATATGACGCTTCACATTTCACATCTGACAGGATTTTTGATTGGCGATACCATGTCAAATCGCTGCACAAACCATTTGTGTGACTGCACAGGAACAATACTCAGCTCACAATGAAGCCAAGAATGAAACTATCTGTTCCTAAGGTAGTTGCAGTGGTGCAGGATCTGAGCAAAGCACCATGCGCAATCGTTTTACTTTCTGGATGACCCTCATATATTGCTACCTTATGAACTTGATAAGTTGCTTTCAGCTGTATTCAACTTTACAAAACTTATGGCATTTTTTCCTTTGTTTTTATTGTTGTATAACCATAATGAGTAAAATAAATACTAAAAATGACATCTCTCTACACTTAAATTTAGTTTCTAACTTCAGGCAAACTGCTCTAAATTGAATATAAAATTGATGTTCTTACTTAAATAATTTTCATAACTTAAATTTTTTGTATTATGTAGGTTTACGTATACAATCACACAAAATTGGGGTTATACTGTTAAGCTTTATAACATTGAAAAGAAAGTTGGAAACAAAATCGTTGCCATTTAGAATGCCTCTTACTTCTCCATATCTCAATTCTGTGCACTCCCCACTTCCACCTCTCATCTTGAACATCTATTTATTTCTTCAGAGTAACATACCTATAATTTCCTGGCTTTAGAAATATTAGCTAAATTTGTCCTGTAACAAAACAAGCTCTTTTATATAATGTAACAAATTTGTTTCAGGGTCCAGCCCATGTGAACCAGACATCTGTGGACATTGCAGTAACAAGTCACTTCCTTCATGGAAAAGCCAAAGTGTCCCCAAACTTTCATCAGTTTATTTCACAGTTTCCGCCATGGACAGCAGTAACTGCCTGGACAGCTACATATGAATCCTGGAAGTTCTGACCACCCTAGGTTTTTAAGAGGTTACTGCTTAGAAACTTTTTTTTGTATTCCTCTACACTTATCCTTTATATGTAAGTAGTCATATTTTTACACAGTAATAGTTATTTAGAACTGCTCATTTCAAAATTAGGTACTCAAATGCCAAAAGCAAATCTGTTAAAGATGTTCTAGTTTATCCTAAAAGTTAAATTTAAAAATGAAAATATATAAAATGAAAGAGTCGCCTTGATGCCTGTTACTTCATTTGTCTTTCATTGGATGAATGAGTTGATTATATACCATTCTATATTAGAATGACTAATAGCGCAGACATTCCCGTATTATAAAAAAGCAAAGCAGACATGTTACAGATATCATGTTAACTTTAACACATACATGTTGACATACATATGTCAGATAGCTCTTTCTGAGAGCACGAATCCAAATAATATAATCAGAGAAAGAAAAGATAATTAGGAGTGGTTGTTTTTCTTGTTCTTTATGTTCCATATAGTAGAAAATCCAGAATATGGTCGTTACATTTCAACTCGCAATATGTTTTTGGAAGAATAGTGCACATTAAGAATATCTAGTTCTTTGGAAAATCAATTATGTGGAACTTGGTAGTTGTTGACTACAACTTAATCAAACCTACTGCTTTATGAATTGTTTTCAATATATCAATATGAATATTATTATCAATAAAATGCATTTTTGTGCATGAAACATTGCTAAATAGTGAGGCCTTAAAATGCTGAAACCTTTCAGTTAATGTGATCTGCAAGTGTCAAACATTTTCCTTGACCCTATCTTTATTAATAACTGAGTATAAACCTAATATTGGGCAAGATAAAGTATACATATCTGCAATAATTTTATGGTCTTTGCACTTTTCTCATCTTTTCCTTTGTTGAAAAGATGTAAGCAGTTGGTATCTATTTAAAAACATATAATAGATTACACATATTTAAAATTGCTTTCCTTTGCTAAAATGTGACACTTTCTAGCAAACAATTTTAAATAGTGTTGCCCTGCCAAATTTTTTATAATTGTTTGTACTGAAATGCTAATTGAGAATAAAAATGTACTGGTCAGACTAACTTGTAAATAGTGGGGCATACATATTTTAATAGTGAATATCTTAAAAGAGGATGTAGAAGTTAAAAATTTTACATCTTAAGATTTTAGCAACTCATTGGATGCAAGATGAAAGAGGTTTATCCAAACTTCTCCATCTTCTGCACAGTAGCCAGGAATCATAATGTTCACACTAATTTAGCACAGTTAAGAGGATTTCCATTTCCTCCTAGCTATTTAATAGTCTTTTAAAAGAATGGAATGATTAACAACATAAAGAGCAGTTTCATTGATATAGTCATAGTAAAATCTTACTATTCATGTTTATCCGATTATTATAAACCAAAAAGTTTACTACAGAAAATTGTTTATAATAGTTGCATTCCAACTCAGTTTATAGTTAGAAAAGTAAATTTACCAACAGTTTAAAACAAGTGTAGCTAGAAAAGTAAATTTACAGTTTTAAAACAAATAGATACAATAAACAGATCTGAAGAAAAAAAAATGCTTGCAATTGGAGTCTAAAGCTATAGCATTTGCACTATAAATACTTCAGGAGTGCAGTGTTCCAAGAGCTGTGTAAATCCAATGATGAACTGCCCTTTAGCTGTTGCAAAATGTCCTTTTTTCGCTGTATTTAGTAATTATGTATCTGCAATTATTTGAAAAATTAACTTTTTTTATGAGTTTTAGTAGGTACTGTAATTTGTTATATAATTGTAGTATATAAATGCTTGGTTTGTTATAATTATGTATATGAAAATAATACTGAATATTCTAACAAAATATGAAAGATTTTGTAATATGTAGGAATTCAACTGATGCCGATAAATAAAAAGTAAAATCAAAGCAGTGGTAGTTATACTGCATGAGAATCAGCTTTGGTAATATGAAATACTAAATTCATGTTTATAACTTAAGCAGCTGAAAGCCAGTAAGGTCAAATAGTAAAGAGGAGGCTAAAGATACCTGCTAAGTTAAGTGCTCCTTGTTGTGCTTTTTCATGTGATCTATTATACAAGAAGGATGGCAGCATTTTGTCTTAAATATTTGAATGTTTCTTTAATCACTTTAACACAACTTCAGAAAAAATAATTACTTATAGGAATTTTAAACTAAAATGTAATTTATATCCATCATGAAATACAAAATAATCATAAAAGAAATTATACACCTGTCAAATAATCATGTGGTAAACGGAAAATTAGCATATTTTGCTTTTGAGTGTGCTATGTTAGTAGCAATTATACTGTGATTTAGTTGTTACTTCATTCTAAGATTGTAAGATAATTGCTTGAAAATATAAACATATCAGTATTATTACATATGCAAATCTACATATAAAGGAGGGTTTAATAATGAAACATACATTTTTTATGCTTTTATTTACAATTATTGTGTTTTAGAACTTCCGTGCATGTAATGCTACAATGTGTTCATAATCATCCATACCTGTAAAATGTATTGTCTATAAGTATGTAAATAATATGTTGACATTTTGTAAGATGATAGGTGGATGCTACTTAAAATTTAAAGCATTTGAGTTCAAATTCAGCCTAATAATGTACTGTTAGTAGGCATTAATCTGTCATTAGAGTAAAATCTTTGAAGAAAGGTACCTTTTTTATCCCTTTTAAAATACAGTATAACATATTTAGTAATAAGTAAGAATAGATGCACTTGATTAAATGCTTACAAAAAGTAGGTAACCATGCCTACTTAAATATACTACTGAACTATGTTGCAAGTGCTATCTCGATGTCAGCTTACATAGGATTTACTTCCTGTATTAAACAAATTAGTAGTAAAAGTAGTAGTAGAATATTTTTGGGAAAGTTCTGTAAATCTGCTTTATTTGTATATGTATTTTTGCTTTACTCTTTGCTTATGATGTATTAGAAAAACTAAGGAAGATTCCTTTGTGTTGTTTGGTTATGGCTTAAGAACTATGTTAGATCTCTTAACTATATTAGATCTCTAAAGTGGTTTTCACAATAGAAGCTTTAGCTATTTTTTGTAAAGTTAAAACTGTAAAATATTAGTTGCAAAATCTGGTGTACAATTGCCTATGAATGTGAACAAAAACTGGAATCAAAATTGGAGAAAACTTAAAACCTTGATTTGAAATACAAACATACACAATCAGCAGTAAGATTGGTCATATTTCATTTTTCCATTTCCAATCAAGGTGTACTGCATTCTTTTTATACACGTCTTCAGTGCAGAAGAGGCCTTGAACTGTAATAGTTGCTAGTCTATTTGCTTATAGACTTGAAGAAAACAAAACCAGGATGACTCTTGGCAGCCTCACATGCTCTTCTATTTTCAGTGTTTATGCTGTCAATAGTTTACTGTTGGTAATGATATTACTTTCTAAACATACTGTATTGCCCTTCACAGTGGGGAAACTCATTTAGAAAAAAATATACTCCCTCTGTTCCATAATATGGTATAGAAATGGGAATCATTGCTCTGCAATAGTAGGTGCATATGAATCCGGTTCATGGTTTGATGTGATTTGTGTGCAGTATTGAAGCTATCTTTCATCCAGGCAGACGTTCATAGTGTATACATTACTACAAGCAACAAAAAGTAAACAACTATGTTGCTAAATATGGATGTCAATCAAATGGCCACACATTGTGGCATTCCATGGCAAGTAAACAAATAAGTAACCGAGGCAAATGTAAGTAGAAATTCCAAAGCACAACAATTAACAGCCGAATCTCTGCAGTCAGGAAAGATGAATGGGCTATTTCTTTCATGCGACAGCCACCTAAAGCCCTGACTTCAATGTACTTTATTTAGGGTTTTTCAATTGTATCCGGTCCTTGCAGTACAAGAATCCATGGTTGGTTCAGGAACTCATTGACTGTGTTAATGAGGCATTTGACAACCTCAACACGGAAAACTGGACAATGTGTCCCTCACTTTGCAACAATGCAAGGAATGCTGTATGATGCAACAGGAGGCCAATGAAAAAAGACAGGCTACGCTGGCAAGGTACATTGGCTGAGTTCCTCCATTATAAACCAGACACAATAGAAGCTGCACAATGAATGCTTGCTGAAAATGGTTTGGCCTTTGAACCAAACTGTATAGCTATACAATGTTAGGTGCTCCATCTGGTATCACACTCAATGTACTGTAGTACTCCTACTTGATTATGTTGTAACATAAATACTTACACCATATCTTGTAAGAAAATATATTACAAACATACTGTAATATTTAGGAATGAACTCCATTATTTATTATTATTATTATTATTATTATTATTATTATTATTATTATTATTATTATTATTATTATTATTATTATTATTATTATTATTATTATTATTATTATTATTAATTATTATTATTAATTATTATTATTAATTATTATTATTAATTATTATTATTAATTATTATTATTATTAATTATTATTATTATTAATTATTATTATTATTAATTATTATTATTATTAATTATTATTATTATTAATTATTATTATTATTAATTATTATTATTATTAATTATTATTATTATTATTGTTATTATTATTATTGTTATTATTATTGTTATTATTATTATTGTTATTATTATTATTGTTATTATTATTGTTATTATTATTATTAGTTATTATTATTATTATTATTATTATTATTATTATTATTATTATTATTATTATTATTATTATTATTAGCATATTATAAAACACTATGTAGAATAGAAGCATGTACAGCCTATTAACTAATTCTTTAAAATGTAATATATCTATACCATATTGTGGAACAGCATAACAGACCTGTTACTATATCATATTATGGAACTGAGGGATTGTGTGTGTATTGTGTATATATTGGTGCTAAATAAATGATATCCAATTTAGTGAAATTCATTTGCCTTTCTTGATATTTACTGTATAATAGGTGTTTAACAATACTTCACTTTTTCACTTTTCTAGACCTAGAGTGGTAATATTTAAAAAAAAAATATATATATATATATATATATATATATATATATATATATATATATATATATATATATAAGATTGAAGAAACACTAAATAAGCTCATTTTGGTGGGGGGAGTGGAACAGCGCAATATGGAAAGGAAACATGTGGAAAGAAATAACTATGCAAATGAATTGAACATTTAAGATCAAATTTACTTGAAGAAACATAAGAAATGAGTAATTTTGGCATCTCAGAAGATATTTGAACCCTCGAAACAGCACCTCACCTGGATAGCTCTTCATTTCACTGCAAATTAAACCAAATTCTTAAATCTTGCCTTCTCTTTGCTTCCATTCCTGATTTATTGTAGAGTGGCCTTAGAAATTAATACATTCCAAATTCAAATTGAGGTTAGGACTGCTGCTTGCTTTTCCAGTTAACAATTAACATCCTTTAACCAGTTAGGTCATATCAGACGATGAATAAAATAGGTGACATGAAGCTCAGTTGAGTCCTTAGTATATAGAGCTTAGTTACCTGACATTCATCTTTCAGGATAAGGTAAATGCGCAAGAAAACCTTATCTGATAACTCACCCTAACCAGGGGACGAACTCAGGACCTCTTGAACGAGAGGCAGACATGTTACTACCTGAGCTATAGAGGTGGTCTTTTCCAAATATTGTGTGTTTTGTATTATCTCTTTTTTATTCCATTTCCAGGCAACTGTACACCAGGCTTAGGTGTATAAGCTGTACAGGCTTATACTGTATCATTCTTTTAATTTAAGATTTCCATATTCCTGACTTTTAAAAGGGTCATAATATAGTTGAACAGTAACACAATGAAAGTTTATTATCAGAGCTGTACAGGCTTATACTGTATCATTCTTTTAATTTAAGATTTCCATATTCCTGACTTTTAAAAGGGTCATAATATAGTTGAACAGTAACACAATGAAAGTTTATTATCAGAGCAGTAAGATTTTGTGTGCTTAAACATTTGCTCTTTGTGTTTTGTTATACAAGGGCCTTCAGGTTCATAGTCTGTGATTCACTTTCTCTGGTTAAGGCTGTTCAAGTACACAAAACAAAATTATTGCTGTATGAATAGGATTTGAATAACTAAAGTCTGGAAAAATCAGAACCGGTGAGAGCATTGTGCCTTCATTTGGGTATTGCTATTGATTTTTGATACGCTTACATTCTGTTGAGTGTCCTGTGTACTGCATTATTAACATTTAACTGTGAAAGCAGAAATTAATTTACATGCTTGTTGTAAATTCTCAAGGTTGTTGCTTCATATCACAACTAACTTAAGCTTATTCCAATTACAGCTGTAAAGGCTGCTCACTAATCCAAGACTCATTGATAGAAAAGTCATATGGATTAATTAGTAAACAGGTAAATGTTTAAGAAAATTTGCCAAAATATGAAAGAAAAAATCTCAAAGTATGAAAAGTTATTTTAATCCAAAAGTCTTTATTTTTAAACAGTTTAAGGTTGATTGTGTTATCTTAATAAAATCAAAAACCTCTTAAGTTCTTTAATGTTTAAGCTATACACTTATTAGAGGGCAAAAATAATGATATATAGTCTTTTGGCATTATGTAATTTATACACTCAGGGAATGAAATAATTCTTCCTTTATCATGATTTAACTTCACAATGTGCTATAAGTAGATATTAAACATTTTTTGAATCCACATCTGTGGTTTCAAATAGTGCTCCAGTGGGCCTGTATTTGAATTTATCTGAATAACTGCCTCAAGGCATTATCTGAAAAGTCTGCTTCCTGTCAATGGAAATACTATAAGAGAAACAAAATACTTATTCATAATATCGAGCCATTCTTAAAAGCAAAATATTTAAATTGTATAAAATATTCAGTAATGTGTAAAATATCCTGAAACTTTACCAATATATAGGTATTAGAAAATATTAAATTTTTTAAAGTGGAAATTGGATTCTATACACCTCAGATCATAGAAGTCTTTGTTTCTCTGACACTAGGAGCCTTAGTTTAGTATTTTTAGCATTATTTCTGTTAAGAATGAGGAACATTGTTTTTCTTTCATTGCTTAAAATAACTTTTGGAAAGCAGTCAACACAATATGGTATCAACTTTTGGAAAAAATTTGAACAAAATATCACGTATTCTAGTTCTCACAGACTCAACATTCTCCTTCTCTCTGCAGTCACCTGTCATTGTTTAATCTTATGAATGACTAATATTTAAATGTTTAGTTGCATTACACTTCCTGGATAGTAGTGCACAGCTAATTATTATTTTTGAGGCCTTTAGTTAATTATATAAAAAAAAACAGGTAGAAGAAAAAGCTTTCTTTCATAGCACATTATCCTTGCTCAGCCAGGCACAGAGATGCATAAACCATTAAGGAGAGACTTTTATATTTGGGTCTAGATTAGTGAGATGATGTTGTTGCATATTTAAAATTTTATTAAATGACTTATTGTGTACAGTTCATTACTTTCCACTAACTTGTGAAGGATACCAGTCCCTTAAGCAAATGCATAATTTTATTCATTGTAATTATCTTTAATAAACCTCCATGTTAATGTAGTGCATATTTATTCTAAGTAAAAGTTAACCATGATCTCTCTGATACCATCTGTTCTTGAAAGTGCAAGATCTTGATTGTAAGAAAATATAGGAAAAGAGACAAGGAAAGCTACTATCTCATAGGTAGTTATTTATATATTCTAATAGAAATGTTTAGTAAGGTAATTGCACTTTCACTTGTAATCGTGCCATCTGCTTTGTTGAATGTGCATATCTCAAAACATTTTCCGATCAGCAGCAGCTTACCTGATTATTGTATAGCATGAGAAAAGAAGCAATTTTTACCTTATATTTCAAGTACTTTTTAATGTATTTTATCAGCTTCTGGAGATACTTTATTGCAGTTCATTTTTATACTTAATTTTTAAGTTTGCATTGAAGAAACCTTTATATTTCCTTAACATTTTTAATTTTCTCTTAATTTTTTATTGCTTCTAGTATTCAGTTTGCTTTTCTTACATTTTTTGCTAGCTTTTATCTGATGAAACAGTGGATGGTGAAGATAATGCAGCTTTATAATTGTGTATATTAATTTATTTCTTATGTTACATATTTCTTTTGAACTTCTGTGTTTCGTATTTGCACTTGTATACTGCAGTCTTTCCTATATAAGTGTGCAACTTCCTTCTTTCTCATTATTGATTATCCAATCCTCTTTTCTCACCTTAATTTAAATATTAATGTTGCTTAATTCTGTAACTTTCATATGCTCTTAATGTTCCTTATATGTGTAATACTTTAATGCTTGAATTAATAGTAATAGCATGTCTTTTAATAAGTGTTTGTTCCTTTTTTTTAATGGAGAGGAATCAAAACCTTTTGCAATTTAATTGCTTTGTCCTAGATTTGACATACTGATAAATAGGTTCAAAGAGAAGAAAGGAAAAATAGATTTTAAAATGTGTTAGTGAAACATTTGTATAGGTCATTTACAACTTCTCATCATACGCAAAGAGAATGAAGTTTATTTTATGCAATTATTCTTAAATTGATTACTTATAATTACAGTGCATAAAATAACTATATATTTATAATGTTAAAGTAGATGCAAGCACAAGGGATGTTAGAACATTAATTAAAAATGATAGTTTTTATAGGTGCTGCTCCATAATTAAATGGCTCTTGCATCTTTCAGGTTTCTTCTAATATCTATGTATCGCGTTCACTAAAATGTTTTTTCTGTATGAAGGTTTTGGATTTTTAATCTTGTAATGACAAAATATAATGTGCCACTCACCTGTTGTGAACCGAACACTTGCCAATAAAGTCTTGTGCTAATGGTGTATCTTCTTTAAATACACAAATGATGATCATAATGATGAAAATCTGCAAACATTTTACTTTTATAGAAACTTCAGACAACTGAAAATGGATAGGGTCAAGCACATATAATCTCTGAATTTTTTGGGACAGAAATAAATAGTGTATTGTGTTTAACACTATAAGAAGAGGATTCACAGGTATTTTAAATTTGGAATATCAATAAAGAAGCATGTTATTTCTAGTCTAGAGATCATGGTTGACATTTACAAAAGTGTTGTGATTTGCAACTTAGTTTGTATTCAATTTCTTTAAAAATAGTATATATATTGAAGTAAGTTTTGCTGATTAATAAGCAAACATTTAACAACAGAGCTTTGTTCTTTAGACTCTGGTATGTGGGAAGGTATGAACATACTCTAGTTTTTTAAGTTAATTGACGGAAATTAATCGTACCTTCATACTAGCCATGTATAGACTAAGGTTTTGGATAGAATCAAACTGAAAAATTCAATGTCACGGCCAGGATTTGAACCACAGATCTTCCGGTTTCCTCCATGGTAGCTCAGTGGATAAGAGCGAATGGGTGGGAACTAGGAGGTACGTGGTTCAAATCCCGGCTCTGGCATTGAATTTTTCAATTTGACTTTATCTATATTCCAGTTTTTCCTCTGATTTATTTTCATAGTTATTTCTTTCTTTTCTTTTCTTTCTTTCCTTTTCTTTCTTTCTTTCTTTCTTTCTTTCTTTTTTTTAATTGATTCATTTATTATTAATTTTAGCATCTTGAATACATTCTATTTCTGTACTTTTGAACACTTGATGGCATGCTCTGACAAAACTATCAATGCTATGAATTATGGTGATGAAGCTTGTGAGGCTACACAAAACTTGTCTCTAAGGGCTTATAAATAAGTCATTACTGTAATACCCAGAAACTGAAATGTTTTATTTCAAATGTTAATTCATGTATTTTGTAATAAGTCAGTAGTAACACTTAAAACACCACTTACTAATTTTAGTTAATTGATGGAAATTAATCATTTCTTCACATTAGCCGTATATAGGCTAAGGTCTTTGATAGATAGTCAACATGAAAAATTCAATGCCACGGCCGGGATTTGAACCATGGATCTCCTGGTTTCTGTCCAGTCACTCTTACCCATTGAGCTACCATGGCCAGCTTGCCGTCCTGACATTAAATTCTTCAATTGACTCATATTTCCCCGGTATACCACTAGGGACTCTCGCATCTGAGATACACCGTTTGTGGCGACTCACTATCATAAGTACTTGAGTCCCAAGGCTTCATCATTTAACTCTTATTATTTTAATTAATTGATGGAAATTAATCATTTTTCACACTAGCCGTACCAAAAGATCCGTGGTTCAAAACCCAGCCACGGCATTGAACCCTTCATGTTGACTCTATCAATTAAAATGTAGTTGGCATATTGTAACAAACTGATAATAAATAGTTTTATGGATTTCTTAGTGAAGAAAATGCAGTGTAAAATGGGAAATTTAATGGCATATACAATTGCACTCCTTCAGGAAAGCACAAATAGCGCAGTTGATTTTATTGATTTGTTTTATTATTTTTACATATTTTTTATTGTTTTTTTATTGATTATCCGTGGTTCAAATCCTGGCCGTGGCATTGAATTTTTCATGTTGACTCTATCTACCGCTTAATAAATTCGTGTAATGAGACTTTTTGGCAGCATGTGCTTTCATTATTAACTTCTGGCTGCTGCTGGTGGGTGCCATTCTAGTTGTGCACTCCTGATGGTTTGATGAACTGTGTTGTGAGCTTCTCTCTGGAAATTTTTCAAGTGAGAAACTTAGTGTTAGTGTTTTAATACCAGGAGATTTTCCTAATTCACAAGTTCTTTATTATCAGATGTGTAGTTCTGGTTCCTGATCTGTTTCATACTGTTCTTGTCAAAAATGGGGCGCTACTTTTGATTTATTCCTGTGTGTACTTTGTATCTAAAGTGCTCCTTGGTTATGTTCTGTAAGTTCCATTTTGTTTTGTCTATATAACATTTCTTACTTGCTTAGTTAAATTTGTAAATGCCTGACTTTTCTCTTAGTGTTGGGTCTTTTAAGTATCACTTCCGATGATTCTGGATGGAAAAATAATTCTTTGGGGCCAGGGGTATTTTTGGTTCTCTATAAATTCTTTTGAATTTTTCATGTGTAGTGTGAATATTTATGGATAACTTTCTTTTTGTACTAAAATTGCTGATATTTTGGATCAGTTTTGTCATTTGGCTTTTGTTATTTGCTTCTTTACTGTGTATTTGTTGTAAACATTATGTCCTGCAACTTTTAAGATGTATTCATTTTTTCTATTTCTTTTTCTCTGTTTCAATCTTCAATAATAATCTGTGTCTGAGGTTATTCAGTACAGCAAATTGGTGTGGTTTGGGATTGAAACTATTGTGTCTTATGCAGTTATCCATATGTGTTGGTTTCCAATAGGTGCCAAAGTTAAGTCTGATTTCTTCTTTCTCTTTTTTTCATTATCTTTAGATCTAAGAATGGAAGTTTTCCTATGGAAGCATGTGTTTATGAAATGTGTACCATTAAACAAATTTAGTAAGTGGTGTTTTAAGTGTTACTAGAGGTACATTAAAAAAATATTAACATCACTGTAAACATCTTCCCCATTTAAATAAATTTTTTGATGTCAAGTTAATATTTAGAATACTGCAGAAATATGTTCTGCATTATTATGCAGTAATACTTTTAATAAATCCAACAATCACAATTTTAAATCATTAAAAAGATACACAAGCACTAAAAGTAGTTGTAAATCATGTGTTTTATTAAGGACATGCAGAAATAATTACTGAAGTACATATCTTACTATTTAATTATAGTTCTTTGGTACAGTTTTGTTGACTTCAATTTGGAAAATTATCCCTCAGCAATTATTTCTTATCAATGCACTTTTCATTGCTGCTTGTGTACTGGGAAATACTTCTTTAACTTGTTCTCTGAACCATAATGTTTCCTTGCATTACTATAAGTATGTTCGGTGCCATTGCTGCTGTTCTTAGGAGACCTCAGATACATAAAACTTTCAAATTTATTTTTAGAGGACTAACCTGCTATTCTAATCACTCTAACATTTAGATCTATTATTTTTCTTAAGTTCATAAATTTTCATTTCATTTGCAAATAACCCAAAAAAATTCATTGTTAGTATGAGGCAAACTCAAATTTGTCTTACAATAGCGCCATCTCTGGCACAGTATTTCTTAGGAATTCCCAGAAGACATTTATTATGAGATTTTTCTTTTTCAGTAATAGGTATGGAAATTAAAGAACTTGTCTGTAAACTTAAGAAGCAATATAGCATTAGCTTCCACAACGGTTAAAATGCAAAAGGGAATTTGAAATACATTATAATAATGTATATTAGTGACTTCAAAAAGACTTAAATTGCAATGGAATTTACTTTTTTAAAAAGGAAAATGAAAAATGAACAATTCTAATCTAAAGTGTTGCAGAAAAATAACTTATTTTTGTGACCAGTGTGTAACCAGAGTCCAGATAGCAAAGACTCAGTTGTTCAGGTTGTGGCTGTGTCGCATTGTATGTATTTTATTCTTAGGCAGTGAAAAAGTAAGAGAAATGCTTAAGTTATTTGCAGAGAACAGAAAATTTACTTTTTAGTTATATAATTGTGCACATTTGTAACTTATAATGTTGCTAAAGTGACTGTCATATGGAAAGATGTTATTTGTTGTTATTTAGTATATTCTTATTTGTTATTCATAAAGATTTATTTTATAATATATGCACAAGTTGAAATTTGTGAAAACATTATTTTTAACAGACCACAAAGCAATTTTAAGTTCCCAAGAAATGATAACTGCGCTAGCATATTAAAGATTTTTTATTTAATTAAATGAACAAAATAATTTTATTTAGAAGAAAACAAAACAAAGAAAAACATTTCTGCCTTTTGAAGTATATCAGCAGTGTTGTTATTTGCATTGTTTTTACTAAAACATCCCTACCCCTGCCGTCCTTTGCCAGTTTAAGTAAGATAGACAGGACTTTTAAGCAGTGCATTATATAAAACTAACTGCTTAGAAATAAAAATTAACATAGCAATAAATAATTTTTATATACACATATGAAATATATGCCTTTATCTTTCATTTTCGTTGTTAAAATCAAGGACCCACATTGAGTTCCAATAAAAGATAATCATAATCCAAGGCTCAAAAGAGGACATTAATCATAAGCCTATTCACACTGTGAAGTATGTTTTCAAGGGAGATACTTGAACTTGTGAATTCTTTACCTTGTGTAACCAGATTACATAACGAACCCGCCCCCATGCTATGCAATTCCATGAACTGCTGTGTCAGAGGATAGAGGAATTGGTTGTGCATAAGATCATGCCTTTGGTCCTTCATGTCAAGGAATATGGTTAAAATTAGGAATGATGAACCTATGAGATGCCTTACAGATGTATTTTATAGTCAAGATTTTGTAGTAATTTTATAATGATCTGAAACGTAACATATGGTAAAATTACACAAATTAAATATCCCATCATTTATGAAACCATTTACTTTTCAAATAGTTGGTTTCATTTTGCATGCAACCATGTTGTAAGCAAATGATTTTTAAGTGCTCAGAAATAGAAACTAATAAAATAATATCTAATGTGTTACGTACATGACTTACTCTTCTACAAACCATTTTTTTAACTGATTCATTTAATCAGATGAACATTTGCAAGAAGGGTTTCATTATATATTTCAATATAGGAATAAAGGAAATACAGAAGACTTGAGTGATAGTTAAATCACAGTGGGTCTTTATATGATGGCTTTGAAATTACATACTCTTTCAGTGACATGAGATGCATGTACTTCCAAAGTGCGTAAAGTATTTTAAAATTTAAACGAATAACAAATATCTCAGAAATGAGTAACAGTACCAAAAATTACTAGAAAAAGTTTTGTGCAGCAAGCTTTCTTTCATTTATCCCTTATGATTTATCAGTTCAAAATTAACAGCATCAATTCATAAAAGATAGCACTTCATTGGATATTGGCCCATGAAGTGAATTTGTCATACAATATATTAAACATTTGACATTTTAATAAAAATTCTTAGAACTATTTTTGAAAAAGTGAAAAGGTAAAATTTTTACCTAAAAAGGGTAAGAAACTTTGCCTTATACACAGTTAGCCAAATAACATTAGCACTCTTAAAAAAGCTATAAACATAATTAATACCAAATTCACTACCAAATCTGGAAACTAAAGCAATGTAACTGGAACATACATTTTGCACGGGTTAAAGTTCATGCTGGAGTCATAGTAAATAAACTAGAAGACGAAGCAGATGTAAAAATTGTACCACCTTTGTATATGATAAGCAGTATCTGCTCCATTGTCAACATAATTAAGGAGGAAGGATTACTCTGATAGCAACGAGAGTGGACCAGCACAACAAAAGGACCTATATGCAGACAATTTATTCTATCAGTAATCCAGAGGATGAAGCAGAATATTCCAGTCACCCCAGCTGTGACATTAATCAGCGGATATGGAAAAATTAAAGCATACCTCCACAAGATAAGCATAATAGAGGATCTCATATGTTCCTGACTAATGGAAGAACAGACGATGCAACACATAATAAATAGATGCCCCAAACTCCAGAAAGGAAGACATATTCATACAAGTAATCAAAGTGCAAAAAAGAAATGGCGAGTACCGAGATACTTCTTATCAACAACTTCTTAAGACTTCAATACTTAATTTTAGACTGTGATACACTGAAACTAAATAAATTCAGAACTATATAACAAATTCAATGTAAATATGTAAATACCAGAAGGCATGCACAAGTAGATTATGTAAATATAGTGTAAAGGGTATAAAAATATATTGTGACTTTGTGCGTTCGTAGAATTAAAAATCCGAGTTGCAGATGTTCCAAATGTTCTTTATTTCCATAGAAATACACTGTTCAATTCTCACGTAACAACATTACGTCACATATAAACACAATCTACCAGGCCGATGACCACACAAACAGCGTTCTTATTACATCTGTTTACAACACTCCTGTTACGTCTCTCTCTGTTTACGACTCTAACGACTGACTCTTGGCGAGTCCTCGCTTCCTTAAATACCTCATCTGATAATTCCAGACTGTTCCAAAACAATTAAGGAACCGAATAATCTCTAGCAATCAAGATGTCACCAGAAATGTCCATTTATCTCAGTTTGTTTCGGCAGACCTTTATCTGCGTGCTATCTTTACCTGCTTATGCAAGCTCTTTATTACCACACTGTATGCCTATCAGTTCCTTTGTGTAAACAAGCCGCGCGAAACCTTTTTGCGCGTACGCCGCCAGTTGAATGAAAAGAGATTCGCGACACTGCTCCCTCAAGGCTGGTCGTCCCGAACAGTATCATCGTAGCGGGCCAGACGATCCAGGTGTACCACCAACATCTTCCCCCGGGGCACCATCTGGATGCGGTAGACCACGTCGTTAATCCTCTTCACCACCCGGTACGATCCTTGCCACGGTTGCTGAAGCTCCGGGCAGCGTCCCTTGGTCCGAGTAGGGTGATACAACCAGACCAGGTCACCTTGCTGGAACCCTTGGCTGTTGACTTGCCTGTCGTATTGGGTCTTCATGCGTTCGCTCGCCTTCTGGATGTTCTGACGAGCCATCTCATGCATGTCGTGGAGATGGTCCACCAGGCTCTCCACATACTCGGTTACTGGCTGTTTTGCGTCCGGGGGCTTCCAAAAGCCAGATCACAGGGGAGGCGTAACTCTCGGCCGAACATTAAGCTGGCTGGCGTCATCCCAGTGGTGTCGTGTGTTGACGAGCGGTAGGCCAGCAAGAACAGTGGCACCTTAATGTCCCAGTCTCGCTGATGGCTGGCCACGACCTTCCTCAGTTGTTCTTCTAAGGTCTTGATGTACCTTTCAACCATGCCATCCGACTGGGGATTTAGGGGTGTTGTGCGTGTCTTATTCACCCCAAGTCTTTCCAGTGCCTCCTTCATCAGGTTGGACTCAAAATTGGTGCCCTGGTCGCAGTGGAGCTCTAACGGCACCCCAAATCGGCAGAACACCTACTCCACGAGGCAGTCTGTGATTGTCTTTGCCTCCTGGTTCGGGATGGCATACACCTCCGGCCACTTGGTGAAGTAGTCCACGACCACTATCAGGTACTTGTTGCCTCGGTCGGACACTGGGAATGGTCCAGCTATGTCGACGACGATCCGTTCGAATGGCGCTCCGACGTTGTACTGCTGCATGCGACCGCGGCTCCTAGTTCGGGGCCCACGTCTCGCCGCGCACACGTGACATTGACGGCACCATCTCTCAGCATATGCTCGGAGCCTGAGCCAGTAATAGCGCTGCCGAAGTTTGTCGATCGTCCGGTTTGCTCCCAGGTGTCCTCCGCAAGTACCGGCGTGCACTTCCTCCAAGACTTCCGGCACCTTACTTCGGAGAAATGTTCTCTCTGCGCCTTCCCATCAGGCGATTTCCATACCCGGAACAGCGCGCCCTCTCTTATCTTCAGTGAGTCCCATTGGGCCCAGTAGGACTTGTATGTGGCGCTCCTTGGTGCGATGTCCTCCCAGGTTGGTCTTGTCGCTGTCTCCACTTCTCTCAAAAGTGGCCCCAAGTCTGCGTCCGCCAGCTGCTCCCTCCTCAGGCCTGCGCTATCCCAGCCATCCGCAGGCACTGCCGTGACCACTCTGACAGCTGCGGCACGCTCCTTCTCTTCCACTCTTGTGCACTGGCCGCACTCTTCTAGACAGGGTCTTCGGGACATTGCGTCTGCGTTGATAGCGTCTTGCTGTAGTAAGCTATCACACTCTCATGGCCGTCCTGTACTTGCGATAGGACGCCTCCAATGCAATGATCACTGGCGTCGGTGTCCAAGATGAAGGCGCCGTCTGGTTGTGGAAATCCCAGTATAGGAGCACTACACAGTGTCTTCTTGAGCCGCTGGAAAGCGTCTTCGGCGTCATGCGTCCACACATAAGGTCGGTGTTCCTCTGACAGGCGGGTGAGGGGCTTGGCGATGTTGGAGAACCCGCTTATGAAACGGCGGTAATAACTGCACAGCCCTAGGAAACTGCGCAATTGTTTCATCCTTTGGCTAAGGCCAATCTCCCACGGCCTGTATCTTCTCCGTGTGTGTGGCTACTCCGTTTGGTGAGACTATGTGGCCTAAGTAGTTGACTTCCTTGCGGAAGAGCTGGCACTTCTTCGCGTTCAGCTTCAGGTTAGTCGCCTGCAGTCTCTGCAACACCTTGCTCAGGTTTTCCAGATTATGTTCGAAGGCCTTACCGACGATGATGTCGTCCAGGTATAACAGGCAGACGTCATAAATCAGCCCTTTCATTACTGATTCCATTAAGCTTTGGAAGGTAGCTGGTGCGTTGCAGAGGCCAAAGGGCATATCTGTGAACTGCCAAAGCCCTTGGTCTGTCGAGAATGTGGTCTTCTCTTTGTCTCTCGGTCCCAGAGCTACCTGCCAGTAACCCTACTTATGGTCCAGGGTCGAGAACCACTCTGCACCGGCTAGCGTGTCCAGGTGTCGTCAGTCCGGGGTAAGGGAAAACGGTCGTTCCTGGTGGCAGCGTTCAGCTTCCTGTAGTCCACGCAGAAGCGTATAGCTCGCCGTTCTTCTTCGTCACTAGGACTACATGGGAAAAGCAAGGTTTGTCAGACTCTTCAGTCACTACCCTGGATTTCATGTCATCTAGCATATCCCGTACCGCCGCTTGTTTTGCCAGCGGAACGCATCTAGGTGGTTGCCGAATAGGCCGGGCCGGTGTCGATGCAGTGAAGTACTTTGTGCGTGTGGCCGTAGTCACTGTTACCTTGGCTGAAGACGCGCTGGTATCGTCTGAGCAGTTGTCGAACCCTCTCCAGCTGTTCTGCGGTCAGGTGGTCGGCCGCCCTCTCCAGCCAGCCTTCCAACCGGGGCCCCCGGTGTTGCGTCGGCACCGGCTCCTGCGTCTTGTCGATTGCGGTTGCGCTGACCACGGGCTCGCACGTCCCCAGCTCCGTTCCGGCCTGGATGTCGTGATCGGTGCCTTCCAGGTTGAGCAGCCTCAGTGGCACCTCCTCTCAGCACGGCAATAATGTCCTGGCCACACAGAGTCCGTGCACCGGCGTCTTCTGGTCCAGCATCACGTTTTTCGTCCGCTGGTCTTCCAGTCGCTCCGTCACCAACACCTCGCTTCTTGCAGGGACCACCACGTCTTCCTTCAAGGAAGGGGTTGCCGGAGTATCATCTCTTCTCCATTGAGCCGCAGGACCTTCCTGCCGACGTCGACCGTCGCCTCATAGCTCCTGAGGGCATCCAATCCTAGTATCACCTCCTCAGCCACCTTCGTGACAGAAAACCACAGACGCACGGCACTCCGTCCCAAGGTCAACTTCAGTAGGGCCTTCTTCCCCACAGGCAAGGTGTCAGCCGATGCCGTCACAAGCTGATATAGTCGGCTCGGCTTCCTCGTCGGCAAACCCTTGGCCACGTCAGGTCTGATGATGGTCACGGCTACCCCGGTGTCTATGAGCACGCGGCACGGCTTACCTCTCACCCAACCGTCCGCGATGAGACTGTCATCCATACGCCGGCTGACGGCGCCCAGCGTCACTTGAGGGGATGGTGATGATGGTGCCGACGTGTCCCTCGCCACGCCGGTCCTTACTCGTTTTCCGGCTGCTCTTCCTGGTGTCAGTCATCTTCGCGGACATCGTCGCGGCCAAGATGCTATTTGCAGCTTCCGTCTTCGTTGTTAATTCGGCCTTCATTTCTTCCATCTTCTCGGTGATGTTCCACTTCCTGACACCAATTGTGACTTTGTGTGTTCGTAGAATTAAAAGTCGGAGTTGCAGATATTCCACATGTTCTTTATTTCCATAGAAATACACTGTTCAATTCTCACGTGACAACATTACATCACATATACAACACAATCTACCAAGGCCGATGACCACACAAACAGCGTTCTTATTACATCTGTTTACAACACTCCCGTTACGTCTCTCTCTGTTTACGAATCTTACCGACTGACTCTTGGCGAGTCGTCGCTTCCTTAAATACATCTGATAATTCCAGACTGTTCCAAAACAATCAAGGAACCGAATAATCTCTAGCAATCAAGATGTCACCAGAAATGTCCATTTATCTCTGTTTCGCAGACCTTTATCTGCGTGCTATCTTGAACTGTTTATGCAAAGTTCTTTATCACCACACTGTCTGGGATTCGTGACAATATAAAGGATAGTTTTGCAAGGGAGATTTTCTTGATAACCTTTATGTCACAGAGCTTTGGAAGACACTATTTTCTTAAATGCCTGTATTGGATTAAACTGGCCTCAAAATATGTATTTCTCGTAAAATCTTTATTATGCCATATTAGATGGAATGCTATACTTCCTATACTTATATTTACAGGTAGGTGCTATAGCAAGTAGTGGTGGCCATATTTTTCAGCTATTCAGGATAAATAAATTTGTTTTGAAAGAAAGAGGGTGAGGGGAGGAAAGGAAGTTTGTAACAAGATGATATTGTCTACTGCATATTAATTTAAATGTGAACTACCATATCAACATAAATCATAACAAAGAATTTTTATTCAAATGAAAGGAAATAGTTTATTTTATAGATAGGTACGATTTTAGTAATTTAAATATTTTATTGTATTTGTATTGTATTTTGCTGTATTTGGAAAATAAAATCATGGAACAAAAACACTGCTTTATTTAAAGGCATAGTTAAGTAAATAACCATTGTATTTGTTAAAGTTAGTATCAAAGTTGAAAGAAGATTTCGCTCGTTATTATTTGCAGAAACATTTCTTGTTATACCGCACAGTTAAAAATAATAAACCTTAAAGTTATTGAACACTAGCTGCAAAAACATAATTGTTAAGTTATTGCATACCATTGGTTCATATAAATTAGAGTACAACTATAGTACAATACATTTTCCAAACTAGGCAGCCAAAATTCGAAAATTAAGTCTTTAAGGTAGAAATATGATGGTCGCGTATTTTATTGTAGCAAACTAGAGAATCCTGTGGCACTTTTTGTTATCAATTTGTTTTGGGCATCTTCATGTCTTGCCATAAACAGCATTAACTTGGCAGTGTTTCTGAACCACAGTGCAACAATAGCAAGCAAATTTAATGCAGTATATGGTTAATTGTGGTGATATTTTCCATTTATAAGGGCAATTAGTGGTGATACTTAAGGGGCGGATTTCTGTGACCTAAATAATGGGAAAATATGTATGCATTTATAACCTAAAAAGAGCTTTTAGACCTTTATAACTTAACGAATTTATTAAGCGTATTATTGTCGCGAGCATTGTTGCGGCCGGGCGCACAAAGTGACAGATAGTGCAGTGCAGTGTGAATGTTACGTAATTCTGCTACTGTAAGAGGCGTACTAAGTGTATTTCTACGGAAATAAAGAACATTTTGAATTTCTGCAAATTGGAATTTCAATTTTACGAACACACAAGGTCACAATTGGTATCAGAAGTGGGATATACGACAATGGACGCTGCATTGGAAAATATTTTAAAGAAGATGGTTGAAATGAAGGCCGAACTGACCATGGAAATGAAAGCGGCAAATAACAGCGTAGGCACAGAAATGAAGAGATAATTATCTGAACTGAAGGCTGCGAACGTAACCCTTGCCGCCAAATTTGAGGAGCAGTTGACCGGCGTGAAGGAGGACATCATGGAGTTGGCCGAGCGTCGAAGATCTGGCGAACCGCGTCAATGACCTAGAGGGAAAGGCCGACAGCAACACCAAGTCCCTGAACGCCATGGTGAAGGACATCGTCGGCAGGTGGTTGAAGGATCTAAAGGCCGACGCGCCGGGACACGACACAACATCTGCGCGCCAAGTACGACGGCACGTCAACGTTCGAAGTCTTCCGCCGTCAATTCGACACAGTGGTCAAGCACAACAAGTGGTCACCAGAAGAAGAGGCCGCACAGCTAATAGCCAGCCTCCAGGGATGGGCCGCAGAAGTTCTGAGCGCGGTCCAGACAGCGGTGGCGCCCAAGGAAATCTGGGAAGCCCTGCAAAACCGCTTTGGAAACCACCACATAGCCGCAGCCTACCACAGCCAATTGAAGTCAAGGTCACAGCAGCCAGTGGAGACGCTGCAGGAGCTCGTCCTAGCCATTGAACGGCTGGTCAGCAAAACCTTAGTCGACCTCCCACCCGAGTTCGCATCCCGGGAAGCAGCCTACACATTCGTTGACGGGGTACGAGACACCGAGATACGTCAGCACCTAATGCTCGGCGACTACAAAACCATCCACGAGGCACCAACGGCAGCATTGAGGATGGAGACGGCCAAGGTGACGGCTACCCCGATGTTGAGAACCAGGAGTATCCACTACACTGGAGACCGAAGGCCAGCCGAGGGCCGCCGGCGAAGACCTAGTGGTGTGTGTTAGGGGTGTGGCCAGCTGGGACACCTGGAGAAAGACTACCCACACCAGGGAGAGAAGTCGGAAAAGGAGTAAGGTGCTTCGTGGCGAATGGTACGTCGCGTTGCCCTTGGAGAGGGAGGCCCTGCTGCAGCAGACCTTGGGGCGAAGTGCCGTACGTCTGTGGGTGTTCGTCGCGAAGATGGTCGAGGAGGTGATACTGGGATTGGATACCCTCAGGAGCCACGAGGCGACGGTCGACGTCGGCAGGAAAATCCTGCGGCTCAATGGAGAAGAGGTGATTCTCCGGAAAACCGAAGAACGTCTTGGAATCTGCAGGGTCATCCTGAGGGAAGACGTGGCTGCACACGCGAGAAGCGAGATGGTGGTGACGGCGTAAATGGAAGGCCAGCGGACGAAAAACATTATGCTGGACCGGAAGACACGCACGGGCTCTGTGTAGCCAGGACATTGTTGCCGTGTCGAGAGGAGGTGTGGATGAGGCTGCTCATCCTGACAGACACCGATCACGACGTCCAGGCCGAGACGGAATTGAGGACGTGCGAGCCCGTTGTCAGCGTGACAGCAGTCGACAAGACCCAGGAGCCAGTACCGACGCAAAACCTGGGGTCCGGGCCGGAAAGCTTATTGGAGAGGGCGGCCGACCACCTGACCGCAGAACAGCTAGAGAAGGTTCGACAACTGCTGAGACGATACCAGTACGTCGACTAAAGTTGCAAGGACCGGGTGCTTCACCGCATCGACACCGGAGACGCCAGGCCGATTCGGCAACCACCTATACGCGTTCCGCTGGCGAAACAAGCAGCGTTTCGGGACATGCTGGAGGACATGATATCCAGGGAGGTGATTGAAGAGTCTGACAGACCTTGGTGTTCCCCTGTAGTTCTGGTGACGAAGAAGAACGGCGAGCTACGCTTCTGCGTGGACTGCAGGAAGCTAAATGCTGTCAACAGGAAAGATTGCATCCTCTTACCCCGGACTGACGACACTCTGGACACCCTGGCTGATGCGCAGTGGTTCTCTACCGTGGACCTGAAATCGTGTTACTGGCAAGTAGCTCTAGACCCGAGAGACAAGGAGAAGACCACATTCTGTCAGGCCAGGGTGGGCAATTCACAGTTATGCCCTTTGGTCTTTGCAACGCGCCAACTACCTTCCAACGCCTCATGGAGTCAGTGATGAGAGGACTGACTTATGACGGCTGCTTGCTATACTGGACGACATCATCATCGTAGCATATCTTTAGAAGACCATCTCGACAAACTGAGCAAGGTGCTACAGAGACTGCAGGCGACTAAACTGAAGCTAAAAGTAAAGAAGTGCCAGCTGTTCCGCAAAGAAGTCAGCTACTTGGGCCACATAGTCTCACCAACCGGAGTGGCCACACACCTGGAGAAGACACAGGCTGTGAGAGATTGGCCTCGCCCAAACGATAAGCGAGAGTTGCGCAGTTTCCTGGGGCTGTGCAGTTACTACCGCCGTTTCCTAAAGGGGTTCTCCAATATCGCCAAGCCCCTCACCCGCCTGACGGAAGAACACCGGCCTTATGTGTGGACGGAGGACGCCGAAGTCGCTTTCGAGCAGCTGAAGAAGACGCTTTGTAGTGCACCTATTTTGGGTTTCCCTCAACCACGCAGCTCCTTCATTATGGACACTGACGCCAGCGACCATTGCATTGGATGCGTCCTATCCCAAGTCCAGGACGGCCACGAGCGGGTGATAGCCTACTACAGCAAGACGCTATCCAAGGCAGAGAACTACTGCGTTACCCGGCGAGAATTACTAGCGGTGGTGAAGACCTTGGAGCACTTCCACAAATACCTGTGCGGTCAGCCATTCCACCTGAGGACTGACCACTCCACCCTAACCTGTTTACTGAGCTTTAGAAACCTGGAAGGCCAGACCGTGCGTTGGGTTCAGAGGTTGCAGGAATACGACTTCACCTCAGAACATCGTAGAGGGAAAGGCCACGGCAACGCAGACGCCATGTCCCGAAGACCCTGCCTAGAAGAGTGCGGCCAGTACACAAGAGTGGAAGCGTGCCACAGCTGCCATAGCGGTCATGGCAGTGCCTGCGGATGGCTGGGATAGCGCAGGCCTGAGGAGGGAGCAGCTGGCAGACGCAGACTTGGGGCCACTCTTGAGAGAAGTGGAGGCAGGTACAAGACTAACCTGGGAGGACCTCGCACCAAGGAGCACCACATACAAGTCCTACTGGGTCATTGAAGATCAGAGAGGGCGTGCTGTTCCGGGTATGGGAATCACCTGATGGGAAGACCCAGAGAGGACAGTTGGTACTTCCCCTGAGTAAGGTCCCGGAAGTCTTGGAGGAAGTGCACGCCGGTACTTCAGGAGGACACCTGGGAGCAAACCGAACGATCGACAAACTCCTACGGCGCTACTACTGGCTCAGGCTCCGAGCATACGCTGAGAGGTTGTGCCGTCAATGTCACGATTGCGCGGCGAGTCACGGCCCCCTGACTAGGAGCCGGGGTCGCATGCAGCAGTACAACGTCGGAGCGCCATTCAAACGCATCGCTGTCGACATAGCTCCCAGTGTCCGACCGGGGCAATAAGTACCTGATGGTGGCCGTGGACTACTTTACCAAGTGGCCGGTAGTATATGCCATCCCGAACCAGGAGGCGAAGACAATTACAGACTGCCTCGTGGAGCAACTGTTCTGCCGTTTTGGTGTGCCATTATAGCTCCACAGTGATCAGGGCACAATTTTGAGTGTAACCTGATGAAGGAGGCACTGGAAAGACTTGGGGTTAACAAGACCCGTACAACGCCTCTACATCCCCAGTCGGACGGCGTGGTCGAAAGGTACATCAAGACATTAGAAGAACACCTGAGGATGGTTGTAGCCAGCCATCAGCGAGACTGGGACATCAAGGTGCCACTGTTCCTGCTGGCCTACCACTCATCAACACACAACACCACTGGGATGACGCCAGCCAGCTTAATGTTCGGCCGATAGTTACGCCTCCCTTGTAACCTGACTTTTGGGAACCCCCCAGATGCAAAACAGCCAGCAACCGAGTATGTGGAGAGCCTCATGGATCACCTACACGACATGCATGAGATGGCTTGTAAGAACATACAGAAGGCGAATGACAGCATGAAAATCCGATATGACAGGCAAGCCTGTTGGCAAAGGGTTCCAGCAAGGTGACCTGGTCTGGTTGTATCACCCTACTCAACCAAGGGACGCTGCCCGAAACTTCAACAACCATGGCAAGGACCATACCGGGTGATAAAGAGGATCAATGACGTGGTCTACCACATCCAGAAGGTGCCCCGAGGAAAAGTGTTAGTGGTACCCCTGAATTGTCGGGCCTGCTATGATGATGCTATTTGGGATGACCTGACTTGAGGAGGGAGCAGTGTCATGAGCATTGTTGCTCCAGATGCACAAAGGGACAGATAGTGCGGCGCAGAGATAAGGGACAGATAGTGCTACGCAGAAATAAAAGCTTGCTGAAACAGATAAAGAGACAGATAGCTGACTGGAAAGTTGGATTTCTTGTTTGTTACAGAACATTCCAGATATTCTAGAAATATGAATGGTTGTATAAAAGGCAGTTGCGGTTAGTTGAGTGGACAGTCGAGAATTGGAACTGATAATCGCGTGCCTGCAGCTGTGGTTTGAAAGTGAACTCTGTTTGTGATCGAAGGCCTTGACAATCGTATTTGTGTGTGTTACATAGTTCTTCTACTGTAAGAGGCATACAAAATGTATTTCTATGGAAATAAAGAACATTTTGAATTTCTGCAAATTGGACTTTTAATTTTATGAACTCACAAGATCACATTATATTAATTAATAATTAAACTTAAATTAACAATTAATAATTGTTTATGCCTAAACATTTTTAACCATTTCTACAGAAAAAAAATCATCTCTACTTCTTAATTCAGCGGTTTATGGAATCTGTAATCTTAAAAAGTTCTAAATTAGAGAGTAATAATTATTGTAACTTAAGAATAATTAAGAGTAACAAAATATTCATACCCGGGGGTTAGTGTTTATCAACACCAAAGTTATATTGAATAATGACTATGTTTATTTTTATGTTGTCAAATTGGCAGCATCTTCTATCTTCAGACAGAATATTCTTATATCTGGAGAAACTACATTCCACATCACATGAGGCTATAGGAGCATATTTGAAGTAATTTAATTCATTTGGGGAAAGTTCCAGCTCAGAATCTTCAAACTTGGCTTCAAGCCCACAAAGAATGTCACTGATCTTGGAAAGGGCAGTATAACCTGTATTAGACAGCCACTTTACCTTTTGCTTCCTTTAATTCACTTTCAATTTCTTTCACAATTTTTAATGCATCAGTAAGTGAAAGCACTACAGTTTCTAGGTGGGTAATCGTATATCTGACAAAAGTTTGCCTTTACATATGCCAAATTAGTTGCCAATGTCAGTGAAGAAAATGCATTCTTGCACAATCCTAATGGATGACAGACCAGAAGAATCAAAATCTTGTACTACTTTTTTTAAAGAATCATAATTATATGATTCAATATATATAACAATAATATGCGGCCACATAGAGCCAAGTTCTCCAATGAGTCAGCACAGGTTGCAGAGGAAGTGATAAAGTAGGAGCTACTTCTTGGAATTTCTATACTCTGAGAGGAGCTTTCAACATTTTCTTCTCATTAGAAATCAGTCTTGTCTACATCAGCATAATTAATGTGTTCCTCTTCTGCCACTTTTTGTAAATCATGCGCAAGGCATGTAATATGGATCATTTTGGAGTAAAGCAACTTCAGTCCCATGACCGCTTTAGTCATATATGGAGCAGCGTTGGTTACAAAAAGTAAAATGTTCTCTCTTTTCACACCATCTGGTCAGAGTAATTTCATTGCATCATCAAAGACGTGTGCAATAGTTGAATGATTTACCTTTTGAAGAACTTTACATGTTAGGAGAAACACTTCACTAGGCTTATCATCTTTCAGAATACCAACAATAACATTGGCTACGTATTTCCCATGTATGTTGCTTGTTTTAACACATCTTCGTAGCAAGTAGAAAGATAGCTTTTCCTCAGTGTTGATTCATTATGTATTGGATTAGTAATATATTTCTCACAAAAGACCTAAAGCTGACTGTTCAATTTTTTTAATGGAATATTTGAAGGTGCCATCATTTACAAAGATCCATACAAAATTCCAAATGGGTATCCACAGAAACTGCAGTTAAAGAAGTTGCCTCAAAGATCACCCGCTGCTTACTTTTGATGGATGAAGCCGTTGTTAAACACTTCTGATGCTTAGCAGTTTCAATATGTTGTTATACATTAAATCACTTTTGCCGATACCTTCACTTCACAATATTTACAATACAAAATAACACCTCCCCAAACTTTCAAATAAAATTTGTTAATTTTATTCTTTCAGAACACGTACTTTTAGATATGATAACATCAAACTGAGTCTCAATAGAACTGGTGGAGATGCAGGTGGCAAAGTGGAGGGAAAAGAGCTTTAAACCTGTCGCCAAACAAATGGGGAAGAGTGAGATTTAAGCATTCAAGATCATTTCCTTTGTCCTGCACAAACATTTGCTACCTGCTAAAGGAACCTTCAAAAACCAAGTAGGCAGCTCTACTGGCAACCTTTATACAGACATGATGTTGGTTTATTTTATTTCTTATCGGTAGCTGACTACACTATAATAATCCCCAAAATATGACTTCTATGACCCAGTTAATGACATGCCATAGGAATCTGCCCCTTACAGATACTTGATTGTTCTAACACACAAACTGTATGTAGGCAAACTTTGAAAGGTAGAATTAGAACTGAAATTAACTTGAGACAGTATAGTATCTCCGAAACTAAGTGCTATAGAAAGAAATGTCTTGAATAAAAGTTGCTGGATATTATGGGGGAAAATAAATGCCATAAGTGGTCTTTTATTTGAAGGACGTCGTGATGGTCATTTTAGGGTCAGTTCAATGTTTTTAAATGGGAACTTTCTTTTATTTTGTTTTCTCAGTCATAAAAAACTAAACAGCCTTTGTATAAAGCACTTTGCAATTATTATTACAGCAATGTAAATAACAAAAGTTCTGAACAGTTGCCTCAGTCATCACAGTGCAACATAATAGGAGGCAATGAGACACTGTAGCCATTTTGTTTACTTTCCATGGTAGGACAGTTTCCTTGTGTCTATCATTAGTGTATTTGCAGCTGCATTTGAGTCCAGGTGGATCCACTGATGGTACTACGATTAGCAATCACTGAGTAACAAACATCACTTCCATTCAATTTATTGAGCATTTGGAGGCATACTCAGTTGACTGCGGGTTAAAATGTACCAGCTTTCTCAACTGAAAATGGTTCTTATTTACAGGATATCTAGAAGAGATGTGGAATAGACTATTCTTCTGTATGTGGAGAGATTTCCTAATAGAAGAACTCCATCAAGAGCTTCATTTTATGAGTGATAAAGCAATTCTCTAAAGAAGGAAGTGTCCAGCCAAAGAAAAGGAGGCTCACAATAATAGCTATGAATGAAGATAGGGAAGTTGGGGTGCAAGCTGCAATGAATTACAACCCCCATGTCAGTTCTTGCGATTAGCATCCAGTGCAGGAATATCCAAAAGCAGTGTTCTCTGAATACGTATTGAAGCCCATAAATTCCATCCCTACCACCTATCATCATATCAAGAACTACATTTTGACAATTTTCTGAATAGACTAACATTCTAGACACAAGAGAGACTGTAGATTAATATCTTTTTTTCAGTTCATGTTGTTTAGTGACGAGTGTACTTTCACAAATCATGGTGAAGTAAATCGGCACAGTGTGCACTGTTGGGCAGTGGAAAATTCACATTGGTTACTAGAAGTGACACATCAGAAACCATGGTCTCTTAAAATGTAGTGTGAGATTTTGGGTGACAAGTTAATTGGACCCTCCTTTATTGATGGCACCTTAACAAGTGCTAAGTACAGAAACTTTAACGAATGAGCTGCCATTTTTATTAGAAGATGTCTCATTACAAACAAGGTTACAAATGTGGCACGAGCATGATGGATGCCCTTCACACTATGCACGTACTGCTAGAGAAGTTTCAAATAACAATTACCATGATCGTTGGATAGGATGTACAGGTCCCATTAATTGGCCAGCTCAATCTCCTGATATTGCATTGCCAGACCTTTTCTTATGGGGTTACCTCAAGGAAAAAGTATTGTGGAACACCAATATCACCTGACAACATGAAGGTGCGCATATGAAATACTTGTGCCAGTATTGAAGAAAACATGCTTTTATGGACACATCAATCGTTCATTCACAGAATTATAAAATGCATTGAGGTAGAAGGGCATCAATTTGAACATTTATTACCCTAAGGTACATTGTGATACTCTGTATAGCTACCTCTCATCAATGTTTAATTGTCTAATGAAAGATCCATGTACTATGAAGAAAATGGTTTAAAACCCTGTTTATTTTGTGATGGTTCCCAATTACGATAAATTACTTGACCCTCAAATGGCCGTCCACGGATGGTCCAACCAATTGTGCTCTTCGTACATGGCCATTCAGCATTTTTGTCGTTATTTACATTAGTGTAAGAACAATTGCAAAGTACTTTATAAAAAAGTTATTTATTTTTTATGTGTGAGAAATCAAATTAAAAAAAAAGGTAGTTTCCCACTTAAAAAAAATTGAATTGAACCTAAAATCACCATCGAAATGTCCTCCAAATAAAGACAACTAATGACATTTACTTACCCCATGATATCAAGCAACTTTTATTCAAGACATTTCTTTCTACAGCATTTAGTTTCGGAGATATTGTACTGTCTCAAGTTAAATAGTCCACCCTGTATATCCCATGTATTACAACAAATATTCATGCAAGGTAATCCATATTTTACTTCATATTTTGACTTTAAATTTCTGGTTTTCTTTATTTAAAGAGCTTAAAAAGATTTTTATAAAATGTAGTTGCTGGAATGTTCATACATTGTTATATATTATTTCTCAAGAATATGCATGCAAGAGATTTTGCTGCTATGCTTGCTCCAGTTCGAGTCATTAATTATTTTTCAGTTGAGGAAGGTCATGATTTCATGGAGAGAAGATTTTGACATCTGGTTGAAATCCAGGAAGAATAAAGAATAAATAAACCCTATTTAAGTATACTTTGAAAAAAAATGTCATTAAAATCTCTCAGAAGCATTGCACATTAGTGTTCAAAACATATTTGTTCTGTTTGAATGTAAAGCTCTGTTAGTCAAGTGCAAAGACAGTACATCAAGTTTATGGATTCAGATTTATTCACCAACAAAATTCATACAGAATATGGGTTTCGTCAAAAAAAGTTAAGTCAAATATTATCATATTTACAGTATTTAAAAAAAAGTTTAAGAAATAACACAATTTTGCAAGGTTGCATCGAGGTGAAATACAGATACCCAGCATTTGCTTTAATGACTGAGGTAAACCTTGGAAAAACCTGTCAGGTATACAATTGAGATTTCTATATATATTGCAAAATATAGATGATCTGGAGTACAATCTTGGAATTTGTCGTCAGGCTTCTTCTTGAGACAGAGTGCATCTCCCAGATGGACAGGATCCATGAAACAAAAAAGTTCAAAGGTAAAACTTATTTACTAATTTTTTAATACTAAATAAAAAAGTGATTTAGTACAAATGGTAATCAAAAGTGGGTATTCATGAATTCATAAACTGAGTAAAACATATATTTTAAGAGTAAGTTTTTAACTTTATTTTTAAACGCTTTGATCTGCAGAACTTAGATAGTCTCTGGAATTTTATTATACAAGTTAACACCTTTATGGGAAACTGAACTCAAACCTTTTGTTTATCTATGTTGTTGGACATGGATAAAAATGCTGATTGGTTTGACCTAGACTTAACATGTGATTAGCTTATTTGAGAGCAGAGTCAGTGCATCACAACATACGGTTTTCACATACAAAGTAAACATGGAAGGTCAGTTGCAGAATTTGAGCAGAGTAATATTAGAAACAAAAGGATAAAAGTAAAATGGTTATGGAAATCCAAAAGAACAATGGAAATACCTAGGCCATGGACAGTAGGTTTCAACAGTCTGGAAACGGATGCAGCCAATTTGTTCATTGCATTGCCAAGAAGAGCAACAATAATAAGAGGTGATACAAGGGCCATCCCTTATACAAACGATAAAGCATTGGCTTTCTTCTTGGCATGCACCTAATAATTGTAACATTTATCCTCCATATATCAGATTCAGTCTGCAAAGAGAAAGTGTTTTCCAGCATAACAATTTCAGATTTCTATGCAGAAATAAAGTTTTAAGCACTTTTGAACCACATAACAGAGCACATCATTTGCACCCAATCAACCATTTGTCATAACTAGAGCTTAGATTTTTGCATATTTTATTCCTTGATAAATGTTTTTAAGTAATAAATTTGTACCACATTGTAAGGAGCTTATTACAGAAGATTTATAGTGTACCTATATAAATACACATTTAAGAGGTTAGTACATATTTAACTAACTTGTGCATATTTATGCATATAGTTCTCTTTTTCAACAATGATTTGTATGTTTATTTCACCCGATACTTTAAGAAGAGAAATATATGAGAAAATCTCTCTTTTATTCCTCTGTTTGTGTAGGACTGTTAGATATGTTTCCAAATACACAAAAGATTGTCGAAAAATGAATGTAGCTATCAGCAATGAGGGCTTCCTGATATAAAAATATGCTGCTCAATATTCAACAATCGTGCAGTAAATCTTTGAAGTTCAGTGCGGCTGTTAATGTTGCAAACAAAACTGTCTGTTACAGCTATGTATCCAAGAATAAAAAGTGTCATTTTCAGTTAACTTTTGTTCAACTTCAGTCAACTTTTACACTTGTGCTGCTAATCTGAAGTGTGTACAGTGGGAAAGGGAATATTACAATGCTGAAGGAGAAGAGCAGTAAAGCTTATTTGCTTCGACAGTGGATTGAAGGAAATGCTATTCTTAGCAACTAATAGTTAAATAGTACTGTGCAAGTGTGTTAAAACATTAAGTTTTATGTTTATATTTTCAGGGTATTTAAAAACTCAATGCGATTTTCGAATTAGTAATTGTTGGTTCTATTTAACTAAAACAAACCCATTATTATTTTTATACTGTTGTTATAAGTGTCTGCAACAAAAAATTATAGATTACACAATTTCTACAAACAGCTGCTCATAGTCTCCAAGATCCAAACAGCATTTTACTGCAAGTAGAAGTGGAAATGAAGACAATGGTAATTTTTTGAAAGATATATATTTGCAGAATTAGTGTCAGCCAGAATTCCTTTGAATTATTTAAGGAATGTAGAATTTTGAAATTTCCTGGAAAGATATTTCAGACGAAATGTTCCTGATAAATCAACAGTAAGGAAGATCTGCCTCGGCAAAGTTTATAAAGAGGTAATTTAATGAAATTAGTTTATCAACTACCTCAATTCCCTCCCCAATATTTTGAGCTTTATAAACACTTGTCAATTATTTAAAATTTGTAAGTGTATTATACAAACATATTTTCAAATGGAAGCAAAATTATGTGACCTGTAGTGCCACAGATTTGATTCATTTAGCTAATGATCAACAAATTTTTTTTGTTTTTTGATGCTTGTTTCCCATAAAAAATGACACCTCAAATTATATAGGTACCTAATCTTTACTAATCTTCAATAAAATAATGATGTTCAGCTAATACAAGAAATCAGGGAAGATATCAGTAACTCAAACTTATGGTTAGCTGGTATGGGAGATTTATTGTCAAATCATCATGGAATACATAACAGAATCTTAACCAGGAATACATACACCATCTTATTGTCTGGCAGGTACTTGCTGGAAATAAACAATTCGGTGATTGTTAGGGTTGTTCGTGATGCATTACCTTATTTTGTGGCCTGCTAAAGAAAATGAGGAAAAACTCTAAGTGATGTTAAAGATGCAGCACCATACATGCTTACTTGACATAAGTAGTTTGCAAATTTCCACTAACTAGTTTTTAAGAACAGTTTGTACGACGAATATGTGGTGCCCAGTCTTTACCTGCTATAATATTAGTGGTGGTGGTGGTGGCGGTGGCGGTGGCGGTGGCGGCGGCGGTGGCGGTGGTAAATCATCTAATGTGTCCCTTGAAAGGCAAAGGCCTCCTGCGAGAGGGTAGCTCTGTTTCACTAACGCGGTGCGCTGCTATAGTATGATCCATATAAACCTGAACCATTTCAATAGGCCATAATTTTTGAACCAATAATAGGACACACATGCAACTTTGGGAGAATATAATACACAATTGGGAGATTATATTACACTATTTACATCTTAGAGAAAATGTTGGAAGTGTCCTCCACTAGCATCTATGGATTGTTGGTCCCATTTTCTTTGATACAGCTGTAGGCACTGAAGTTTATATGGGTATCTTCAAGACATTTGTGGAGCAGCTGGACGATATCGAATTGAGAGAAGTTTATTTCCAGCAAGATGGAGCAACGTGCCATACATCTACCATGGAACTTGTAACCAGTTTCTTTGATAATCGAATAATCTCAAAAGGTCTATGGCCCCCCAGATCCCCGACCTAAGCTCCCCAGATTTTGTCTTGTGGGGGTATCTAAAAATAGAGTGTATAAGAATAGGCCACGGACAATTGATGTTCTCAAGGAATCCATTCGAACCGAAATAGGTAACATTGGCGAAGATACTCTCCGTAAAACTTCAGAGAATATGGTGAGACAAGTGAAAACATGTATGGATGCTAGTGGAGGACACTTCCAACATTTTCTCTGAGATGTAAATGGTGTAATGTAATCTCCAAATTGTGTATTATATTCTCTGAAAGTTGCACGTGTGTCCTATTATTGGTTCAAAAGTTATGGCCTATTGAAATGGTTCAGGTTTATATGGATTGCACAGTATTTAAGCTACCATCTAAGCTGATAATTGCATGCAAAATTGATTAATTTTGTATTTTGTATACTTTCAATTTTGTATTTTTTTGTATTTTACCTTGACAAAGTAAATATTTCTGTATAGAAATTAAATGCTAAATAAATAAATGAATAATACTCTGCATTAGGTTTTGTCTAGTGTTTGTCTGGTTTGAGTTGATTTCACTGTCACTTTGACTAATTTAATTTCACTAACATTTTAGTTACATTAATTTCACTGTCTGAGTCAACTTGGGATGTTGTTTGTGGGCTGGCACTGTCTTCATTTTGTAGTCAACTTCCAATTGTTCTCTAAGTTCCTCTGCTTCTTTGCTGTTCTGGACCATTGCTGACCTGCTTGTGTTATATAGAAGTCTGCCCACTTCTTCCTTGGTCTGCCTCTGTGCCGGTCTCCTGTGCACGTGTCCCAGAGGGTGGCTTTGTATGTCCATCTTTCATCTTTCATTCACATGATGTGACCTCCCCTCTTCCACTTCAGTCTGTTTGCTCTGTGTGTGACGTTTGTTGTTGATGCCATTTGGGATAGCAACTCTTTGGAAATTCTGTCTCCCATGATTGTTCCGAATATCTTTCGTTCCATCTTCCTTTGGCATACTTGTAGCACATTCATCTGTCTATTTGTTGTCGACTATGTTTGGCATCCATAAAGTAGCCCTGGGTAGACACAGGTTACTAGTATTTCAAATTTGAGCCTTCTGTTGATTGTCTTGTCTAGGAGTATGAACTGGAGGGACCAGAAGGATTTCCGAGCTAAGGATATTCTTCTTATTATTTATTTTTCTATCTTGTCTTTGAAGGAAATTACTTGTCCTAGGTATGTGTATTTTGTTCCATTTGGTAGCATGGGGATCTCCTGTCTGTCATCAGCTGTGTTTTTATCATGTTCATAGATATTCCTGTGGTTTTGCTTTATGTACAGAGTTGTTGGAGCACTGACTATAATTCTTCTGATGTTTTCGCAAATAGGACTATGTTGTCAGCAAATCTTAGATCTGTTAGGTGACTTCTGTTTATGTTTATTTCCTGTTGTTTGCTCCATTTCAATATTCTGAATACATTTTCCAAAATGCTTGTAAAAATTTTGGGAGAGATTGGGCTACTTTGTCATACTCTGTATTCTAGACGAAATGATTGGCCTTCTACTTTTGTTCTTACCTTAACAAAGTATTGTCTATAAATATTGCTCAATAGATGAAGGTATTTGCCTTCACACTACTCTTTAATAATGTTTGTATACTTTCTTTATCATGGGTGACCTTTCCTTTCTGTTTCTTGAATGAAAGTACTCCCCACAAATATAATAAACATTGTTGGGTGAAAATTGCTGCTGTGATGACAATACATTTTGTATAAAAGGAAGTCTAATATGAATACAGAAATATTGTATTTACACTAGTTAATTATAGTCATAGTGAATAGAAATACAAAAAGGAGAATATTCACAGAAGTGCAGTATTAGTGTATCTGAAGAAATTATATAAATAAATATTAATTTGGTAGAAATCATTGCTTTCTCACTGTGATTTTTAACTTAACTCTTTAACTTTGTCTAAAAAGAATCTGAAATAGTAAAGTTTATGTTGCTAATTATTTAACACTTTTTGATAAATTTGCTGTACATGCTGCAAATAAAGATGCCATATGTATTACATATTCTCAGATCACTGGAAAAGTATCCCAACAGTAAAATTCTGATTGCACATTTGAATTTAGCAATATAAATTTATTTAGTATTAAATATTTTTATACCAGAAATAGAAATGTTACAAAACAATGATTAATGTTACATTATGTGACAATTTTAGTTCCAATTTGAGTCAGATCTTATCTGTTGTTGATTACCTTTTAGACATTACTCTCCTGTGCATCTAGCATTTAAGCCAACTAATACTTCATGCTGATAAGCTGGCAACCTTTCTGTAGAGTCAGTGTTGTCATTTTTGGAAGTGAGAGCTGGCTTGATGTGACACAGCCGGGATATTTAATGCACATCAGCTATGCCGACATCTTGCCTTCTCTACCTCCATTAAATTAATAATTCAGAGTACAATAGCCTTTCATATTGCTGCAATAGAAGTCAGTCCATCTGAATTCCAAGCTGTAAACTCAACAGTTAGAGCTGTTACGATCTCATACAAGGAAACTATAAAAGATTATCTAAAAATGATTAAGAACGTAATTAGGCTTTTAAAAATTATCATTATCATCATCATCATCATCATTATCATTAATATTTTTGATTATGTTCACATACCACATCAATGAGAATGCTGGAACATTAAGGAATATCATTTAACATACCCCATAACAGGATTCAATATATTGAAATGTTTTATAAATATGAGTTACTACAAGTAAAATTATATCAAAGCACAGTAAAGTGTGATATACTACAAGTATTAGTTTAAACATAAAAAAACAGACCATCTGTGTTCTAATTTACATTAATCACTTTTCAAATCCAGAAAAAATATCTAGGTTGCAGAAAAGAGTGATAAGAATTGTAAGAAAAATACCAGGAATTTTAAGTAGAAATGGATTCAAAACACTAAATTTATTAACCTTCCCCTGACTGTGTGTATATGAATGTCTTAAATATGTAATCAGAACTCCTAAAGAAGGTAAAAATGTGAGTATTTACAACATTACAAGTAAACAAAATTACTCTGGAAGTAGATTAAGAGGTTCTCTGGAAAATACATTGAGAGTAATGAAATTACTTACCTAATAGAACTACAGCCATAAATGAAACGGCGAAAATGATAAAGGATATCAAAGCATATCTTATCAAATATGCCTTCCATTCAGTAGAAGAATATAAAACAAGAAGTTTTGCACATGTTTGACAATACCTCTCCTGTAAATAAAACATATAAAATCAAAACCTTGTAACTTTTGTTACACTGGTGAATAAATCTGAATCTGAAAGAAAAATATAATATAATAATCATCTATGCAGATGATAGTAATGCAGAAAGTAGGAGAAAAACAGATATATGGCTAAAGAACAGCAGTAAGCTTAACTAACGAGCTCTTTAAATATTTTAAGACCATAAATATAATGTCCAGTTTCAAACAAGCCTACTTAAATCTAAGTTTCAGAATTTTATAATGTAGAATAGTTTATAAATATGAATAAGCAGAAATTAATCTCGCATACTTTTGCTTGTATGTATACTGAGGCACTTGACATGGAAACATCATCACATAGAAAATATCTGTAAAAAGATAGCAACAGGAATCAACCACATTACTATTGGGTAACACTTCTGCACTTTTGAATTTGAACTAACATTAAAAAGAGATATTAAAGCACAAGCTGCAAATTATCCAAAAACAAAGCTGTATAACTGCATCTAAGCACAGAAAATATTTCATATAGTTGATATTCTTTCTCACTGAAAATTCCTATATGAAACAGTTTCTCTCAGAAAATCTGTGTACAAATATCACATAATATGACTATGGAATAGCAAGCTTCTTAGATTTTTTGTTGATAACATAGCATGCTTGGGTTTTGAAGAATGTTGTACATCCTTGTACTTTCCTCATTGAAGGTGAATGTTTTGTCAAATGTATTTAAGGAAAAAAATTGGAATGTTCTAAAAATATTAAAAAGCCATTAACTGGTATTAAAATAACTGTCTGAATTTCTTGTCGGTGTTCTAGCAAAGCACAGCACATCACAATGTTTAGTTCTGTTCATGCAGATAGTATTTACCAATCTTGTCAAATAGTTCTATTCTGTTGGACAAAAGCAATGTTCACACTTTCAATTTATAGTTGATAAAATAGTCCAGACATATTTTGTGTTAGATCATTTTTAATTGGGTTAGTAAATCCATTAAACATAGTAGGTATTGGTTCCTATGTGCTCCATTAAGAGGCTCATACATACTGTGCAATGTACTTCAATAGTTCCTCATAATTACTCTTATTAAGAGAATTTACTATTTCATTATCTCCTAAAAAGGCCAATTCTTATTTTTTTTAAGAATAGTTATTCCACTTTTAATCCTTTTAGAATTACCATGTTCTGCTTTACTTTTTACTGTCTAGAGATATTTCATTTTTACAGCATTCATCAAGCAAAATTTGTATTGTATTTTCCCTAAAAGCATCTATACTTGCAGGTGATTGTTGTTGCTTAGTAGTTGGCTGGTGTTGAGTTACTAAATTTCCCAAATGTATGTATCTAGTAATATTATTGGTACACTACATTGCTCCCAACTATTACTGTTAACTCCTTTCTTGATTGTAGCAGTAAAAAGGCACATGGCTTGAGATTTTCAGAGATGTACACACAAATTTCTTGCTGCTCAGCTGATGCTGAAGATACATTGCTTTGGCTGACTTAGCAACATAATCTATTAGTTCTGCATGTTTGGAAGAAGTTTACTATTTATGTAGATATTACTGAATAACCATATGATTATAATGACATAATATCATCTTCATGGTTTAGACCTGTTGGCCTGTTTCTGTTTCAAATTTTGAATTAGTCTTTCCATCACTTCGTTGAATACCCGTAAGACATACTTAACTGTTCTACAGAAGACAGGCAATTTCTAGAAATATTAAAGTTAGGACTTATTAAACCACTACTTAAAGGGAAATGAAGGGGGTATAGTAACCTGGCCAATAACCTTAACCCTGAGTTGGTAACATGTGAAAAACTGGTGCTTATGGTAAGATCCGTCTGTGAGACTAACATTATCAAATTTTGCGTTTTAGGTGCACCTTAATGAGTACAGAAGATAAATAACTTTATGGAAATATTAGTACTGATATTTTTATTCAGTTTAAAAATATTTTGCTATAAAATATGCAAAAAAATACAAAATGAAATATTGGTCTTTCACATGAAATAGTTTCTGAAGTTGATTATACTTATGTAAAAGTCACAAAATTGTATATTATTTTTTCAAATAAAATAGTCTATAAAGCTGGAATTTGTTTTGAGAGATATCTTGACCTCTATGCAAATAAGGTAAAACATTACATACTTTCTACATACATTTTACATATTTTTATGGAACACTATTAGCAATTGAGTTTATCTTACTTCATGCACTTGCATGCCATCATTCTATTCAGCATGATGGGACAGTAACAACATTTTTTCTCTTTTCTAGCTTGTTATTTCTTACTCTTTTTTCTGCAGAATCATCTCTATGCTGTTCACCAAGAATGTCTGAAATGATTTTCCTGAGATCATCTGATAAATTTGTAATCCGGAGCCTTCTCTGCATATGCCCTCTGATTATATTTATTCCTAAGCTCTTCATGAACTCAAATCTTTACATCTCACCTTTGTGGAGATATATAACATAGGCATTAGCACAGCTCAATGATATTAGAAAGTAAAATACTGCGAGGGCCATCTTCTTGTTCTTCAGATAGCTGAGTAGTTGCTACACTTCATGTCTGGAGCATTTACTCCAGATTTTGTGACATTATATGAAACAGTTCATCTTGCCATGAGAAAAATTCTATCAATTTCGGTGTCATCACTTTCCCTATTCTGAATAGAGTCAACACCGCCCTCTTCATTCTCTAATATGCTGAAAATCTATTTCCGAATCTCTAATGGTCTGAATCTAATACGTGATCTTCTTCAGGAACATAAGAATCCTCTGAATGAGAGTCCTCATCGCTCTCACTGAACTGCTCTAAAGTCAACTACACCATTTTTCTGCTTGTTTATGACACGTGAGGTATCCCTCCACTAGTAGCCATCTATAAATAATTAAATATTTGAAAAGTAAGATATATATATATATATAACACAAGAAAACTTATTTGTTTAAAGTAATATCTATCTACCAGATGGAGAAGGAACCCTATCTTTACAGTAATATCCGCCTGTGAGATAATGTTGGTGATGTGTGCATGTGAGTAAAACAATACTTTCATGGAAGTAATACAATGATGTTCATGCAATACAAAGTTCCACTCAAAGATAAAGCATAGCTTGAATATCAGATCAAATTAACAATGCACGTGTGTCAGCTATACAATGAGAAATTTCATATTCGTCTCAAAGACAGATGTTACCAACTAAGGGTTAACCTTGAGATAGTTTAATGTTTTGAAAGAATGTTATTAGTGAGATTAATTTCTTATTTTGATAAACATCAATTAGTTAATTCATTTATAAAGTTGTAGAAAATAATCAAAAGGTTAGATCTGTATTTTTGATCTGTCCAAGCCTATGATTGGGTGATCACCATGTTCTACTGAACAAACTGAAAAATGTTATAAGGGGCCTACCTAAGAAGCTAATTAGTAGCTACCAAATTGGAAGAAGACAACTAATATAAATCACCCAAAAAGAAAGTAAATTTATAAAAACAATATACTCCAAAATAGAAAGTGTTAAACATGGAGTACTCCAAGGTACAGCATTAAGATCCTCAATACATCCATCATCTCCTATGCGGATGATACAATTGCTGACTGATTAAACACAAATTAAAGGGATGCCTAATAAATAAGGTTTTGTATAGTCTAAATGAGTTAATTAAACATAACATTCATAACATAACATTCTATCCTTTGTATGTGCTGGAAGTGCTTCATTTGATGTTGTTTCATTCGTTCATTCAAATTATACAAATGTAGTCATTTTCTAATATATTAATTTTTCTTTCTAACTATACTATTATAGCCTGCCATCATTGTTTAAGAATTTCATATCCGGGGCTTCTATCTTTTGACGTCTTTTCTTGTCAGCATCCAACATCCACATCAATAAAAAATACAGGGTACTGCTAAAACTTTATCAAATTTTAGCATAATATCTTTCTTTGTTTTGTTTAATAGCATTCATTTGATTGTGTCACATATATAATTGCATTTTTGTATCATCTTTTGAACATAGTTTTATTTGAAATTGCTTATTTCACATTCTAAATAATCAAAATTCTGCACTTGATTGATTATGTTGTCATAAAATAAAATTGTTGTAAGTTTACTGCAGATAGACAAATCTGCAATTTCCCACCTTTTCTGGACAATTAACTACAACATCAAACCGAACATTACACTAATCAAACCAAACAGTCCTATAGCAGAATTAGACATATGGAAGATCTTCATGTTGAAACACGAACAAAAGTTAATTAATTTTGATTTACCACCAACAAGTTCCCTCTGGAAGTACATTTCACCACCACATGACGCTGCTATGATAGACAAGCACCACAATAGAAACACCAACACGGGCCAATTGGACTCATTGTGAAGATGGGAACACATGTTCATGTTCTTGAAACATGTTAGCAGTGTGTTAAAGTAAGTGATGTTAGTGTTACTAGTGCCAGCTTATCTTAAGTAAATTCCATCAAACTTGATATTTACTTTCAGCATAAAAAAAAAAACTATACTTTGTATAGAAAATTTTGATTTATTAAAATGGCTAAAGATTTCTTAAATTATGTTTAGGATGTTTTTGGGATAAATGAAATGTATATCTTGAACTTTCTGAAAATAACCTATGTTAAACCGTGAGAGACAGATACAAGTAATGTAGATCTTGTTAAAGCATAATGTATGTTAAATAATTGTAATTTTTGAAATAGTTCTGTTTTGGTGGGGAGGTTTATAGCATATTGATTCTATACTTATTTCAAATGGGAAGTTGTTATTAATTTTTCTTGTTTGTTATGCAAATAGAATTCAAAACCATTAAATGCAAACCATCTCTTCAAAGATTTGATTATTGTTTGATACTACTGTATTTCCCTATTCTAATTCCACCACAAGAAAATATGTAATAAAGCCATTTCTACAAATATGTAAGTCAATTAACATGAAGTATAAGAACAAGCTTTTGTAAAAACAGTTTGTACAAGAATGAGTAGAGATAGTCACCTGAGTGCAACACATCATATTTTTGTTATTGTTAATGACATTCAGGAGATCTTGAGCTCAAATCTCAGTCAAGGTGAGTATTCTGGATAAAATTTCCTCTGGGGTTTTCCCTTATCCTCTACGTTCGATGGAGCCTAACTCATTAGGGCATAATTTCGTCCATTTCGTTCATTGTCCATTATGACCTATGTTAGAGGACGTTAAACAAAACCTAAAAAGTAATCTACCAATTTAGTACAGAAAAGAGATGAACTAACTAAAGACTTGATCAGAAGACCTAAATATTACAACAGTGTCATTGCTAATTTTGCAAAGAAAGAAAAATTAATCTCTTAGTACTACAAATAACAGATATATCCATATAAAAACAATTTCTTTTCATTATTGCTCATATACTATAGATTTCTACTGCATGCAACTGGTTCTTAAAATATTAGTAAGTTGTAACATTTCTGTTCTAACAGAACGCTCTGGATGACATTTTCCAGCCAAATAAATAAAAACTGTTGCCATATAAACAATGTGTAAGATAAAATTTAAGCTCAAAATTTAAGAGCAAAAACACATACTGAAATCAATTATGGATGAAGTTAAGAGGACATCATAGTGGTAAATTTGCACCTTATGGAAACTAAAAGTGATGTAGTATTTATTAATTTATTATTATTATTATTATTATTATTATTATTATTATTATTATTATTATTATTATTATTATTATTATTATTATTATTATTATTATTATTATTATTATTATTATTATTATTATTATTATTATTATTATTATTATTATTATTATTATTATTAATTATTATTATTATTATTATTATTATTATTATTATTATTATTATTATTATTATTATTAATTATTATTATTATTATTATTATTATTATTATTATTATTATTATTATTATTATTATTATTATTATTATTATTATTATTATTATTATTATTATTATTATTATTATTATTATTATTATTATTATTATTATTATTATTATTATTATTATTATTATTATTATTATTATTATTATTATTATTATTATTATTATTATTATTAATTTATAGGATGGACTATTAAGAACGCCGGATTTTAATTCCGTGCAATTGTATTGTCATGGGAGAGTTTTGTTTGCTTATTTTGTAATCAATATTGCGTTACTAACCCTCTAAGTTATCAAGGAACGCTTTACAAAAGAACAACAAATATTGATTGTGAAAGTAAATTACAAATCTGACGAATGTTACGCAGAAAATGTGCGGAAGCTTCGTACACGTTTCAGTTGTGATAATAAGCCTAATGAGTCAACATTTCATACGCTAATGACAAAATTTGGGACACTAGATTCGATTGCACATCGCACTTGTGTGCATTAATGTTGCCTTGAGTCACAAAAATTAATTTTTCTCGTTCATAACTGGGTATTACGGAAAGCTCCCTTCCTCACAAAGGATCTTCATATGCATATTTAAAAAATTCAGTTAACGTTTCAAATTATTTGCAACGGAGATAGTTTACTGAATGAATTTTGGAGAGTCAATATGCAGATGACAATTTTGCAACTAAAATAATCTTTGACGAGTCACGTTTGCATTGAAATGGCTACGTTAACAAACAGCACAGATATCGTTGAGTAACCTATTCAAAAGTGATGTATATGGAACATTGAATGTTGTGGATTTTGGGCTGGTAGGATCACCTTTTCGAAGATGAGAACGGAAATACTACAAATGCCTAATGATGTGAATATTCAGCAATTATACTTCCATTAGGATGTCCCGAGTTCTTTCACGTAACGGTGATCAGAACTGGCGAGAAAGGTGATGTGACTTAACTCATCACTCAAATCGAGCAGCACAGTCGACAAATTTCATTATATAGTTACAACATGTAGAGCAAGTCATGGGGGACATATGCCAAATGTAATTTTTCGTACGTAATGAGAAATGCAACTTTTGTTGATGTTGAAATATGTTACATTTCATAAAATAAAGTAATAAAGTACTTTAAAAGCAGTTAAAAAGTCTGTTCTTAATCTTAAAATCTATTAACTGGTGTCTTTGTTTAACAAAATAGTTTCTCAAAATTGAATTTCCTTGGTGTGGCTGATGCTCTTTTAATAATCAAACATCCATAATTTTGTTCTGTATAAAATGCAAACAGGTGCATTATAGTATGTGCCGACAGTACAGTTATAAATATTTAAAGGAGTCTAAATAATTATTAAAATTTGGGTCACATTGTGACTCATACGACACCTCTGGATTAATGGGGTTTACAAAATTAAACCCCAAACAGATTTATTTTGAAATAAAATAGTGCTTATCGTCTTGCTTCATTCGGCATCTATGTTAAAATTTATATGAAACTTAGACGTAAGATAAGCAACAGACTCCAATTAAAACTAAGTTGAATGTTTAAGAGCACCGAATTTGAGTACTCACAAGAGGTTCCTGATCCTGTAGTCACACCTGAAGAGTGCGGGCTATGACTGACCCTGTGGTTGACGGGAAAATCTTCCGGCGGTGACTCAAAACTTTCGAAGCGTGTGGGGTCTCGGCTACCAGTGTTGTAGGAGGAATGGAAGGGACAATGTGCGCTGCTGCATACAAACAATCCGCAAAGTGTGTTAAGTACAGCTTGGTGCGGACAAAATATACGTGTAAACACATTAGCCTTACGTAGTCCTCTGCCACGTCAGGACCGCCTGCCACGGGTATTTGTGTTAGTCATAACGAGGCTCGTCTTCTAATGATGTTGATAATGATTTTAAATATTGCATCACAAGTATTACCAACATTCCCACAACTCCTTATGAATTCCAGATTATAAAATTGCATATACATAAAGATCGTGTTATGCAATTTTCTGTTTTAGGGTCCTTTCAATGTTTCATTATTATTTTGTAATTTTCTGCTGCGCTGCGTCGTCATCTTGTTGTATTTGTATTGAGCATATAAAGTCTTTAATGTTATTTTGCCTAAGAATAACTTTACAATCATCAGAAATTCAATTGCCTTATATAACCTTTACTCGCATGGGGGGGGGGGGTTGCTTTTGGATGGAGTGCAGGGGAGAAATTACAGATTACAGATATGTATTCATGTCTCAGTTGAGAAGAGATTTGTCGCTTAACCTTTCGCGTTAACAAGTGCGTGCAATTAGATTATTATTATTTTTGTACTATAGGGCTGTTCTTTAACTTTCTATTTAAGGTTGTTACTGTTACTCTTTAAGAGATTGTTGTCTTAGTTCTTTAACACCGAAAGACGAAAGTTGCATCCACTTTCAGGCAGTAGTACCTATAGTACTGCTAGCACTAACAATATGATCTCAACTCTTTGTATCATTAATCCTAATTTTCTTCGTATTGACAAATAGTTTTATGATGTTGCAAAACACAAAATAGCGCAAAGCAACTAATAAGTGGCTTTAACAAATTGTTAAATTTCAACTATATGTTATAGCATAGGTCAGATGTCATGTCATTGCCTGTGAATTCCTCTCCATTCACTTTTTCAATAGCGTCCTCCAGCATTAAATCATATCAGACGATCAATTAAATGGACAAACAAGAACAAGGAGTAAACATACATTTAATTAATTTTATAAGTTATATCTTTGTTAGACGTACATATACCTTTATATCAGTAGGTAACACACATATTCTAAATCTCAGTTTTTGATCATATTTTAAAAATCATTAGTGATAAACAGGTTATTTTTCAAACATTTTTCGTTGATCTAAATTTTGACCCTGTCATTTCTATTTGCAAGAACAAACTATCAGCAAGCACAGGAAGGAATAAGTGACACATATTAGTATCGCTTGCATTTTGTTTCTTGCACAGTCGGCATCTACAAAAAATCCGAAAGTTATTATTTCAAACTTCCTATTTTTAAAATTTGTTTCCTTGTATGTAATTAAGCAGTTTGCATTTCTGCTTTAAATTTTGCCGATTCTCCTTTCCACTGCCTTTTCTTGTTTTAAACAAGCTTTACTTTTCTATCTACTTCGTTTAAAAGCCGCAGGACAGGCCATCCAACAGAAGAGGTCTTTACGATTCAGAGAAAGCTCTCCTCTGGCGGAACCCAGGAGAACTCGAGGCAATTGAGGAGGCTCAGAAAAAGGCTGCTTTGTAATAGGAGAGTATTTATCCACGCCATCTATCGGCTCTGACCAACACTGTACTGACTAAGCCTGAAACATGAAAGGGTAGCCAAATGGTAGTAAATGAGATAAAGGGGATTTGTGATAGTAGAGCCAACCATGGAAAATCACGAAGGAGGCATGGCCCCAGGACCTTCCGAATGTGAGCCTAGCACTTATTGTGCGGTGGGTGACTAGCAGTTGATTAAAACCCGGAAATCAAAAAGTACTTGCAATATTATACATTCTCTTTATCTCAAGTATTTGAGATCACTGAATACTTGACCGTAAAAAGGGGTTCAATGCGCAATTACTAGTAGACAAGACACGATGTAGTTCAGCGGCAGAGCATCGGTACAGAAAGCCGAAGATTTGTGGTTTATGTCCCCGTGAATTGCGCACAATGCATCTTGGATTTGGTTGGATTACGGTACGGAGGGGATTCGACAGTGCGACCACTCTTGATCTATTGTACCTATACTCCCAAGGTCACACAGGAGGCATTCCCGGCTGGAAGGATGAGGCGAGAGGGCGGTCGTCCAAAGGAGCCATGACAGTGCAGAGGGCTAGGTCCCTACACTATACCAGTTGCAAACTTCCGGCAGGCCAGCACAACGGGCAGCTCACCCAACTGCGGTCCCGAAATGGCCCCATTAGATCCGACTCAGAGACCGTCCTTCCGGAGGAGCAAGTTTTACTTACAGCATATCATTTTGCCATGCAGCGCCGAGATATCCGCCTACACATCTACCCTGAAAGAGACCACCAGGGAAGAGATGATGTGAAATGATAATGGAGATGAGATGGAGGGACAGGAAATTGGGAGTATGCATTCTTCTGGCGACTCGGAAAACTTCCAAAAAGTCCATGGAACAGGTAGGTTCCACGGGGATTGAAACCGGATCTCCCCAATGCGGCCCACTGACGAAACCACTCATTAAAATTTATCTTAGTACCTGTCTCATACAATTAACGTAAAAGCACAATTATTTAAAAACATCTATATATTGTCCTTCCGAATATCTGGGGAAGGAGTTAATGTAAGAATCTGATGTGAACACTCATATGACTTCCAGAGCAAATTCATATTATGTCCATTAAGTATTACAATATCCACATAAAGTGTTTATATGTGCAATTTACGTTATTCACAACGTTTTCTATCCAGAAATAATTTCGAATTAAGTGATTATCAATAGAAATAATTTACTTTCTAAGTATTCTTGTCATATCATATACTTGGAAAAGTGTAAATGTACAACACGGTGGCCTATTTCGAAAACGTTACGAAAACACTGCTTGACATAAATTTTACATTTTAATAATTTAGTTTCTTTTTCTTTATCTCTTGTGATTTTCCAGTATACATAATTGCATTAGTTTAACAAGCATTTGACTTCTATTCACAAAGAAACGTAAAGACATTTTTGGAAAATTTAAAACAAACGATAATTTTCTCACATAAAGGGTAGTTTGAGATGGGAAAAGTTTCTTAGAACACCTCAACTGTTTATACTAACTTTATAATTTCAACCAATTTAGTGGAAAATGTTATAGGTTTGTTCATTAAAAGTATAGACACAAAATCAGCATTCTGGCCTTATGTAGCTAACCTTCTAAGAAAATAATTTTCAAAGTGAAAATCAACGTAATGGCAAATTGGAAAATGTTAATGTTATATATTATTTCTAAAATACCGCTATTTATAGTGAAATATATTTTGTATAACATTAACAAATTTCCTGAAAAAAAAAGGTACACTTTTAACTTTCTAAAGATCTATAATGTATTACCTACGTTATCAAACCTAAATCCTAAAATATGCTTAATATTAAAAAACGACTATATATCTTTTTATTAACCTTCGTGGAATATATACTGAAAATCTGAATGAAATATAACGAAAATTTTATCGTGATTTTAAATAGCAAAAATGTACGAAATCAACATTATTAGAAAGTCAAGTTTTAAAACTTCCGGCGGTAATTGCACCAAATGCAAATTAATTAAAAGTGGCACGATCAAAATTGTGGGCTTTTTCATGAAGATTGAAAAATATTAATGTTTTAAATTTTGTGAAAATTCAGAAACGAAATTTCTGGTTTGCGCTTAAACTATTTACATTCACACGCGCGAGTCTTTATCGTTTCAGCGGACTTCAAAACATGTATTCCGATGAATATCGATGTCCATCTATGATAAGTAGATGGCAGGGAAAGTAAAACTCCTACTTCATCAACGTATACGCTATATTGTGAACATTTATGCGAATGCCTGCTATTGCATAGTTTCATTTCACGAGAAATCGAAAAATAGGTGTTACGGAATATATGACAGCAAAGTTAAATATGTATTTTAGATCGGAATATTATAAAAGACGATTCGTGATGCTTGTTTTATCCTCCATGCACAGAAAGCTTAGTGTGATTTGTCATCATAAGGCCCAGTGTAGTGAGCGGTTCACCTCTTAGCCAGGATGTCCATCCCCTTCCCTGTTGTGAGTGCGTGAGTCTACTTCATAATCAAGTGCAGCCATTGTTCTCCCAACACCCGCGCAACAGGACTTGACTAGAATCAAATAGATTCGGTAAGTTTCCGGACAGGTATTCTGCGACACATACCAGCGCCAACGGTTGTCGCCACCTGCAATCCTCAAAATTGTGTCCTAGTTCGGCGAGGGCGGGACAAGTGACGTGTTCCCGGAAGTATAAAGTGCCGATTAATATGTTTGGACAGGAAATGGCTGCAATATAAAACAAAGAGGCGTAGCAGAAGTTTGATGGCTTTGGCTAACTGACGAATCTTACATTTCGATTAGTATAGGAGCCCTCGAACAACACTGGGTACAAAACAGCCTGAGAGAGGAAAGAAATATCCATTCAAACGCTATTATGTATTCATCTAAAGCAGATGTCGCTACATACTGCTAACCAAAGAGAATATTTGTGTCTTCGTTCCTCGCAGCTGTTTTTTTTTTTTTTTTTTTTTTTGTACTTCCACTGAACACACCTCATTTTTAGGATTTCTTCAAACAATGAAATAGAAAAATAGAAGACAATATGTAGTCAGAACAGTATATATGTTAGATTTTGCTTTCTTCATAGTAACCTCCCCTTCTTTAACTATGGATTTGCAAACTTTGGGTATCCTTTCTATTAAGTAGGCCAGTGCATCCTCCATACGTTTTGCACATGACTCCACAATATATTTACATTAGTGAATTCTTTCTTTCTGACCTCACTGTCCATACTGTCTCGAATCCCTTCCCGTAGGGGAGGGGATCCGTCCCTCAGCTGCCGAGGTGCGGGCACTGCGGACCCTTAGCACTCGTGCTACCTCTGACGTTAGTAGAGGAACCTCGGGCCGAACATGCCGAGCCCCTCCCGTAAGGGAGTTGTTCGGATTGGGTTGGACTCGAGGGGCAGTGTGTTCCCGACACCCACGGCTACGGCCGCCCGGAGGGGGTAGAGGGTTGCCCAAAAAGTCCTGGGTACTAGCCTGCAGAGCTAGTAGAAGGTGTGCTAGATCACCATTCGGCCCCACCGAGGTTATCGGTAGTCTTCCCTGCGGGGTTGACGCGCGTAAGTGGCGTATCCACTTCCATCCCGTCTTGACGTTGTGCTCAGCGGGGGGGGGGGGCTTTTTAAGAAATCAGGTATTGCCCTATGGAAAGAGCCCCGGAGTATCCATCGCTCCCGGGTAGAAGGAGGCCCGGGTCCTTGGTCCTACGGGTCCAGGACTAATGGGAGTAGATCCTCTGCACCTAATTGTCTCAAATCCCTTTTTTACGAGTGGCGAAGTACGCGCAAAAAGGGTTCGCGCGGCTTGTTTACACAAAGGAACTGATAGGCAGACGGTGTGGTAATAAAGAGCGTGCAAAAACAGATAAAGATAGCGCGAGATAAAGGATTTGCCGACACGGATAAAGTTTCCCGTACATTAGAAAATTCTAATGATATCTTGATTGACAGAGAACAGTCGATTTCTTGTTTGTTCCAGAAATCTCTCAAATTTATCAATGAGGTATTTAAGGGAGCGACAACTCGCCAAGAGTCAGTCGTAAACAAGTAAACAGTCGTGAACAGATGTAACGAGAGCTGATGTAAACAGGTGTAATCAGAACGCTGTTGTAATGCTCCTCGACCTTGGTAGATTGTGATGGTGTATGTGATGTAACACTGCTACTGCGAGTGTATTTCTACGCAAATAAAGAACGATTCCAATTTCTGCAAACTGGGCTTTTAATTCTACGAAACCACAAAGTCACAATATGATCCCAAAGTAGTTCAACAGGATTGCAGTTAGGACTTTGAAGGACCAAACCATGATCCTCAAGTCTTGTCTCTGTTCCAGTCGTTCAACGTATCCTCTACAGAGTAAAGATGCATGCTTGAGATCATTATCCTGCGGCAGAGTGAAAACCTTGCCAATTAACCGCATCCCATATGGTCTGGCATGGCACAAGAGAATGTTATGATAATGCTCCTTCTTCCTAATTCCTTATATTTTCACAATTTCGCCTGTCCTATTGCTACAAAAAACAACCCCATACCAGCACCCGAACTATCTCCAAGGTTGACTGTAGGGGATTTCTACTGAGGTGCCCTGCGTTTAACTTTTACACGTCGGACAAACCGACGTTTTGAGCCAAATAGCTCAAACTTAGATTCATCAGTAAACAACATCTTTCTTATGCTGATAACAGTCGAGCTTGCATGTCGGCTGACCCGTTGTAATCTTATCCGTTTATTAACAGCTCTCCATAGCGGTTCCTTTGCTGCCATGCAAACTTTCAGATGTACATCCTGAAGTCATCATTTCACTGTGGAAACATTTACAGTTTCATCCGTCATCTGGTTCAGTTCCGTCGTCAGCATGGGTGCTATTTTGAAACTATACGTTTGCTGGTCACTATTAAATGTTTATCCTCACTTTTCGAGGTCACCCTAGACCTCCCCTTTCGATAACAATCTATTTCTATTTGTAGCTACATACCTCCAGTCCATTCCTAAGGAAACCTGTTCTTTTGTGGCAATTTGAGCAAGGTGTGACCTGCTCTATGCAAACTGACTATCGCAAAACGCTTTTCTGCTGAAAGCTTTCTACTTTTACGTATTTCAGACTTTACAATTACCCAATAACAATATGTACCATTCAGCTGCTTATGAAACGTTAATGCTGTTTGAGGTCAATACCTAACATGTAGGGAATCACAGACATACTATGACATCCAAAACCACATTAGGGTAAGGTTCCTATAAAGGTCAACAAATGTTACATTTTCAAAATGTACATAATTGACAAACAAAATATAATATGTATGTCTACCATATATAATATGAAATTGGCTTTGTTTGGCGTTACACACTTGTCAATTGCAGAAAAACCGGCTGTTCAGAAACTTTTGAGCGGTAGTGTACCTATAGTTGAAAGAAGAAATATTCTATTTCATCCAAAATCTCTATTACTAATACAATCGGAAATACATGTTTTGAGGTCAAAACGTTCCATGCACACGCACATATGCTTGTGAACAGCATAACTCAAACATGAAACGTCACATGAATACCAATTATTATCACTGAAACTTCTTTCAAGGCTGAAACAAGAAGATTTTCATGAAATGAAAATACTCATATCCTAATATCCATATAAAGTATTTGTTTAAATAGAATATAGTTTTAGATTTTTATTTTCTCAGGACTATAATAACGTATTTATTATTATTATTATTATTATTATTATTATTATTATTATTATTATTATTATTATTATTATTATTATTATTATTATTATTATTATTATTATTATTATTATTATTATTATTATTATTATTATTATTATTATTATTATTATTATTATTATTATTATTATTATTATTATTATTATTATTATCATTATCATTATCATTATCATTATCATTATCATTATCATTATCATTATCATTATCATTATCATTATCATTATCATTATCATTATCATTATCATTATCATTATCATTATCATTATCATTATCATTATCATCATCATCATCATCATCATCATCATCATCATCATCATCATCATCATCATCATCATCATCATCATCATCATCATCATCATCATCATCATCATCATCATCATCATCATCATCATCATCATCATCATCATCATCATCATCATCATCATCATCATCATCATCATCATCATCATCATCATCATCATCATCATCATTATTATTATTATTATTATTATTATTATTATTATTATTATTATTATTATTATTATTATTATTATTATCATTATCATTATCATTATTATTACTATCATTATTATTATTATTATTATTATTATTATTATTATTATTATTATTATTATTATTATTATTATTATTATTATTATTATTATTATTATTATTATTATTATTATTATTATTATTATTATTATTATTATTATTATTATTATTATTATTATTATTATTATTATTATTATTATTATTATTATTATTATTATTATTATTATTATTATTATTATTATTTATTACTGAGCTTGAAAATAACATGTAGGTATATTCTTAAATCTTCTGTTAACAGCCTGTGGGTCCTGTTTGTTCTAAATGAACATTGCAACATTTTGTTCGGAGGGGATTCGGCATTGCGACCAGACTTGGCATATTGTACCTTATGGACGGACAGGAAATTCGGGGGATGTAATTAACCTACCCAGAATTTGCCTAGCGACCCGGGAAAGCACCCGAAAAAAACCCATGGATCAGGTAGGTCGGCTACGGAATCGAACCCGGGCTTCCCAAATGCGGGGCGCGCCTGAGCCATCCCACTCGGTGCGCTAACGTTACACTTAAGTCATTGTTACACGTAATAGAACACACTGAAACGTCAAGTCATATCACTATTGAGCTATCACTTTTGTATTACACTCACACTGCACTGCATTCGGCGCTGTTCACTTGTCACTATCCACTGAAATCTTTGTAACTTTTAAAATGTCCTCTCTACTCACACCGTTGAACTGACTAAAATACGACTGTTCTCTTCTCGTTGGTACTACCAGGTTCAGTATTAGCCTGAGTGTTCTTGCTGCGTGTCCACCTCAGTAAGGTTAACCATAGGTGGACCATTTTAAGGCATAGATTGTTTAGGATGTGTTTTGAATTTTTAGGAACGCTTACAGAAAATAGAAAGAAGCTTGTTGCTCCTTAACGGCTGTCCAACAGGATGCAGTAGCCCTCTATATATTGCTGATTTGGTATTTTCAAAACATAATTTACATTGGAGTGGGAAGAAATTTGGGAGATAGCCAGTTTTGACTGAATACATATGTAACTCAGATTAGGCTGCTGTTGCAATCGCCCCGGTGATATCTGCTACGACTGGAAGCCATGCGGGGAACCCTACTTGTCTGAAGGAGCGTTTTCTGGGGTTGTAATCCCACGATATCTAATCAGAGCATTCTTTTATGGAGATAAATTGGCACAGAATTTTGCTACCGGGCAACCAAAATCATTATCCACGTATGGAATGGATGAGGTTAGCTGAAGTAGTCTCACGGGAAAAGAGCAGCCAACAGAACAGATGGTCAGAAGTCCTTTAACCTTTGCTCGTTTTAGTTAAACTAGCCAGTTATGTGCGACCGTCCCCAATAGAACATGAGAGAAATTATAAGACCGTGGCTGCCAGCAGCCTGCATTTCGGTCTGAATGTTATTGCTGCGTGCCCACTCTCAATAGGGCGTGTGAAATAATTATTTTTAAGTAAGAAACCCTTAGAATGGCTTTATTTATATTGGTTTAGAAAATAGAAAGAGGAAGCATGCTGCTCCTCAGCGTCTGTGCATGACAACTACGTGTAGATGGGAGGTGTTTAATAGTACTCCAATTTATACCTTCGTGGGCGAGAACGACGAAATGCTCGCATCTATTATCACAAGCTGCACACAGAATGAAAGTGCACAGGATTTAAAGTTATCGAATGCGGACCTTCTGGATGCAGTAAAAGAGTATCAATATCGCACACAGTGGCTATTGTATTTCTAGAGACACTGTTGGCAAGAGGACCTCTCAGTGGCACAGTAGTTTACGGGGTTGGTCGGTAGCTCTGCCCCTTCCCCCGGTCGGGCCTCGCGGTTCCTATAACACTTTTGTTTACTATTGCAACATACTTGACATTTCTTCCCATGAATATGATAAATTTGTTCGTTATAGTAATGTACCTACTAGATGCTTCATTCTATGAATATGAATTTGTTCTTAGCAACGTATTTCGTGCTTTATTCTATGAATATGATAAACTCGTTTGTTATAGCAAAACGTACTTGAAGCTTTTACTCTGTTAAAACAAAAAATTCGTTAATGTAACTTCTTGATGCGTCTTTTCTAAGATACGTCGGATTCATAATTGTAAGGTATGGAGACTCCACTCGTTGAAAACATAAATTTGTTGCTATAACATACTTCATATTTCTACTATATGCTAATGCTTCCACATTATGAATAATTGTGGTAAGATAAATTCATTATTTTGGCTTACTTTATGCCAACGAACGAAAATTCATGAGAAGATGCATCGAAGTTAATAAGGAATCAATTGGTCATGTTTATAAGTGAGTAGCATTAAATACGTAACAATAAGGATGCTCTGTGAGTATTATAATTACTTTAGTGCATAGTTTTACCAAATAAAAATAGCATGTCTAAGGATTATCTATCCTTCCCTTTAGATGTAGGAGCACAGTAAAAAGGGCTTAAAACTGCAGCCTACTGAAATGAAGAAAATGAGTTACGTAATATGTTTCTAATCATTTTGATGATGAGCCTAAAGAGTGTAATTAACATAGCTTTGGGTAATCGCCATGACCAGTTCAACAACTGCAACCGTCGGAGAAGGACTTTCTTGGAAGATGAACTTGATGATTTGTCGTCCTAGTTGGAAACTGTTCAAGAAATACCATGCGTTTTTGACCGTGTAGCCCTACATGCTCCGGCTCTCTCCTACCCCTCTCTCTCACTCATTTGGTGGGAGAAGGAGAATAAAAACTCATATTGACGTCTGCAGAATGTGGTTTGCTGGATACACTGAAGCTCAGTCCAATAATTTTGTCCAGCAGTCATCGTAGCAGTATTGGCTGGGTATTCTGCTTAATTGAAATCAAAATGCATAGCTCAATTATTGTACCATGGGAGATGAAGATTTACCAAATAGTGTTTTAAAGAGACCGCTTTTCTTTTAATTGAGTCCTCCAAAGTTGTCATGTCGGGCGATGAATGAAATGGGTGAAATGATGCTCAAATGAGCCCATAATCCATAAAGCTTAGAGTTACCATACATTCATCTTTCAGGATAAGGGAAAATTCCGGTGAAAAACTTTATCCAGGTACCTCACCCAGACCGAGATTCGAACTCGGGACCTCTTGAATGTGAGGCAGACACACTACGATCTACGCTACCGAAGAGATCGGGATACCTTTCTGTATGACAGACAAACATAACCGAATATGGTGGCACCGCAGTTACGCGTCCACTAGCATTCGGGAGGCCGTGAGTTTGAACCCCTCGGCTGAACTTATTGACCCATGAGCTTTTCTAGAAATGTCTCTGGGTGGATAGGCAAATTCTGGGAAGGTTAATTACATCCCTCGAATGTCCTGTCCCTCTATTTCACCGGAACTTCTTATTTTACTTTAGTTCTCCTTTCATTCTGCTCGGAAAGCTGTCGGTTCTAAGAGCTGCCATCAGGAATTTTCAACCTGTAAATTGTAGGGGCCCTGCGCTTTGCTGAGGTGCCTCCTTGCTCCGGCTACCCTCAGTCTTCCCCCACTTCATCTCTGCTTCACGGGGGCGCCCTGGGTACAAAACATCTTCCATAGATCAAGGTGCTCGCTTCGGTAGCGTAGATGGTAGTATGTCTGCCTCACGTACAAGAGGTTCGAGTTCGAGTCATGGTCAGTGTGAGTTACCTGGATAAGGTTTTTTCCGGGGTTTTCCCTTATCCTGAAGACGAATATCGGGTAACTCTAAGTTCTATTGACCCTGGGCTCATTTGAGTATTATTTCATCCATTTCATTCAACGTCCGATATGACTTAACGTTGGAAGACGCTTATTAAAAACAAATAGATCGAGTTGGAAAGTCTCCCTCTGAACTTTGACATACGTCACTTCTCATTAGGTGTCATTTCCATGTTTCATTATCTTTCTATGCCTAACAAATCAAGTTAGTTGTTTTGTTTATATTTTTAAATACTTATACAATGTCATGCTACAATACACAACTTTACAACAGATCATCAAGATTTGTGTGCATTAACAAGTCATTTGTTCAAGTGAAGGGTCAAATTTTTTGTATTTTTGAAGTTGTGTGTTCAGCCTTTAATACTATAGTATACATAGAGAGTAATTAGCATTTGTTTGGTGGAGTTTCATTTCTGTAAATTTTACTGGTTTCTGAATTAACAAACCTGTTCGGAAAACTTTACTTCTTTTAAAATAAAGTAATCTTCTGTTTTCGAAGTTAGTTTACGACACCAAAGACCAATATAGGAAATCATTGCGCATTCATTTCTTCATATAATAATTGCAAAACTAAAAACGATACATTCAGAGTGTATTCAAAGTATAGAAATTCTGTTTGCGTGCGCTAATTTGTTTGCTTTGTATTTCAGAAAATATTAATACAACGGTAACTTTCATGCTTAATTTTTTTCTAGCACAACTTTACGTGAGTGTAGCAAACGTTTCTCCTTTTATAGTCCAACTTGTAGCTTCAATTCTGAATTGAATACATATAAATGTAATTAAATTGAAGAGTGAGGGAAACGCTTTAGGAGTTGTATAATAAAAATACAGCATTGGGGAGTGGAGAAAGAGCAGCTACCAGAAACAAAGTTCGATTCGGAAAATATTGGAAGCATTCGATGATGCTCCATTCACAATATACGTTTTGGTAAGAAGTCAAACCGAAAAATTCAATGATTTGAATCCCGGCTATTAGCATTGAAGTTTTCAGTCTGACTACATTTTTATACTTTGGTTTTCACACTGCTAGTATGAAAGAACAATTGATTTTTCCAATATACGCTTTAATACCATTCTGGCTGCACTTCAAAGCTATGCGATAGACAGGGAGATGCTTTGCGGCTTGGCCGTATGCATGGTAGCCTAGCGGTTAAACGTATGTCTCGTAAGTAGACCAACAGGGGTTCGGATACTTAATGTGCATTTCTCTTTCTTTTTATTATTGTTACTTTAATAGCTATGTCTTATGTTTTTCTTGCAGAAGATAAATAACAATATTTTAAACATTTTAAACACGCAAATAACATATTTTATAGTTTTCAAAATAAATGCAATGTTATTAGAAAAATGCCTTAATATTAGCTGTGTAAACACTTGGGCTCATTCATGTGTTATGAATGGTGCTGGCATATAATGCGAAGCATCCTCTTGTGAAAATTTCACTACACATTTGATCTCATTCCTACCCTGTAGAATGAGGGCAGTAACAGAAACACAGGGCTCACACACCCGATACTAAATTAATTTTCATTTTTGTTTGATTTTAAATATAGGAATGACATCTTTTTTTCAGTTAGTAAAAGCAGAGTAAAGTGTATCAGGTTTTATGTGTGAGCATAAATGCCATAAAATCAAGCAAATCTTAGCAATTGGAAGTTATATTATAATGTGCGTAATATACATTTCGTATTTCTGCAATTAAAATAATCAAAATGATGATTGGGATTCGAACCTTTGTAGGTCTAGCTCCTACATGCTTCTCAATAGCAGCTCGGCTATCAGTGCACGTTTGGTAACTAACATTCAATGATGAGTCAATTATGAGACACACTACAGTGTGCGAAAAAAAGGAAGGATTCCCTATGTGAATATGCACGAAACATATGAAACAATACACAATATGTGAACATCATCATCATCATCATCATCATCATCATCATCATCATCATCATCATCATCATCATCATCATCATCATCATCATCATCATCATCATCATCATCATCATCATCATCATCATCATTATTATTATTATTATTATTATTATTATTATTGTTGTTGTTGTTGTTGTTGTTGTTGTGAGATGATTCAGTGGGACGAAGCTAAGGAGATGCATTCCATGACGCCATTGTAAACTGGCCGTTGAAACATATGAACTTAGACAAATATACGCTTCCAGAGTCTGTTTCTTTATTTCCCCCCCTTTTTTTAATCAAAGGTTGTACGGAGATACACTAACTTATTTATTTTCAATATACATTTTTCTGTGAATTACACACAACAAAGCAATTGTGCATGACCTTCAACTAAACACACTTGAGAAATTATAGTATGATAAGTGATGTATTTCCATTAGTTTCCAGTTATGTACAATATAATAAGCAAAAATAGCATTAAGGCCATGCTATTACTGTAAATTCAAATATTCAAAATGTAAAATTAATTTGTTACATGCATATCTCAAACATATTTTTTAATAAAATCCCTGAAATTATTTTTGAAATAAAAGCATCTTGTATTATGTACATTCACTCTATAACTTATTTTGATATATTCTCTATAAACCAATCCTACTAAAGCTTATTCTTCTATTTCATTCTAATTTATACAAACATTAGCTGAAATAGATTAATCACGCATTTCGTTGTAAGTACAAGAGGAATACAGGAAACTGCACTGATTGTCAAATGTTTAAACAGCACGTTTGCTTGCTTTCAAATTCCATACTATTTGTATGACATCACATGAAACAAAAGAATGATGACATGACAGTTCAAATTGAAAAATGCAAGCCTATAATAACGAATATCTTGGACATGGTTAATATCACTTGAATGTAACAGTTTACATAAAATGTCTGCTCTACAGAAATTGAATTTTTTGTGGTATACGTTTCCATCTCTGTTAACTTACCAGTTATATACATTTGTACAAAATTAACTAAGAATGAACAGGATTTCACAACATATTCTTAGAATATTCAAGATAAATTTTTGAGTAAAGAAAAATGTAACGAAGAATGCTCCATGCGAATGTTTAGGCTGGAGAGGATATGTGGAAAATGGTATGTATCTTTGGAAGATGGAAAACTTAAGTACCAAGTTTGATTTTTGTCATATTATTGTTTTCAAATTCTGTCGTTCACAGTCGTGCTTTTTAATGTATGTATTTACTGTGTAAACTCCATATAGAAGTTTTGAATGGAATGTAGTACTTTCACCATCACCATCATCATTATCATCATCACCATCATCACCGCCCGCCTCGGTAGCATAGATGGTAGCATGTCTGCCTCACGCTCAAGGGGTCCCGAGTTCGAATCTCGGTCAGGGTGAGTTGCCTGGATAAGGGATTTTCCGAGGTTTTCCCTTATCCTGAAAGACGAATGTCAGGTAGCTCTAAGCTCTATGGACTCTTGGATCATTTGAGCATCATTTCACCCATTCCATTCATTGTCGGATATGACTTAACGTTGGAGGACGTAAATTAAAATAAAAAAAAAAAAAAACAGCTCTTCGTGGTTTAGGAAAATTTCCCTGTTCTAGCCTCATACTTCATCTTTTTATTGATCAAATACCCGAAGGTTTATATCTGTGTTACTATAATGCAATGGGAGGGTTATCCATTTTTTGCAAATGGCGTTTCCATTTTTCTCTATTTATTTGTATCTTTTCTTTTAACGAACATATATCTAATATCTTCCTTATTTCTTAATTTCTAAACATAATTTGTTTCCTGTGTATTCTTTTACTACTTGGAGATATTTCGTTTCTGTGCTTGTATTTAGCTGCAATCTTTCTTTTTAATAGTTCATATATCCGATCCATATAATAAAACTGGAGCAGCCAGGATTTCTCTACCTGCTGTAATTTAGATAGATTCCGAGTTCGATTCCCAGTAACGGCCCCCTCTACTTTGGGTTTTTCGTGGTTTTTCTGGGAATGTCCTCAGAAGACCTTTCCATTCTAGACGACTTTTGCATAACTAAAATACCATAAAAGGTAGACAAAGTCTTAATGCATAAAAAATACAAAACTAGATTTTGTAGTTTCTGAGATATTCCTTGTTACTTATTTAAATTTTCCAATGATTATACTTTTCTCAAATGGGAAATCAATGTTCATTTTTTGGCCTTGCAAAGAGAATGGAATTTAATAGTCATCACATAACAACAAGCTCTTTAAAGTTCTGACTATCGCTTAGTGCCTGTTAGCATGAAAAAGAAAGAAAGAGAGAAAGTAAAAACAGAAACAGTAACCTCATTCTAATATTTTTGTTTTTAAATTGATTTCCTCCAGCGTTGTCATATCGGACGATGAATGAAATGGTTGAAATGATGCTCAAATGAGCCCAGCGTCTATGGAGCTTAGAGTTATCAGATGTTATTTTCTGGATAAGGAAAAAAAAAAAAAGTAAAATGCCTTTGCAGATAATTCACCCTGACCGAGATCGAAGCTCGGGACCTCTTGAACGTAAGGCAAACACGCTAGCTACCATCTACATTATAGAGACAGGCGGCAGCCTGGTCTCGTTTGAGAAACGTGTACAACTAAAAAAATTAAATCACTAACAAGGAACGCCTCAGAAATATCTCAGAATGCCTAAAAAGAAGAGTATTTTCCAAAAAACCGTGTGCTTTAACGACTTTCCTTTTGTAGTAAGCTACTGTTTATCTCTTAGGGCTTATCTGTTAAACAAAAGTCGCCTACAATGAAGATGACTTTAGAGGCAATTCCCAGGAATTCAAGACGAATGTTTCATATATATAAAACTATGTGTTACTTTAAATTACTTTCTCTGTGCATTATCGACGATATTATTGGCTCAGATTCCTACTGATCCCAAAGTCACGGCTTCAAACCCATCTCAGGCAATGGTCTTTAAATGTGCTTAAAAGCGACTTCCTGTATCAGTACATTTACTGGCAAATAGACGAACTGCAACGGAACGAAATTCCGGCACACCGTGACGCTGATATAATCCTGACAATACAGTACCATTAACAAACAACAATACGTGTTTTATTTTCCACCCGCCATCATTTGTTTCCTTCTCCTACAACTCTCTTCTATTCTTAGGAGAGCTTATTAAATTTTTCTAGCGCAGTGCTTAAATCCCTCGATTTTATCTCTTGTAATTCGGAGTCACTGCATTTCAGGTTACTTTTACATTATTAATTCTACTATTCTGTAGTCAAATCGTACTTGTAGTGGCGAGGTGTAACTTCAAAACAAGGGAAGATTTAAGTAATAATTTCCATTAAAATAAAAGAGAATAATGATTTAAAGAACTAAGGCTAATCTTCAGTACTCTTTCTTTGTACATAGGCATATTCCTGTCACCCCTCATCACTCAGACGTTCCAATTTTTCCTTGAGTGGGCCCACACCGCCCTCACCTGTTAGCCTAAAATGGAGAAAGTATGTAATTCACACACTTTTGATAATAACTTAAATTTTCACAAAAAGTTCCTATTTTTCAATTAGATTTGAAATACTATTGTTACTGCTAACGAAATATACTTACAGTTGTGCATATTTAAAAACACCACATAAAAACACACACAAAAAAAAAAAAAACTTTTCTTCACATGTTACAGAGACTTCACGTGACAAAATCTGTCAGTGCTTCCTAAATATAGAAGAGTCGCGATTGATTCCAGAAACTACTAAGCATGGTATTCAAGATTACGAAAGCGTAAATAAAGAAATATCCGGTATTCAAAACAGGTGTTGAATGAGTTCTGAACTGGTCACTCCCATCTAAGCAGCTATTAAATGTCCGCAGCGCCGCGGATGTTCGCGAATAAATTTAGACAATGTATTCAAAAGAAAAAAAATATTGTTTTGCATGAATTTTCTTGTTTTTGTTCTTTTTTGTCCTGAAATTCTTGCGGAAGCGGCGTTTCCAGTGCTTTATTGCGCGCTTCGCAATGCTTACTAGCGAACAAAAGAGGTGAACATTATACACCACCAGTATAACTTATAAATTATTTTCAAATACAAATCGTTGTCTACATCAAGCACTTCACCAATTTCATGCCACACCAAGTATTAATAACTATGACAGTTGATACAAAATCATCACTGTGCTTTGCGTATTTTTTAGCCGTTTCTCACAAGCCGCATTGAAAAAGACCTTATAATATAAAGAAGATCAGAAAAGGAATATTTAAAAGCAATACCATAACAAATAAAACAAGCAGTCATACAAATTTGAGTCAATCAGCACTACCTCAAAGCGAAAGCCGCTGAAGGAAAGTTAAAAAAAATGTTTCCTTAATTACGTTAGCTTATATTTGCAGTAAAGTAATTTGTTCACGGAAATAAGATGTGCATAATTTGATCTTACAAAAACCGCATTCAAATGTTTCTTTCGTGCTAATAAGCGTTTGCTATGAAAAGAAGGAAAGGAGAAATGAAAATAAATAAAATAAGAAAGAAAGAGAGAGAGAAGGAAAGAAAGAAAGAAAGATGGAAAGAAAGAAAGAAAGAAAGAAAGAAAGAAAGAAAGAAAGAAAGAAAGAAAGAAAGAAAGAAAGAAAGAAAGTAAGAAAGAAAGAAAGAGAGAAAGAAACTGACTTCTTATTTGATAAAAATGTTAACAATTATAAATTTAAAACAACAATAAGGAATATCTCGAAAATGGTTAAGTGCACAAATATCTTATTTGACATAAATATGTCTGAGGAAGCGGTACTTTGTATCCATATCTTACTGGCCACATCTGTGGCGTAGGTAGTAGCGTGTCTGCTTCAGTTCAAGAGGTCCTGAGTTTAAATCTCATTTAAGGTGAATTACCTGGTTAAGGTTTTTTTTCTGGGATTTCCCTTATCCTAAAAGATAAATGTCGGGCTCATTTGAGCATCATTTCACCCATTTGATTCTTCGTCTGATATGACTTAACTTGTATGACGTAAATGATGATGATGATTTCTTTTCTTCCTTACATCACCGATACAGGTAATAAGAAACACGAGTTCCATTAACCCGAAAAGTCAGGGCGAGGAAAGCCGAAGCCTGGGTCTGAGGGAGGAACCAGGGTTCAGAGGC
>CM060949.1:104690760-104886927 GCA_030765055.1 Mantis religiosa
GTTTGTATATTTCTTATTTAATTAATGTATTACATTATTAAGTTTTCTTCTCATCCCGTATCGCTGATATAATTTAACGCACGTAAATTTTTTGGAACAATGTTGTGTGAATGAATGAAGCCTGTCACGCGAAGCTTTCTCTTTGTGATGCGCTAATGCAATTTTCTAAAAAGCCAAGTAAGAACTTGATTTTGCTGACAAAATCCGATCGCATTTCGCCTGACTGCAGATGAAATAAATGCTTGCTGCCGGTAACCATCCAGACGGAACGTGCACGAATATATCCGCTTAGTTCTGACATGTTCACATATCTTTGAGTACGGAGTACTGTTAAACCAATCTATTTTTCCATGCAATAAAACGAACTTTAACACTATCCCACTTATTACTGTTATTCAACGAAATTTATGTGACCTCTAGAATAAAGGTTTTCAGGAAACATGTTTTTTTTATTTTTTTAATTTTACGTCCTCCAACGTTGTCATATCGGACGATGCATGGAATGGGCGAAATGATGCTCAAATGAGCCCAGGGTCCATAGAGCTTAGAGTTACCTGACATTCGGTTTTTGGATAAGGGAAAACCCCGGAAAAAACCTTATCCAGGTAACTCACCCTGACCGATATTTGAACTCGGGACCTCTTGAACGTGAGTCAGACACTCTACCACCACGCTACCGAGGCGGGCAGTGTTTTCTTTATTAATTCAAAAAAAAAACATTTTAAATTATAGGCGTTTAACATTTATATATGTAATTAAATCATATACTAAATCTTCACATATAATAATATTTATTTTTATATTTTAATATCTACACAATTATTATTATTATTATTATTATTATTATTATTATTATTATTATTATTATTATTATTATTATTATTATTATTATTATTATTATTATTATTATTATTATTATTATTATTATTATTATTATTATTATTATTATTATTATTATTATTATTATTATTATTATTATTATTATTATTATTATTATTATTATTATTATTATTATTATTATTATTATTATTATTATTATTATTATTATTATTATTATTATTATTATTATTATTATTATTATTATTATTATTATTATTATTATTATTATTATTATTATTATTATTATTATTATTATTATTATTATTAAACCTGTTAGTTGAAATTGAATTGTATGAGGACATCTCACTCTAAACAGACAAAAACTCACCAAAATCGGCACACCCGTTTGGAACTTGCTTGAAATAACTTTCTTATTCTGAGAATTTCGAAGCAGCTTTCCTAAGAGTATTTGTTACAGTAGGTCACCATAAGAACACAAGCATAATTCTGAGTGGGTAGCAAGTGAACATGATTAAGCAATGAGCATATAGATCTTATGGGATTTTAATTGTGCTTATATCTACACGTTTCATATTAAATCATAGTTAAATGAATGAAGCAGCGTGAAATTTGACATTCTTGAACTTTTGAACATAACACCTGATTCATAGAAATTCGCTAATAGTTCTAGCCTAATCTAGGTTAATGAGGTAAATGTTTAGGCTTAGCGAGCGGGTTGGCTCAGGTAGTACTCTCTCTTTCCGGCATTCGGTAGGTCGTCAGTTCGATGTCCATGGCCTACCTTCCCGACCCATGTTTTTTCCCGGTAGTTTTCCGAATATAATTTAATTAAAAACATGCTTACTTATTGAGCACCTATACGTTTATCTTTTCTTGTCTTAACGTAACTCTAACATTAACTGAAATGCTTCAAAATTTCCGACCACCATACTATTTGCAATTATTACAGTTAAGCGTACAACGTTGTTGTTCTGTATTGTTATATATTAGAGTTACTGTAAGATAAGGAAAGATAAACACATAGGTAATAAATGAGTAAGCATGTATTTCCTTAAATTACCATCTCTCTCAATTTTAACTTTCTATGCATAAATTTGAAGTTTTGGAAGCGGAGCTTTCTTCGTATTTTAAATATTCTATTGCGCATGTATCTATGGTACAATAAACAAAGAAAAAGATCACAAACTGTGAAACAATGTTTACTATTAGGCAAGTTTATTGTATCCGTGACTCAGGAATTCGATATTTTACAACTTCATGCCCTAGCGGGAATCGAGCGTTTGGAGCAGCTACGTCGGTCCTTGTTTCAAATGTGCTGTAATATCCTGACGGAAGTCCTCCAAGGTGCGCGATTTACGTAGATAGACTTGATCATTCACAGTTTCCCACAAGTAAAATTCCATAGCTGTTGGAACTGGCGAAGGTAGAGGGCCTCCCCCTTCGTCCAACCTAATGTCCTTGCAGATTGTCATGCAGGAATGCTCGGTGATAGTGTGGTGGCAACCCGTACATTTGATGGAAGACTTCAACATATCCTTATACTACACTTACACCATGTAAAATTAATTAGCGTAACATTTCCAGGTAAGCTTATCCAGTGAAAGTAAATAAAAAAATGGGGTCCCACTAACTGCTACATGATGGTTCACACCACACACGAATCTCTGGTGGATTAACCGCCTGATTCGCATAGACATAAAGATTAACCGGTACCAAGTAGACGTAGTTATGCCGATTTACTGTCCCAATCAGTTTAACCACCGCCTCAACCGCCCACACTATTTTCGTCACAAATTCTTCATCTTCAGTAACCATTTGCTGATACCAGACTCAAAGTTGTATTCAACGATCAGGATCATCTTCATTCATCGTGTACACTCTCCACTAACGGCATTCAGAGTTCGTCGTACACTTGTAATACTAAACCCAGTTAACGTGCACCTTGCGTAGCAGACTTCCAAGTAATGCATTTTTCCAGTACGTGAGACGACGAAGCAGGGCTTCTAGGTGTATGCGGTCTTTCTGATCTTCCTTTGTGACTATCAAATTGTTCAATATGCCTCAAACATATCATTATTGCGTTTGTGTTAGGCGGGTTGGAGTTCTGTTTAAACATTCATCTCCAATGATACTTCATTTCAACGGCTTTGTCAAACCTTGTTACACTTCAGAATGCATTTTTATTGTCCGAACCTCAAGTATTCTCCAGCCATTTTGTCTTCTTACTGTCATCGGTAGAGAAATATCGCGATGAAAGTGCCAATATTCGTTGAACAAAAGATCATGCTGCAATACACTCTTAATTCAAATCAATTAACAATATCAATGTCCTCACACACCCTGACAAAGGTTATATACATTTTTGTAGGACCTCTTCTGAGTAATCACGGTTTAACTGTGCCATCTGTTTGTTTTATTATAGTTCTAATATATGTTTATTAAGTTCATAAAAATTAGACTATAGCGTTTTAATACTATATGTTACTTTTCAATACCCAATTTTAAATAGTTCCGTCCATAAAATGGTGCTCCCTATTTTGGATTACTTTGGAAATCTGCGAAGTGCTGCCTTAGTGGGTAGTGTCATTTAAAACTGTCATAGTGACACTTTAGCAGAGTAATAATAAAAATTTCCTATAAATACAAAATGCAACACAATTTCATTTCAGTCTTGACTGAGTTTCGAAAAAAAAAAAACAATTTGATTATATGAAAAAATTACTTCTTTGCAAACTTGAAACTCACTCACGATGTTTAGTTACGCATTTTTTGAATAATTTCCAGTCCTTTTCATCTTTATGGCACGAATTATTGGAGTATATCTAACTATATTTCTTTTATAATATGTAAAATATATGAAGACATTTTATTTCCATAAGGAAATTCCCAGACAAAGATTTTTTGCCAACTACTCACGTTTTAACCATAACTTATGAAAACGAATTTGATTTCTTTCAAAAATTAACTATTGTAAAACAATATGTAAATTATTCATTAACTTTGGGAGCTATTACGAAAAGTTGTGTATATAAAGCACATACTCAAAGATCTTTAGCGGACTAAAGTAATGCAGATTCAGCTGCCAGTCGTCCGTCAATATCAGATGCGTCTGCCAAAGACCTGCTTTATGTTCTATTAATATAAATAAAATCTTAATTTTACGTACAATATAGTTGAAATATCATTATATTTTTATATACTATGATCAGCTTTTATAAATACACATTTTGAAGCTCTCTGAATGAACAAATACTTTTTTTTTTCCTCGAAAAAAGTTCTGTGTAAACATGTATGTGATTTTAGTTAATTGATGGAAATTAATCATTTCTCCACACTAGCCGTATATAGGCTAAAGTGTTTGATAGATAGAGTCAACATGAGAAATTCAATGCCATGGTGACCGGGATTTGAACCACGGATCTCCTGGTTTCATTGAATTTTTCATGTTGACTCTATCTATCAAACGCCTTAGCCTATATACGGCTAGTCTCGAGAAATGATTAATTTCAATCAATTAACTAAAATAATAAGAGTTAAATTATGAAGCCTGGGACTTAAGTACTTAGGATAGTAAGTCGCCACAAATGGTGTATCTCGGATGCGAGAGCCCCTAGTGGTCTACCGGGGAAACATATGAGTCAAATGGAGAATTTAATGTCAGGACGGCACGTTGGCCATGTTGTTCTTTTTTGTGTGTGTAATTTACATCCTTCAACGTTAAGTCTTATCGGACGATGAATAAAATGGGTGAAATGATGCTCAAATGAACCCGGGGTCCATAGAGCTTAGAGTTACCCGACATTTGTCTTTCTTGATAAGGGAAAACCCCGGAAAAACCTTATCCAGATAACTCACCCTGACCGAGAACAAAGGTTAAGAGCGACTGGACGGAAACCAGGAGATCCGTGGTTCAAATCCCGGCCATGGCATTGAATTTTTCATGTTGACTATCTATGTATGTGATTGTTTGTGAGCGTGACTGTGAACAACATGACCCAAAACGAAAAGTTTGTTAAATATCAAAATTGGATTTAAGTTCAGCGTCTTTCGATAACCCTACATGAAGTTTTACAAAGTAAAAAGACTACGTTTTAAAGGGAAAATGCTTCTTATATTCTTTCTTCAGAAATGGCTCCAGCAATATGTATTTAAACAACACATATCTAATATATATTATATATATCCATTGAAATTAAATGTATATTATGGCAGAAAAGTCAAAATCTTCATTATTCTTATTGAATTTTGCATAATTGATAAATCATGAGAAATAGACAAAATCTTATGACATAAAAATTTACATCTCATTTATATGTTTTGCTTATTCTTGTAGAGTTCACCATTTTCGAGATATTCCTTTTTAGTGGTCTAAAGCTTAAAACTTTTTTTCAATTTGGAAGGGGTATTCATTTTTCTTTTTCCTATTGGCCATAAAAGGTCCATGAAATTTCAAAACTATAGATATATGATTGAACGTTTATATATATATGACACCCGCTTCACTTGCTTTATCCGAAAGGGAAATGTGAAAATATGAATTGAAAAATTATCTGGGTTAACAATAAATAAAAAAATATGCTTTTGTATAATAGTTTTTATAGTGGTGAACAGCGACTCAACACATGTATACTATCTTGGGGAAGTATCTCATTCAACTCAAAAGTTTTCTATACTAATATTTCACAGCAAATACATGTTTTGATACTTCTTGAATTAAAAACATTGTTAGAAAAAGGTTTGTGGGTGCGTATGTATGAGTGTATGTTTGGGTGTGTTTGTGTGTGTGTGTCTCTGTGTGTGACTACCCTTTATGAGAACATATTTTTTTCGAAAATCTTGATTTCCTAAAACATTACTATACTGATTTTGATTAAAACATCAGATGTATAAAGTATTTTCGTGCCAAATGAAATGTAAGAAATTATCTTGAATTTTCTGGGAATGCCTTCAGAAGTCCTCTTCATTTTGAATAACCACTGCATAATTGGAAAACCGTAAGAGACAAAGTTCAACGCATAAATAATTTAGATTTCTTTGAAAACCATCATTTATGTCAAATGGAGGCGTGGAATAAAGCATTTCCAAGATATTCCTTGTCATTTGTTTGACTTTCCAGTATTTTATTTTTCTAAAAGTAAAGAACTTTCCAGTATTTTATTTTTCTAAAAGTAAAGAAAGAGACGTAATGTTTTATGTCCTGCATGTGCAAATGGAGTTTCAGAGTCATCACACGGCAACCAAATGTTAAAAGACTTACCCACTGATTAAAGTTGTGTTCCCATGTTCTTCTTACACCGATACGAAAATTAGCAGAAAGATTTCTGCAGACGTTTACCTCGATAAAATAAAAGTAGATAAAGAGATAAATGTTTGTAAGAATAGTTTGTACAAGAGTAGAGAAAAACATGTGGCTGTAACACATCAAATTTCTTATCCCTTGGCCATGCAAAGAGGAAGTAGAACTTCAGTCATGACATGGCGATCAGGTTTAACACCGACTAACCCTTAAAGCCTACTGTACTCTCACATTTCCCTTGCACAAGAAAATAATGTTTATTTCGATTGCAGTGAAGTTGATAGGAGAATAATAGTTTGTATAAGAATAGAGAAATTTATGAGTGTGACACATTGAATATTTAGATACCTGCTCAGAGTAGTTCTGTTTATAAACTTTTGCATTTCTTCTAAATATATTTAATAATATAAAAGGTCTACAGTTATCGTATAATACAGAAAACTTAGACAACATTATTAAACAAAATAAAGGGACAACTGGAAAATTCCTGTCTTAGCCCTCAATTTAAATATTTGGAAATGACACAGAGCCTGAAATCATTCACAGAAATAATCCTTTCGACTGTTATAAATAAAGTTCAACAATTCTTAACGTAATTCGGGCAATGAAGTTGAACGAAGTTGAACTAAAAATAAAAGAAAATCAGAAATAAAAAAAAAACGTTCTTCTTGGATGTTAATAAAGTTTTATATATGGAAAGTTCAAAATTAAAATTTAATTTAATTATATATCTTCATTTTTCAAGAAAATGTAATTTGCATACACACCATACCACTATAAACAGGAATTGTCTTTCGCTCTTTGTGTATGATTAAACACAACTTTCTGCTTCATAGCATTCTCAACGAAAATCAAAACCATCTTACCTAGCGCGCCCTTTTATTATTATGTTTAAATTCTAGTATCAAAGCATTAAAAATATTATATAGATGTTTTAAGCATTTAGGAGTTTAATTACCAGCTGTCTTACAGTCTAGGTATGTCAGGTTAAACAGTGGTTTTCGAAGAACGAGTAATATTACAATCAGTGGGATGATTTCTGGGGTTTCCCTCTTCTCACCACACACACACACACACACACACACACACACACACACACACACACACACACACACACACACACACACACACACACACACACACACACACACACACACACACAGGTACGTTTTGCTCGATTTTGAGGAACATTTCTCTCTTAAGCCAGGAATTTGTAATTTACGAATCCAATCTAAGAGTAGGCAAGAAATTATCGAAATCAGATTTTCGTATCTAATGATAAATTTTCTATAAAATGAGCGCAGCTGAGTTTATTGTTTATAGCTATTTACAAATTACAATATAGAGAAAGCAGTTCCCATATGAAATTAGATATTAAATTTCATAATAATACGGAAAATGCATTATGTGTGTATACCGTTAGCAAGAAACATTATTGCATTGCACCCAATAATTCCATGCCAATATTTCATACATAATAATTCACTTTGAGGTCCTCCAAATCCAAACCGTCACCGCGCACAGTTTGTGAACAGCATATCAACACAAATGATTAATAAATGTTGAATAAGTACCAAACTTCGCATTATGTTCAGCGATTTTCAAGAATGCAAAACGAAGAGTTTCAAGAAAAGCCATTCATCCCAAATTACGTACCCCTTTTATGGAATATTAGTATTTTTACTTTCTCAGAAATGATTGTAACGATTTTCGCTCAAGTACACGTTCACTAAGATATAAACGGATAAATAAAATGTATATCTTTAATTTTCTGTGAATATATTTGAAGTGTTCTTCATTCTAAATACATTTTATATCGTTAAGGTATACATGTTATGTCAAATACTTTTTTTGTGGCATCAGAGAATACTCATGAGTGCTTTGGATTCTTTAATATTTTTGTCTGTTTTTCAGTGGCCACAAGTTATTTCTCGCGATGTTAGTTAAAGAGTACATCATTTCAAGCCAAACATTTAGAGAATCGTTTTTACAGATATGACTATCGCTTCGTTAATTGTAGAAAATGTACAAGGAATCCATTTTTGCAAGGGTTTATTTCGAGTAACATGAAGTGCAGGAAAGAATAACGTTTTAAAATAATATTTTGAAACGGCAAAAAATAAAATATGGTAAAGTCCTGTAAATGAAAATGCACTTTAACGGCTTAGATTATGTATATTCAGTGTTCATGAAGTTCACAGTTATTCGACATTCACTTTCAGCTGAAGTGAAAACTCTGGAAAAGAAACTTTATACAAATCGAATGAACATAATATGGGTTTGAACTCACGACCCTTGAATATGAGGCAAACAGCTTATATCTACACTATATATACTACTGAAGTGAGTTAAGACTACTAGGCATTAGGCATGCAAGTAAATTAAATAATGCCTCTCAGGACTGGAACTTTTCAGATCACATCATCATCTTAGTTACATTCTTATTCTGTCTCATTATGCAGACAGGTTAATGCTGTAGATAGTACTGTATTCTCGAAATTTCTCAGATGAAAGATGACTGATGATAACACAATTCCAGTCAGTAATTAATATAAATATAGCAAATACTACAAACTTACAAACATAACTGTGTTGTATGTCATCCGAAAGTTGTAAGTTGTACAACAGGCACTTAAGAAGCTGGTTTAACTTATGAATTGATACTTGTTGTCCCTCTGAAATCAAAGTTCTGCGATTATTGACTGTAGCCAAAACAAATAGAGAGTTCACACGTGACTTGCTATCCTAACAGAACCTCTGGAGGACGACACATGCTTCCGAGAGGATTTCTCGCCTCCATTTTTCAAAACACGTTTAGCAAAAGCTTGAGGCACGTAATCTATGTTGCACAAAAACAAGACTAGAGGGGTGTGTGGCGGAAATTCCTAATTGCTTGCATATTGGCCGCCCTTCCGGTTATTTTAAACTAGACGTATTCCGTGCTCGAGGGTTTCTGTCTTAAAGAAAGGCAAAAAGTATCATATTGTCAGAAAATTTCAATAATCGTTTTACACTTGCTAATACGCTAGTTGGCAACAAGATCAACAATCATTCCAATAGCACTGATGAATGTTCATTTTGCATAATAGGAAACATTTTGTTGTGCTATCTGATTATAATTTTTTTGTAGCTACCAATTCTGGTGATCTTTTAAACTAGTCCTGATTACGGCAGCAAATACTCGTTATCTACACGCTTTATGATGATGCCTAATTAGTTGCAGCGGTGACATATGAAGCTGAAAGTAAGTTCTTCCTGTAGGCTGGAATAAAGATGTTTAAATCATTTCAGAACTAGAATATGGGTTACTGATTTCTAGTCTTTAGATACCCTAATACAGTGGCTACCCCAGCAATGCCTTTAAACTAATTTGTAATAAACGAAATGGACCTGTGATCTTACCCGTGTTGCACAGTTATAAGAATGGTTACAACAAAAGTGTATCATATATTTAGGGGTGGCAATTTAATATGATTAAATATAACTGGATTATAGATATCTGGCCTATTAATAAAACTGTAACAACAAAAAGGTAACCAAATTACGAGGGCTGTTCAATACAGATTGATCACAATTTTTTTTTGAAAACGTACCTTTACTCATCCTCATAATTTGATGGTCCTTCTCAAAATAGTCTGCCATGAATACGATGCACTTGTCCCAGCGTTTATGCCGGTCTTCAAAGACATGCTGGAGACCATTTTTGAGAGATCCTTCAGAATCACCTCCTCAGTCTTCACCACTGCTTCTGATGATGGATAATGCCTCCCACGAAGGCGTTTCTTCAAGTTAAGGAATAGAAAAAAGTCACATGGGGCTAAATCTGGACTATAGGGAGGGTGAGGGATGCACTTCACGTTGATTTTTCCAAGAAATTTAGCCACAATATTGGCAATATGCGGCCGCACATTATCGTGGTGCAGCATCCAGCCTGCTTCACGGAAATGTGGTCTTTTGCGCCTGATATGGACTTTCAATGTTTTCAGGATATCCCTGTAGTATTATCCAGTTACTGATGTGTGTGCAGGTACAACAAGCTGATAAACCATTCCATAAATATCAAAGAATCAGATGACCATAACTTTCCCAGCAGAAGCAACCACTTTTGCTTTTTTGGGGGTTGGTGATGATATTTGCACACTGAGCTTTGCTGTTTGCTCTCAGGATCAAAATGAAGTAGCCAGTCTCATTAGCAGTGATTACGTTTGAAAGAGACTCCGGATCTACCTCTAACATCAACTTTAACTGCATGTAGACATGCATGCGAATGTCCTTTTGTTCGGGAATCAACAGTCTTGAAACCCATCACGCAAAAACACGTATCATGTGTAATGTCTCTGTTACTAATGTGTGGGTGGCACCCAATGAAATTTTCAGTATTTCAGAAAGTGGTCTTAAGGAAATTCATCGGTCCTCTCTCACAATATCAGTAGTGTTGATGTTTCCTTCCGTAAGAGCAGTAACTGGAGCACCGGGTCCACCTTCCTTTGAAATTAATTGTATTCCCTCTTTAAACATCTTAAACCACCTTCAAGCTGTGCTGTAGGGAAGAACGGACTCTCCATAGGCCTCCTGTAATATTGTATAGGCCTCAACTGAAGATTTGTTGAGACGAAAGAAGAATTTCAAAGCCGCATATTTTTCCTCACGTGTTACCTCCATTGCAGCGGTAGGCGATGCTGAACGTGTCTGAACTTGCCTGGTTCTCACAGACGGAAACCAGGAGTACCAACAATGAAACTACTACGGCGTGTTTGTTTCACATTAAGCTAACAGAATATAATAAGACTGAATTTTAGTGCGAAAAATTATGACCCAAAAATTATGATCATTCTTTATTGAACAGCCCTGTATCACATGATAGTCTTCTAGCTTTGCAGAAAAGCTTTTAATATCACAAAAGCTTCAAAAAGAATATTTTTAAAACGATTTCCGCGTGTGTTAATGTGTGGTGCATGCACAGGCCCGTGAGCAGTGTAACTGGAAAACAAAAAGTCGATAAATACAACAATTTGATATTTAAGTTCTGCATCCCAGAAGGATTTGACACAAATATTCTCAGGAAATCCTCCCCGAACTATAATTGTCCTTCATGTGGAAAATGTTTGGCACATTTCATTTTCTCTGAAATCGCCCTAATAATTTTAATTAAAATACCTACTTTCAAGATATTCGAATTAATAATAAACTGTACAAATTACATTTTCCGTGTATATTCTCTAAAGTTCTTTTTTTTTATGAATGAGTTTTAAAATTAATTTCGACTAACTGAAAAATACAGGTACACAGGGTCTTTCAACAAGAGTATCCTATCTTTGAACTTAAATAAAAACGTTTCATAAATGATAGAGATTTATTTATTTTTTTATTCCGGAACATAATTAATGTAATTGCGCGAGGAAGAGAACATCAGTTAAGTGACCGCCGCGACTTCGTTGGGTTGCGCGTATACGGTTGACCAAATTTTCAATGACATAAGAACGCAAATTAGGTCCAACTTCACGAATAACACGCGTGATGTTTATTTATAAGATCATTTACTGTTTCCAGCTTGTTGGCACAGTCTCGAGATTTAACATAACCCTAAAAGAAGTAACCCAACGGCGTTAAATCACATCATCTCGGGGGCCAGTTAACATCGCCACCACGGGGAATAATGAAACCTCTGCTTCAAAAGATCGATTGTTTCGAGAGCAGTATGACATGTGGCACTCTCTTACTAGAACCAGATGTTTCTGAGATCCATACCATCCAATTGAGGCCAAAAATAGTCCCTTATATAAGACCGGTATCAAGCAATACACTTGGTTTGGCAAACAGATGATCCATTTTGATAATACGAGGGCTGTTCAATAAAGAATGATCATAATTTTTACGGTCATAATTTTTCGCACTAAAGTTCAGTCTTATTATATTCTGTTAACTTAATGTGAAACAAACACGCCGTAGTAGTTTCATTGTTGGCACTCCTGGTTCCGCCTGTGAGAACCAGGTAAGTTCAGACATGTTCAGTATCGCCTACCGCTGCAATGGAGGTAACATGCAGTTAAAGTTGATGTTAGAGGAAGATCCGGAGTTTCTTTCAAACGTTATCACTACTGATGAAACTTTGCTACATCATTTTGATCCTGAGAGCAAACAACAAAGCTCAGTGTGGAAATCTTCTTCATCACCAACCCCCAAAAAGCAAAAGTGGATGCTTCTGCTGGGAAAGTTATGGTCGTCTCATTCTTTGATATTCATGGAATGGTTTATCAGTATGTTGTACGTGCACACACATCAGTAACTGGAAAATACTACAGGGATGTCCTGAAAACATTGCAAGTCTATATCAGGCGCAAAAGACCACATTTCTATGAAGCAGGCTCGATGCTGCACCACGATAATGCCCGGTCGCATATTGTCAATGTTGTGGCTGAATATCTCAACGTGAAGTGCATACTTCACCCTCCCTATAGTCCGGATTTAGCCCCATGTGACTTTTTTCTATTCCCTAACTTGAAGAAACGCCTTCGTGGGAGGCATTAACCATCATCAGAAACAGTGGTGAAGGCTGCGGAGGCGATTTTGAAGGATCTCTCAAAAATGGTTTCCAGCATGTCTTAGAAGACTGACAGAAACGCTCGGACAAGTGCATCGCATTTAGGGGAGACTATTTTGAGAAGGAACGTCAAAATTATGAGGATGAGTAGAGGTACGTTGTCAAAAAGATGGTGATCATTCTTTATTGAACAGCCCTCGTAAATGTTCACAATTTCTACGTGCTGCTGAATGCTGACAAGTTCCACGGCTATTGCTCAATAGTAACTGTAACCACGTGAAATAAATGACTGCTGTAATTCAATAACAACTGCAGCTATCACATGTTAAAGACAGAACACTCTTGTTGAAAACAATATAATGTTTAAAATAAGAATTTATAGAACATATATCAAATAAATGATAGCACGTAGAAGTCATGAAATGAAAGCAAGTCATATAAATATGGCACATCAAATATTTTGTCTACTTATAAACAAAATAAAACATTAAGTCTTTGTATTAAAATTATGAAAGACCTTCGATACTCATGGTACTTGCGTGTTATTGACATCGAACATTACTTCAGAAAATTAGCTCTGTACCTTTTCGATATTTCGTTGGTGATTCTGCAACTTTTATTTTATTTTAAAATCACAAAACATTACTGCCACAAAGCCCGAGAAAATGCCAAAAATGTGGTACTTGTACAGTAACATTATGCAAAAAAAAAAAAAAAAAAAAAAAAAGTGTGTCAGATTTAGTGCCAGTTCCCAAGCAGAAATCACTGCACATCTCAACGACAATTTGTCATCTCCTCTTTGTAGTGCACTGGATTACTTGGAAAACAAAATAAAATCTCCCCCCCCCCAAAAAAAAAATCTGCTAAACATTTGTGTATTCCACCTGCAGCAATTTTCTCTGAAAAGCTATTTAGCACTGCAGGGCTCATATGTGACAGAAAAAGAAGTAGACTTGACCCCGAAATAGTGAAAATGCTAGTAATTTTGAACAAAAACTTATAGAAGTGGACTGTTTCAAAAAGGGATTTTGCTTTTAAATGTCTAATGCAGAGTTTAAACTGATTGTTTTGAGTTTTGTTTCATTAAATATGTGCACCTAATTAATTTCGTTGACATTACACATTTTGTCCCTAACATTATATTTTGTATTGAAACTATAAGTCGAAATGATGGCATCGGATAATGTGGAAAATATCGGTATCGAGAATCGAGTATAAAGAAAAACTGGCATCGACCCATCCCCAATTAAAATTATCAAAAAGACATTCGGTTATCAATTTCATAAACCACTTTTTTTATTATGTTCGATGTGTAGCTTTAAACGCAACACAGTAAATTAAGTGTGCATCTGTTTTTTAATATTGAAGGTATTTTGCGTTTGAAACTAATGGTTCACAAAGACTTGAACTACAACAAAGACTTCACCAGTCAAAGGTAACCCAACTATTGTTATACAAGAGGCTAAGATTTTAGGGGGAAAGGCACATCAACACTTATCAATATTTAGGTCATGTTTAGTTGTGTTGGAATAATCAACTGTCATTATCATATTCGATAATGAGTAATCGGAATTAGTATTCTGGTATTTTTATAGATTCTCTAAGATGTTTTACGATTAAAGAAGTCGGTTAGTTGTCGACTTTTGAAGCAAACCTTAGGAGTAATTGAGACATTTCATCACAAATCTGGCTGTAATTTTTAAAATATATTACTGACATGCAGATAAAGTGCATCCATTTGGAGATCTCAGTAAGAGTACAAAGAGAGCAACATGTTGCTAGTAAGTGTTCAGAATAATAATACAGTACACATGTGCTTTATACTAGAGATGGGTCCCCGATAATTGCATTACCTCGGTACCCACGACACTTGCATTATGTGACATCAAACGATACTTTGGGAAATTAGCTCGGAACTTTTTAGATACTTTGGTGGTGATTCTGCAAGTTTTATTTTGTTTTAAAGTCACAAAACATTGTTGCCGCAAAACCCGAGAAATTGCCAGAAATGTGTTACTTGTACATTAACATTATGCAAGAAAATAATCGTGTGTCAGATTCAATGCCAGTTAACAGTTCCCATGAAGAAATTACCGCAATCTCAATATATTTCTAATGCTTTGGATTACTGGAAAACTAATTTAGAATTTCGAAAAGTACACAAAATTAGCCGCTAAATATTTGTGTACTTCACCTGTAACAGTTTTCTCTGAAAGACTATTTAGCACAACAGGTGCGATAGAAAGAAATAGACTTGACCCCCAAACAGTGAGAATGCTAATACTTTTGAACAAATACTTACGAAAGTAGACTGTTTCAAATCGTATTTTGCTTTTAAATGTCTAATATAGAGTTTAAAATAAGTTTAAAAATAATTAAACTTGTGGTTTTAAATTTTATATCATTAAATATCGACACCTAATTAATTTCATTGGTATTATACATGTCTCCTAACATTCTACTTTATATTGAAACTAGAAATATAAATGACGGAATCGAGTATCGTGGAAAATAGCATGTATCGGTATCGACTATCAAGTATCGACTAAAACTGGTATCGATCCATCCCTAGTTAATATATATCACCAGGATTGGTGCTAAATGTTGATGCGAATCTATCAAAATTGTTGCAGAGAGATGAAACTGTTTTTAGATAGTTTGAGATATTGTAATTTTAAATAGTTTAAAAAGTATTGCGTGTTTCTCAGTTTGTTATACAACTCACTTGTTGTTTGTTATACAACTGTTTTTAGATAGTTTGAGATATTGTAATTTTAAATAGTTAGTTTAAAAAGTATTGCGTGTTTCTCAGTTTGTTATACAACTCACCGAATGAGAAGTGTTCAGCAGCAGCAGCAGCCGCCAAACATGTCCGGTAGCATCGAGAGGTAAACTGCTACACACCTTCACGAAACACCGGTCACCGATAAACTGTTGCGATATTTGCATGCAGCTCACTATTTTTTCACCTCGACGGTGGGTGTATCTTTACTTTGCACATGTGTGTGGTTCTGAGGGAGGGGGGAAGACGCTAGCCGACTCACAGAACAGAAAAAGACTAGTCAGATCATAACAAGTCCCTGTTTGTTCAGTAATCACCATTACTGTGCTACGAATGAGTAATGAGAACCCCCCTCCAACAGCTTCTGACGAAAAATATAACATACTGTTTTACGTCGTCGTGTAAACTGCCAGCAAGTCCATTTCCTTTCAAAACTTGGATGTAAGGGATGTGCCATTTCAAGTATAAACATGATTTTTTATTTTGCATTAACACTATTTTGATCTTTTCTGTTTTGAAAAACAATATATTTCCATCCATCACCTCCAAAAGACATTGTTGGGCCCATTTAAACGCCATCATGCATGTCTTTAACTACCTTCCTCTTTCTTACATGTGCTCTCGTTTATAAATTTAGGTGTTTTTTTTACGTCCTCCAACGTTAAGTCATATCGGACGGTGAATGAATTGGTTGAAATGATGCTCAAATGAGTCCTGAGTCTAGAGTTACCTGACATTTGTCTTGAAGGACAAGGGAAAACCCCGGAAAAACCTTATCCAGGTATCTCACCCTGACCTAAATTCGAACTCGGGACCTCTTGAACGTGAGGCATACATGCTACCATCTACGCCACCGAGGCGGGCAAAATTTAGGTGTGCAATTTCATATTGACCAATGTTTAAATACAATGAAAATTGTCTATTCTGCTGCTGTAGTAAACTTTCAATTGAGGTAGTTTTAAATATCATGTATGCTTATCAAAAGTTGGCATTAAATCTTCTACTGCATAGGGATGTTAGATTCATTATACAGAGTCCAAATGAAATTCTATATAGTTCCCTCCAGAGCAAATAAATGCCCCAAGAAAGTATCCATTTTAAAACTAGAACTTGATATAATAAAAATAGTATCAGAATTCAATATGGGATGCAAAAAGTCACTTGAAGGGCATCGTGGCTTAAGAAGAGATATGTACTACCAACATTTCTGCTGGTGAGTGAGCAGTGAAATCGGAGATCGAGTCTCAGTAAAAAAAGGTGATAACAATGACATGCCTATCACTTAGGAAAAATACATACATTTCGAAATTATCTTCACAGGAGGGGAAGTTTTAGAATTAGTCAGCCTACTTTTCACTTTCTTTTTAAGACTTTTGCTCTTAGCATTTTTCATTCTTTGAAAAATCTCATACACCACAATTTTATCAGAATAATAATTGAAATTTCATAATGAAGTTACTGAATGCCCACTGATTGAGCTATTATATTGTATTTTATATCTCTTTTCTCACAGTAATGAAATAGAGCTAAGAAGTACAAACAAAAGTTACAGCTTTTAAATTGAAGAACAAATAGTGTATACAATTTTAACTGAATATGTATGCATTTAAGAGTAAGCATGGTAGCTTTTGACTGCACCTCTATCAGCACATATATTACGAAATTTTAGAAACAAATTTTATGAATTGTGGTGCAAGGGGCGTTTTATATAGAATATAAATTTTAAACTAAAATATTTATAAAATGTAAACCATGCCTTATTAAAAACTGAAGGTTTTCAGAGATGCTAATCAAATTGAAAAATTTGATGTAATAGATGGCCTCGAACCACGGATTTTTAGCTCATGGTGTAGATCCTTTACCATCATGAGCTGCATGCTGACACGCAGTACCTTATTATCTAATCTAGGTATCCAATATGACTTCAACATGATTTCAAGTCTTTGAAATATTTTGGCTGAAGAAGTACTTGCACCCAATTTCAAGTTTCAAGTTTTTATAATTAACCAATATTAGGATTAATTTATATTCACAATAGTTATTTCACGTTAGACTTGTGTAGATACGAAGCCAAAAATATGAATCAGACTTGAAGCGCCCAGTGTCACGACGAGATTCTAAATATGCCTCGACTCATGTGTCAATGTTTTACACTTCAGTTACTATGGCAGGTTGCCATGCTTCAGTGGTTGTTCTCGCTATCTCCAGAATGCCTTAATTAAAACTATACAGATAAGGATATTAATAATAATGATAATGTTGATGATAATGATGTGGGAAGTGCGCCGTAACTATACACGCATTGATGGAAAAACTATTAACATTCAAGGGTTTTCAATCTTAGGTAATTTTTTACATTCATTTTTTAAAATTTCTTTATTTAACTTTAAGTGACGAAAGTTAAACTAAAGTATGTAGAATAAAGGATGATTGGATTAGTTTTTTGAATTGATCGGATAATAAAACAATGTATTCAGAAATATCCTGGATTTTTAAATTTAGTATGTTCCCTTAATAATTTCTTGTATTCAAATGAAGTGCTTTACGTTTGAAATAAAAATAAAATATAAATTAATTTGTGATGTATTCCTCATAAATAGGCATTCCGTAATACTACGCCTGTAATAAAGAAAGTTCTATCTTGAAATAATAAAATGTGTTATGAAATAAAAATAACCAAATTTATAAGCTGTATTAATATTTTGATACTTTGAAGCAGTTGTTTGCATGTATATTATGTTGCACATAGTTTTGTTTCTCCCTACTTTGTTTTAAGGAAAAATTGAGTTAGGAGTTTTAATTTTAACAAGAGTTGGAATAATGTTCGTTCTCAAAAAGCATTTACATAAGGAAACGGGGCCATAATTATACAATGTTTTCATGCTTATCATTTTTTTAAAATATTTTCTTAAAACAAATTAATGTACCATTTATGTTGCAAATTGTAATTCATGGGGGAAATATCACAGCAAATAATTCTCGCACGATAACTGCAGATATCACAATCTATTTAGTAGTGATACTTTCTCCTGAGTACTCTTTGACATATTCCTTTAACTTCAAGTACATCCAACTTTCATAAAGGAAGGTTCAAATTATTAAGTCTCTTCATACAAATCGTAAGGAGGGTTACGGGATTTTTCAGTTTTTTAAGATTATCCTACTTTTTTCTCTCTCCTTCTTGTGTCAATTAACCAGGCCCTTATTGTAGTTTTATCAACAGATGTTAATAACTATGGTACTGAAAAGCAATAACAATTAATTTTAAATAAAAAGTTAATGAATTTAAATCAGATGCAAATAAAAACATTAAATTTAGTCTGTCTACTTCCTACGTTCACCTTCTCTTAGACTGAGAAGAAAGCAATTTTTTACTGTATTTTTCATTAATGAAATAGCTAAATGAGTTGTTTCCTATTCCTAATTCTCCAAATCTTAATGGAAGTCATGTGGGATACAGTGCGACAATACACAATTCTTGTTTCTTTGAAATTCTTGCTGACATACATCTCCTCGAAGCTCAATGAGGACGTTTCTACTTCAAATATTTTGATTTTATTCTTATTCATTTTATTTAGTTTAGGTAGTGATACCTTCTTTCTGATCTTAATCAGTGGCGGTTCGTGCCGAAAAATAACAGCGTGCTGCGGGAGAAAAGTCCATGCGACTCACCTAGTTTCGAAAAATGAAGTACATGCGCTCATGTTTCTTTATGGTATAAACAGAATTTCTACTTTCTGTCGCTTTTTGCTCAATGTTTAGATCGTGTATTGGTCGCCCTAATATTTTTATACAAACCCTTTCTTCTAATGCTCGCCTTGAAAAGGAAGTTTTCAGAAGTTCATTAACCGTGTTCATTATTTATTGGTTAAAGTTTTCGTTACTGCTACATTGAATAAAATGAATTTATAACATGTTTCATACTCACACACAAAATAAACTATCAGCCACTAAATAACGCTTCACAAAGAAATACTTGGATACAATGCGAATATGCGAAACACATGCACATGTTATGAGGGATTCTCGTTATGGCCGCGGGAATGGAGTATCGTGCCAACATGATAGGTGCATCACAGTCTACCATGCGATTTAATAACCATTAGGTATTGTATCTGTTTACGTAAGTAGGGTGGAATTAGTTTCTAGAACTAAAACATAAATCAATGATAAATTGTTAAATGGTTTTCAATGCATATTCAAGTTCTACAGCTAAAACTAGGAGTGTTGGTAGCCCTGCTTCACCGTGCAGCGAATGATCACCGCGCAACACCAGATGCAGCACGCATTTGTGCGAAAGTCTAGGGAACTTAGGACATCAGGGAGGCAAGAGGGGAAGGTTGTACGCATGCGCAATAACTGATTACCGAGCTTGCTGGCTTTCAGCACATTACGGATGCGTTCCATAAGTTACGCAGGTGTTTTCCATGCATCAAGAGTTCATTATTAGTCGTACTCGATTTCTTATACTTACAATAATACATTGTTAGTTACATGGTCTTTTAAAATTTCTATAATGTCATTTATAAAACAGAAAACAGCGTGCTGCAGCACTGTAGCACGTAAGGACCAGCCGCCCCTGATCTTAATGTTCATTTCTTTGTTATAACAATATATCCTTCTCCTTCTTCTTAAGCTACACTAATGTTTGAAATTTCAACATTTTTTAAAAATTTTCAAGTGATTTGATGACGGTTACTTTTCATCAGGAGATAGCTGTTGGCATTCTATTCAAACGGTGATATGTTTTAGTTTTGATTAGATATATTAAATCATTTCAGGCAGCTCCTGAAAAGAACAAGACTTTTCTTTTCTCTCTATTTTGTATTAGGGATTATTTTAATAAGTGGGTCGTTAATTTCATGTTACACAAGCATTTATCAAACGCACATAGTGTGTAGTCCGTGACAATAGACAAGAATAGTGTAAACAACCGAAAAGGTCTTATTGTAACTTTCAAATGGAATTATTTTTGTCCTTGAATGTTACTATGCCAGCAACCAATCGGAGTCCTTCGGTGTTTTCTCATATTGCATTCCCCTTAAGTGGAGTGTGATGAGCGCCAAGGAATCTATCTCTAATAAATACCTTTTGCGCTAAGACAGCATTTCAAGTTTTGCAGAAAGTGATCCACGAGAAAAGTAGGGAGTAATGCTTGTAACACAATCGGAAAAACAAACATATTTTTAACTTAAATAGTTTTCCTAACATAAATTAATATAATACCAATATATTGTAGCAATGTACAACACACAAGCATTGTAACGACTATCATTATTGGTTGGTATGTACGTGTTTACATAGATTTGTAATTACTCGGAACTGATGTGCAAATCATTGATATGATGTGCTAAAGGAATACTTTGAACAAGTCAAGGTGTTTGTTTAATTCGAGAGAGAGTGGGAGGGGGGGGAGAGCAAATAGTTTACTTCCTGTTAACTTGTAGAGTGCTATATCTGCAGAACGGGAGCCTTCACATGATATATTTATGAACGCCTCGTAATCGCGGAGGTTATTTATTTACTCCAGAGTGTTCAAATCAATATTATACAGTTGCTATTTTCTTAAAAACCAGAAAAAAATGTATCAACTAGTTCAATTTGTAATCCACCAGACACGAGGTAATCCACGTGTCCCCTAACGTGATCCGCCTCGTAGTGTAGGTAGAAGCTTTTCTCTCTCACGTTTAAGAGGTGCGGAATAATCTTGCTTAGAGTGGATGAGGTTTCTTTATCCGGGATTTTCCCTTATCCATTTCGGGTAACTATAAGTCTATGAACACTTGGCTAATTTGAGCACAATTTCACCCATTTTATTCATCGTCCGTTATGACGTAACCGGTAAAAATGGCGTTAAATCTACGCCTTTAAAATATTAATGCAAACCAGTTGAGTTAATGTGGCTCAAATAAAACGAGGGGAAGTTTGCACAGAAATAACACCTTTAATTGATGACGTTCAGCGACTTATTCAGGAAGAAATTGAAAAAGTAACACAAGACTGGGAAAACTGAATGAGACATGCAAAAAGCTACAAGACAACCACTTTTGGAAAGAAATATCACGTGACGAGATTTTGGAGTCTTATCAACATAAATTTGCAACTCAGGCGAGAAGGCAGTGACAATGACGAATTGTCTCTTGACATAAGTGACATTGAGATGGAGATGCATGAGCCACTGGCAGTTCCATTGTGTTAAAAAAGTCACGCGTGATTCATGAAATATAGTTATAGATTTAAAACAATTAATGTCCGAATATCCTGGTTCCAATTTGATTTTAACAATTGCATTATTACAAAAGTTTGGAACATTTAATTTGGGTCGAAATAGACGTGGATCTAGGATAGTCTAGGGTACTGTGCGAGAGAAAGGGAAATATGATAAGCCCCTTCTTTTCATATTATTATTTATACTATCAATGAGGTGCCAACAGTGAACAACAAAATCTAGATCACGTAATTTTTCATTACTAATTGTCGTTATTGTAACTTATTACTATTATTAGTAGTAGTTATCATTTTGTGCTGTGGTTGTTATTACCAATACCATTACTATCCTCAATTGTTATTAGTTTTATTGTTGTTATTCATTGTGTTAGTTTTGTTTGTGGTTTTCATTTATCAGTGTGCTATTATTTTCATTGTTTATTATTATTATTATTATTATTATTATTATTATTATTATTATTATTATTATTATTATTATTATTATTATTATTATTATTATTATTATTATTATTATTATTATTATTATTATTATTATTATTATTATTATTATTATTATTATTATTATTATTATTATTATTATTATTATTATTATTATTATTATTATTATTATTATTATTATTATTATTATTATTATTATTATTATTATTATTATTATTATTATTATTATTATTATTATTATTATTATTATTATTATTATTATTATTATTATTATTATTATTATTATTATTATTATTATTATTATTATTATTATTATTATTATTATTATTATTATTATTATTATTATTATTATTATTATTATTATTATTATTATTATTGTCAGCATCAAACGGTATCTATATACTGTTATACTGACTTAATGCATAGAATGATGCCCCTGTTGACTGATACAATGTTCGAGCCGTTTACTTATATCTATATGAACATTTCTGAGAATTGTTCATGTGACAGATGCACATGCTTCAACAATCCTTTAAGTCCTCTACATTGAGGGGATTAGTTTCAAGCATAATATTTTGAGTGACTCCAAAAGAAGAATTCTAATGAGATTAGATCTGGAGACCTTGATGGCTAAGATATTGGACCACCTCGGTCACTCCATCATCTAGGATGCAACTGATTCAAATGGACCCTTACAACTTCTTAACAGTGAGGTGGTGCACCTTGTGCTGCCAGTCGTACTGGAAACTCATCAAGAAATTCCTGAAGCTCACCCTGCAGGAATTCCAGATACTGTGCTCCTCTAAGAGTGTGTGGAAGAATGACAGGTCCGATAACAAAGACCCCGAGAATACCATACCAAACATTTAAACCCCGATGTTTTTTAAATAAGCATTTCGAATCCAGACAGAATAATTGTGAGGGGCCCTGTAGTACATCTTGTGCCCATTCCAGCATCGTTGCTGAAATAGTATTAATCGCCCCAGAGTACATTTTCAAGGAAGCAGTATGTCGACAGATATTTGTCGAACCCTCGTGAATAATGCACTCTACTAGAAAAAAAATCCATAGAGTTGTTGGTTGAAGTGAATTTTATACGCACACCATGCCGTATTCTTCATATCCATGTAATGTTTTGCTTACAAAAGCCTACAGTCATCCTAGTTTGCTTTATATTCTGTTTATCTTCAGTTTACAGCGCTGATCTGGCGCTTTAATGCTTAGATTTATTCTAAAAAAGTCTATAGTAATAATTATTAACAATAATGATAATGATAATAATAATTAATAATAGAAAGCCAACAAAACACTTTTCCTCACGGTACTGAAATTGAGTTTTGGTTTATGGCGCTTTCTAACTGCTGTGTTTCTCAACTCCCATTGTATATTGGATGTGATAGAGCGCTTAATTTTACTCAGAGGCCTTTTTATCAGACACTTGAGGTTCTTTTACGTGCCGTGAATCAACGACATGGGACCATCAACTTAGCTTCCCTCTCAAATGAGGCCATGCTAAGGATTTTTACACTCGATTGAAACCCGGAGGAGGGCAATCATTTTTTTCAGGCGTGAAAGTCCTTAGCATGAAAAAATAGCTTTAGAAAACAGTGAACCCGCATTTGAAATAAACTGCAAATATGATTTTTCTAACCATAATGGTTAACTTTTGCGGAGTTGTACTTCATTGTTACATATTAACGGCTTCTCTATTATGTGAAAATTACATGACTTTTACGTCATTAAGTGACTAATAGACAAAAAATAAGGTACAAAGCTTTAAAGTCTAAATTTCTATAATTGTCTGAAACATTACTCGCCCATTCGTAAAGAGGATCTTTTTCATTGGCAAAGAGTCTTAAACGTTTTGTAGCCCTTCCAGAATAATTGGGAGTGTTTATAAGGGTTGCACTTATGTTTCACAATCTTTGACGTTAATACCTATACCTAATGTTAAAGGAAACTCCTTTAGAACCTACAAAAGTTATGTGGCTGCACACAGATAAACTTTTTCTTTACTTTTTTTATGATTCAGGGAACCTGAAAACGGATATTTGAAACTAAAACTGAATATGAAAATTTTGGGTAATACAATACTTCCATGCTTAAAATGGGAAAGTAATAAAACAATTAAAAATAATCGAAGGGACATTTTCAAAACTTTAAAGTGAGAAAGTTCAGAATGTCTACTACAGAAAGTATGTGTTCAAGTAAACGCGAAATATAAGCTGAGGGGTTTGAGATACCCATATACTCCCCATCACATATAGGTTTCTGTACCCTATTTCGTCACTTGTCGAATGCTTATCAAACATTATCAAAGTTATTGTGGACAAACAAGCGTTCCCTCTCTCTTCACCAATGTCACAATCTACTGGAGAACTTCTTCAGGAACATTATTTCTGAAGAAAAGCATTTCTCTTAGCATAAATGCAATCTGCTAAATATTTTGTTCACTGCGCATTCTAATGTTCCTTTTCAAATACTCCTTTTGGTTTAAACACCTTCCATATCTCTTATTTAAGTTCTCTTTGCTGGCAACTACCAATCTTAAAATTGTTTGATACATAAGATTTCAAAAGGCACGGTAGATTTATCACAGGAGTTGATAAGTGTTAAACTTCGTGTGATGTACCTATAGTAATTACGAATTATGTAATGCGTGATTTTGGCATACAGAGTATGCATTTGGATGCAAATCAGTGTTGACAAGGAATGATTGCCTCCTTGGTTTCCTTAAATGCCTATTTCGTTCCATTTGATCTTTCCCATTTCTTATCGCTGATCTGCCAGAGTTTGCTCATATGTGTCTGCTTCTTTAAACATTTTTCTTTCCTTGATTGTTATATTAATGGATTTGCGTTCAGTGAATTCAGTAGTAGGCACAAAGGCCTGTGAACAAAGAACATGTCAAAGTAATGTACAACTTGTAACATATATTTGAACATTGAACATAGAATGTATATACACCCAATATGAAAAACACGCCATTCCCAGCTTTGATTTCTTGGTATAATGGACATTAAAAATCCCTCTTGTGTTTGAAATGACAGGCCACCATTATTTGACTTTTTGGGGAGGGGGTAAGGGCTTTGAGGAAGAACTCATTTGGCCATCGAAGGATGTAAGTACACATACTCCCATGACACAGACACATGCACAATACACCCATGCCCCAAGGCGCGACTCGAACCCGCGATCCTGCACAATGGAAATTGACTTTGACTAATACTTTTCTGAAGCATTTTGGAATAAAATGGTTATATGATTAAAATTCTTCCATGTCTATTTCTGACACATCAAACATATTTCCTAAAAATAACTACCATTTTCATTATTAAGTTTTCTCCTGAACGAAAATTTTTGTAGCAAATAGAATGCATTTCACTAATTTCTAAAATTTTGGATCTAAAGTCATTTTTTCACAGTACCTTTGGCATACTATTTTGTGGAAATTCAGGAGAAACAAAATCTATTTTTAGAATACAAAAAAGACAGTTCGTATAAATCTACGAGTTAACAAAACAGCAGCTGTAGATCACTATTTAAGGACTTGAATGTATTACCACTAACTTGCATTTATATATGTATATATATATATGTATATATATAACATTATGTTGCATAAAAAGCAATCTCAGTTTGTACACCTTAAATTCAGAGATACATTCTCACGATACTAGAAAGATCTAATACCTATAATCGCACATAATACAAGCTCACAATTCAAGGATGCAACTGAAGCATTAGGAAGAAGAAGGAAAAAGTTTAATACTAAAAGATTACGAGTATGGAATGACCATATAGAACTTTTAATAAAAGAAAAGTAAGAAGCATATTTGAAATATTTAAATACAAAGTACAAAAGAGAATTTAATAGAATATAAAAGAAAATGTGCAGTAGCTAAAAGAGAGTCAAGAAAATTACAACGAGAAAGTTGGGATAAATACATATCAGATAAAGAATATGATATACATGGTAATCAGACAACATCATATAAAATCATGAGATACTTAAATCGAAAAAAGATACAGTAGAATTACATAATATTTCAGAAGAGTGGCTTCAATACTTCAAAGGACTATGGAATCATTCGACGGATAATGAAAAGCAACAATTAAATACTACATATGAAGAAGTAGACCCTATTACAGTAGAGGAATTAGATACTATATTAACGTCATTTAAACATCATAAAACACCAGGTAAGGATGGAATTAATGTGGAATTGATAACGTATGCACTAAAAAATTTTAAAATACGACTGCTAATTTTTTTTTAAATATTTGTTGGTCCAGCCTACAGATATCAGAAGAATGGAAAATGACTGTAATAAAGCCAATATTTAAAAAAGGAGACAGATATGAATGTAAAAATTATAGAGGAATAAGTCTCTTAAATGCAAGCCATAAAATGCTAGCAAAAATTTTAGCAAAAAGATTAAATATAATAACTGAATAACTACTCAATAATGAACAACACGGATTCAGGCAAGGCAGATCCTGTGCTGATTGCGTCTTAACAATAAAGCAAATAATACAAAAGAGAAGAGAATTTAATTTTGAGACCCATATATTATTTGTTGATTACGTAAAAGCATTTGGCAAAGTTATACGTCAAAAGCTATGGGATATAATGACTGAAAACGGATATCCTCAACATTTAATTTTAATGATAAAGAAAATGTACGAAGGGACTTGTATTAGCACTGATAATGGTTTTAAGACAGAAAATATCAACCTAGGTGTAAGACAGGGCTGCCCAATGTCGTCAACCTTTTGAAATATTTACATCGACGCAGCAGTTGCCGAATGGCAAGCCCAGTTGAAAGTAGATTTTAAGTTAGGTCTTACAATCTTAAATACAGTCCTGTTTGCAGATGATCAGGTCATTCTGGCAGATACTGAAGACAGATTACAAATAGCTTTGTACCAACTCGACAAAACAATGTCAAAGTATAATTGTATCATTTCAGTAGATAAAACGAAAGTGATGGCTTTTATTGGTAAATACCCAACACGGTCCAAAATGATCCTCAAAAACAAATTAATAGAACAAGTTAAATATTTTAATTACTTGGAATGTGATACAAATTTCCTATGAATGTGACAGAGATTTAAAATAAAAGATCTATACATTTTAAAACATATGTGGCACTATAAAACTAACATTGAAAAACAATTCAAGAAGAAATACCATATTAAAGTTTTATAAAACTATTGCAGTACCTGTTATATCGTATGGAGCCGAGATCTGGCCCTTGAACAGAACTGATAAAAGAATAATTAAAACGGCTGAAATGACATTTTTGAGGTACGTAGCTGGCTCTAGTCTTAAAGATCACATTAAAAGTGAAACAATAAGAGAACAACTAAAAATATTTACTTTAAATGACAAACTCAGGTAGTACAAACTAAAATTGCAAGATCATCTCTCTCGAATGCCAGAAGAAAGACTGACCAAACAGGCCTTGCAGTATAAACCAGTTGGTATCAGAAATGGAAGACCACGGAGACGCTAGGATGATGATGATGATGATGATGATGATGATGATGATGATGATGATGATGATGATGATGATGAATACAACCTCATTTGGAGAAAAGAAAAGAGCTTTATATATAGAGGCCTCCAGCTTTATAACAGATTACCCAATTATATTAAAAAATAACCGCATTGCATAAATTCAGAATTTGTGTTTAAAAAAAAAACCTTCTACAGCATTGTTTTTATAGTGAAACTGAATTCTATGAAAACCTCCAAACTTACGAGGGTCATTTGTTAAGTCTAGTAAAAAACCAAGAACACTTTTTTTTTCGTAAACATCTCACCTTATTTCTCGACATAATCTGCACTGATGGCTATTTTCTCCCGTCGGAAAAACAGGTTCAGTCAAGGTCTGAAAAATACTCGTTCATGGTAACTATCACTTCTTCATTTGATGAAAATGTCTTCCCACTAACCCAAATTTTCAAGTTTGGGAACAGAAAGAAATCACTTGGGACTAAGTCTGGTGAATAAGGTGGATGAGGAATCAATTCAAATCCCAACTCATGTACTTTCGCCATTGCAATTGCTGATGTGTGTGATGGTGCATTCGTGGTGAAAGAGCACATTTTTTGCGCTTCAGTCTCGGTGTCTTTTCAGTCAACTCATGCTGCAAACGATCCAACAATGAAACATTATAGGCTCCAGTTATGGTTCTGCCTTGTTCCAAGTAGTCTATGAGGGTTATTCCTTGAAAATCCCAAGAAAAACGCTGGCTATCGCCTTACCAGCTAACAAAATGATCTTATCCTTATTTGGTACACTTTCACCAGCCTTTGTCCATTGTTTTGACTGCTGTTTTGATTCTGGTGTGTAATGATGGATCCAAGTTTCATCCACGGTAACAAATCGGTGCAAAAAGGCTTGCGGATTGCGATTAAACTTTGCCAGACACTCTCTAGAAGTGTTTTTCGGGTGCTATTTGGTCGACTGTCAGCAATCGCGGCACCCATCTTGCACACATCTTTTTCATCGCCAATTTTTCGTGCAGGATATTGTGCATTCGCTCAGTTCAGATGCCTGCAGCCTCAGCAATCTCACAAATTTGGATTCAGCGGTCTTGTATAACCAGATCGTGGATTTTAGTTTTCATTCGCTGCAGCTGCATTCCTCTTTGGTTACGTATTGAAGCAAATGCGTTCTGTATTATTAGAAGAAGGTGAAGCCTTTAAGCTAATACATAATTACAAGACCAAAGAATGAATACAAGAATTTAAATTTGCATCTAGTGGTATTTTCTACAAGTGACTCGAAATGTTTTTGCTTTCAAAACTATATTCTTAAAGCGTGAAGTTACATTTCTGGACTTTAGAAGTAAGATATGCCTACAATAATCCGTCGATATTTCAGACCCTCATTTCTGTTTACATTATGAAAATGTTCGTCGGTTATTAATAATCTTTTGGATTTGATGACATTACAGTTACAATTTTATTTAAAAAAAAGACTCGCCTTCTAGTTTATTGTGAAATTTCTTAAATAATACAGAAAAAGATAATGAAACCATTGGAAAATCTTTTATCAACAGAAGCAAGAAGAGTAGAAGTACCCCAGGAGTGTTATGGAGCGGGGGCCATGATAGACCAGTCATGGACCACATCCAACTTTGAGTTGAGGCACGTGTTTACTAGAATGGCGGTACAAGGTTTCCATCATCTCATCTGCAAGAACACATCATACCATGAGCCAGCAGAGACGTGTGAGTGCAACTTATGCGGACAAACATGTGAACGTTACCACATACATAGAACTGTGAAGGAAAAGAACCAAATCAATTAAAGACTATGCGCACCAAAGCGCCAGGACGCAAACTTGAATAATTTGCATTTGTTTGCAATTGCCCTCATTTTGTATGGCTATTTGACTGCAATAAGAGTTTATTATTATTATTAGATAATGAAATCAATTAAATCGTCATTCCAGGATTAAAAACCTATTCATACTACGCTATGTAAGGCAAAGTACTTTTACTTTAGTATGCCTCTCTGCGCGATTTCTAAACTGAAGCTGCATTTAGCTGTTGAAGTATAATCAGTGGGTTTTACAGTAGAAAGGATTAATTATTGTGTTTTACTTTCTGAAGTTTCAATCTATTAAGATAGTTTTATCATTTTCTGCAATCGTCCTATTATAATTTTGAATAATTTTGTGATCTCTATTTAAGAAAAAAAAAAAAAAAAAATATAAGAAAAAGCAGCCTATCAAAACGAAGAAAATAATAATAATTAGACCAATCCAAGATCAATGAACACAGACGTTAAGACAGTCGTATTCCATACCTTTGTAGAGCAGTAATATCACATGGTACTTTCCACTCGTATTACCAGTTTATTGACCAGTTTATTAATCCATTCTTAATCAGCTAAATCAAGACAGCATGATCACATTCTCAAACATTATCGGTAACTCGCTGTAAGTACTTTTTGAGCGTAGGAGACGTAATAACAGTGGTTTGTAATTGTTCATGTGGCCAGAGGCGGCAAAACTGTGAATCTATAACTTATTTCAACAGAAAGCTGTGGCTTCCTCATGCACAACGCGATGAACTACATCAACAACCGAGTTTACGACATTCAGATGGGCAAACATAGATGACCGCCACCATGTTCCTTGGTGACACATAAAAATGTGCTAATGACAATGACAAACCTAACCTACAAACTGAAAGTCATTCGTGATAAAACTGCAAAATAGTACTGTGGTGTTCTGGAAATTTAGCTCTTGGATATTACCATAACTAAGGTAGATTACACTTCGTTATAATTGTCGATGTAGGGGAGTCTGACACATAGAAGAATATGAACAAAGTGGAAAATACTAACCATGGCTTCCGTACTTCCATATGACTTTCAAATGGACATTGAACTGACACATGTGCAACGTAGGACTTTGGAGTGAATGAAATTTGAGAAACGCATTGTCATGATTAGGATTCAAATAGACAATCGCTTTATGTGCTGATGCTGTGTCCCTTTACTCATTACCGTAATGAAATATCCGAATGCAACAAAACGATATATTCTGGCGATCTCAACCACTCCAAGATATTATAACTTAGAAGGGAAGCAATGCTGCAAATACTTACAATGTTTGGGTATGTTAGGGTTAACTTCTATACAGCTATGTGGAGATTAACGTTCGAAAGTTGAATGAATTTCAACCATGGATATTTGGGGTTTCTTGCCGACGTTACTTGAGCTTCTGTGATGAGATGCCAGAAGTGCTCTAAAGCCTGAGCTATTGTAAATGTAATTAAAAAGACTACACATTTTAGCTTATCACATTCTTTTGTCGTAAAGCATTCTAATATTGCACTCATAGCTCTCTCACTCAGGCCGCGCCGAGGCTGAGCAATTAGACCACCTGACTAACACCAAGGGGGTTCGGCCTCAATTCCAAGCGACTGCATGTGGTATTTGGGCGGGTTTGCTCCTGGATTGTTGCAGTTGTAATTAACGTTTTCATATCGGACGATGAATGGAATTGGTGAAACGTAGCTCAAATGAACCGAGGTTCCATATAGCTTAGAGTTACCGAACCTTCTTTTTTCACAAAAATCCTGAAAACAATCTTATCTAAATACCTCACCCCGAGCGAGATTCGAGCTCCGGACGTCTTGAACACGAGGCAGACATGCTACCACCTACGCTAAGATCTGTTTTCCACCGGCATCATTCCAAAAATTGTTCCATTATCAATTTTCTTATCATACATCATCGGCATGTATTAGGAAGGAGCCTGCCAGTAAATAAAATTTTAAAAAAAATCTCTACTCCTCTTGTACAAGCTATTCTTAAAAGCCTTTATTCTTCTGTTCACTTTGTGTTAATCTAAATAAATATTTGCAATAATTGTATAAATACAAGAGAAATGAAGTAGGCTTAAATGATAGAATTTTTAAAATATAGTCGCTATGTGCTGGCTTTAACATTCCGTTCACTTTACATGGTCAAGAGATAATGGAAAACAAACGAAGAACGACTTCTTATTTGAAAATTCAAACCCATCGGAATGATTATCTCGAAAATGGTTTATTTGTACAAAAATCGGTCTGTGTAGCTCAATTGGTTAGGATTTGGCCGACTGATCTCAAAGTCACGGGTTCAAACCCACCCAGATCGATGGTTTTGAAGGGTGTTTATAAGCGACAGTAAAAAAACGCTGATTTACTGGCATATAAAAGAATTCCCGCTAGACGAAGTTCCAGCACAACGATGGCGCTGATACGATCCTAACAATTGATAGCGCCGCTAACAACCCGGTAAACCTCTGGGGTTTCTCATATATAATGAGATACGCACCTTTTGTGGCGACTTACTATGACGTAACTACTTAAACCCTGGCTTCATAGTTAAAACCACTGTTAGGTTTAGTGATGTAAAGTAATCATTCTACCACATTAATCGTGTGTAGGCTAAGATTTAGACAGAGTGAGACTGAAAAATTCTGGGAAATATATGAGTCAGTTGGAGAATTTAATGTCACGCTGGCATGTTGGCCATGGTAGCTCAATGTTTAAGAGCATTCGGATGGAAAACGGGAGATCCGTAGTTCATATCCTGGCTATAGCATTGAATTTTTCGGTCTGGCTCTATGCAAAACTTATTATATTTTAGAAAGTGCCTGTCGGGATTGCAAAATTCAAACAAATAACAAGGAAAAATATTTCGGAAATGGTTTACTTGACACCAGCTATAACAAAAGACATAAATTGTGTTTTAACAATTCTTCATTTTTGTGTAGCAGAACTTTGTCTATCTCTTACGCTTACCGGTTTTGCAAAAGTGATTTAAAATGGACAGGACTTAAGAAAATATTCTCCGAAAATGCTAAGTATTCGTTGTCTTTAAAATCTTCATGCCACACACTTGGAAGATGCTAAACAAATATCGTTTCGTATTTAATGATCTTTTGTTTTTGAGTTATGTGGTTCATATAGGCACGCGCGGAATGTTTTCTAGAAACGTTCCTTTCGGTATCAGGGGACCTTTAAATGTATATTTGTAATGAAATTCAAATATCCAACTTTTGTATAAAACACAATGTCTTCTATAAAATCATGTACGAGACAGAAAAGGTAAAAATAACTATGCCAAATCCGTAAATTAAGATCTCGATAATAGCTGTTTCCTGTTTGCGGAACACGGGATCGAAATGAGAAACGCTTTTGGCGGACGTTCTAATGAGCCGAGGAAACCATTGTTTGTACAACAGTCATAATTAAGCCCGGTTCACGACTGGTGCGCCATTGTAAATGAGTCACTGCTAATCAGGCTGACCACTACATGATATATAATTTACCACGAGCATGTTAATTGTCCTAAACATAGCGAGTTGGGAAACATGGCCGGCCGTAAACAGAAACAAAGCAAGTTTTTTGTTTCCACAACTAGTGTGGACTAGTTATGTTAAACAACTTAGCACACAGCGTGGGAGGAAAATGTGAACTATATTACATTCAAAGTCTACTTGAAGATTCTTATACGGCTCAGTTTCCCATTATGGGGCATACATCTACAATAGGGTTAACATATGAAGTAGCAAGTACAAGCGTCACTGTGACTTTAATATATATACTATATCAACATCGCCACCACACCACCACAACTACTATTACCTCCACCTTAAACGTTTATACTGCAGAACGAGCACAACTGGATGACTACTGCAGAGATGATCAAGAGCATCCTTATAGCCAAGGAGAACAACGAACGAGGGGTTTAGTTCTGGTTGAAGCATTGGGAAGTAATGCCTCACAATGATTCCTTGCTTCAAAGCCTACTGCAGGCCCTTTTTAGTTGGTAAGAACCCAACTCGCCCTGCATTAAACAAAAAAGTCTTAAACATTTACCTTCACCTCTTCCTCCGCCTTTACTTCTTGCATTCCTTAATTCTTTATCTCCTTTCTTTCTTTCTTTCTTTCTTTCTTTCTTTCTTTCTTTCTTTCTTTCTTTCTTTCTTTCTTTCTTTCTTTCTTTCTTTCTTTCTTTCTTTCTTTCTTTCTTTCTTTCTTTCTTTCTTTCTTTCTTTCTTTCTTTCTTTCTTTCTTTCTTTCTTTCTTTCTTTCTTTCTTTCTTTCTTTCTTTCTTTCTTTCTTTCTTTCTTTCTTTTCTTTCTTTCTTTCTTTCTTTCTTTCTTTCTTTCTTTCTTTCTTTCTTTCTTTCTTTCTTTCTTTCTTTCTTTCTTTCTTTCTTTCTTTCTTTCTTTCTTTCTTTCTTTCTTTCTTTCTTTCTTTCTTTCTTTCTTTCTTTCTTTCTTTCTTTCTTTCTTTCTTTCTTTCTTTCTTTCTTTCTTTCTTTCTTTCTTTCTTTCCTTCTTTCTTTCCTTCTTTCTTTCTTTCTTTCTTTCTTTCTTTTTCTTTCTTTCTTTTTCTTTCTTTCTTTCTTTGTTTGTTTGTTTCTTTGTTTGTTTGTTTGTTTGTTTCTTTCTTTCTTTCTTTCTTTCTTTCTTTCTCTGTTACTCTCTCTCTTTCTTTCTTTCTTTCTTTCTTTCTTTCTTTCGTTCTTTCCTTCCTTCTTTCTTTCTTTCCTTCTTTCTTTCCTTCTTTCTTTCTTTCTTTCCTTCTTTCTTTCTTTCCTTCTTTCTTCCTTTCTTTATTTCTATCCATCTTCCTTTCCATTTTCTTTCTTTCTTTTCTTCTTTCTTTCATTTTTCTTTCTTTATTTCCCACTTTCTTTCTCTCTCTCTTTCTTTCTCTTTTTCTTTTCTTCTTTCCTTTCTCTTTCTTTCTTTCTCTCTTCTTTCTGTCTTCCTCTCTCTCTTTTTTCTTTCTTTCTCTTTCTTTCTTTCTTTCTTTCTTTCTTTCTATTTTCTCCTCCTACCAGCTTAGAGCATCTGCCCATCGTTCAGAAGATTTGAAATTGATCGAAACAATTGAACACTTTAATTTAAAAACCTGATCATTTGCACTCACGTGAGTTTCTTTATTCACTGTTTTACAAAGTATTTTTACAAAAGCTTATTATTCTATCTACTTCTTTGTTAATCCAGATAAACTTTCAGCTCGCATTTATGCCCAGCTTTGTCACGTGGTGGTAGTGTGTCTGCCTCAAGTTCAAGAGGTTCTGAACTCGAATCTCGGACAAGGTGAGTTATCTGTGGTTTTCCTCTGTCCTGAAAGACGAACGTCGGATAACCCTAACAAGTGAACTATGACTATACTCACACCGCTAAGCAAACCGCAAATTTGATGGTATAATGTCTGATGTATATAAACCGTGTGGACCAAAAATCTGCTGCGGAGTAGAACCGCAACGCCCGAAACTGAAGCCAGAAAAGTGCCACATGCGACCACTTGCAAGTAGCTGCTGGACATCCCTCGTGAGCTCTGTTCTGGGTGTTGGAAACGTCACTCATTATGTATGCCATGTGTAGACCTCTACCCACCAGGGGTAAACAATCCCTCCCGTACAATGCTGTGTTAATATGCTTATGTGTTCCTATGTATTCTGGACTCATTTTGGGTACTTCCAACTACACTCCGCACTCGACTTTTGGCACATAGGCACTATAGAGCAGAGATGATGCCATCAAACTCTCAAGCACCTACGGCTATGAGCATATTAAGCTCTATGGATATTAGATTTATTTGAACATTATTTCACCCATTTCATTCATTGTCTGATATGACTTAAGTTGCAGGACGTTAATTTTATATACATTATATACTTTACACATTTAGTTGATGAAGACAGTAGATAAAAGCGAAACCCATAATTTTAAAGAGCATGAGAGAACTTTTAAGTTCCATACTCTTTGCATGAACAGGAGGGAAAAAGAAAGCAGAATAGGGACTTAGTGATTGAGGAAGAACTATTCAAAAATTAAAAAGAATAACAAGGAATATCTGGAAATGGTTACCTCCATAAAAGTGTAATAGATAGCCAAACATGGATAGATGGATGGATGGACAGACGGGCAGATAAGGGGGTCGTTTGAGTCTTCCAATTTCTCTTCACTGCAGTCTTAATAGATCTATTGCGAACACCCTACTTTAAAAACCCCAGTTTAGTTTAATCTCTTAAAATAGCTTATATTTACGGAAGACATAAATGACTAGCTTTAATTAGCACTTTGTTTCCTTCCCCTTCCCATTTATATGCCACCACTGATAAAGAGGGAAACCATTTTCTATATTATTATCAACTAGAACACTCTACAAAATATAAAACTATATTATTGAAGTTATCTTCCACAAAAGTAGACGATTGCTTATTTAAAAGGAACTGTGCTCTCTTATTCTTCTTCTCGGCAAACGCTATCAATGTTTCGTCACAGCTATGTATGTTAGCAACGTTTCGTTCTTTATAGAAAGCATTGCTAAGGTGTTGAGTATCTCTTGTTCCACTGCAGGCAATAGCTTTTAACATGTGTTAATGTGCTGTAACGCCTTTCAGTGCAACTGTTGCCACTGGAGTTATTAGAACTACAGGTATTCAACAATTTTACTGTATCTGAAAATGTCGTCCTCGAAATTGTTTTAAATGAAAAAAGATACAGTACACTAACAGAGCTTATGTTCTTAATTTCTGCATCAGAACAAAGTGCACAATTTTCATTCTTTAGCTTCCCCTTCTCTATAAAAGAGAAGTAATTGGCACAATTGTGACAGTCATCAGGAAACACAGACTTCAAGTCATTAATGTTGGTATGATTAACTAAATTTAAGCACTCTAAGCCTTCAGCTGTGCCAAATGTTTCCTCAGCTTGCTGAATAAATATATCGCAGCATTCAACAGTGCATTCTGCTATATTAACACTTCTTGTTCTCTTCCTGGACATGTTATGTTATGCCAATCGTTTCAATGCATGTAATACGCACTGAGTTTGGATAAAATAGAATGAGCCATTTTCCCGCTTTCAAATATATGAAGCTGCATATATGTATAACAACAGTATCTTATCTTCCTTTACGCCATCTAGCCATAGTATCTTAAGTTCATCATTTATAAGTCTAGCTATTGTTTAACTACTTGTTGAATCTAAAGGTTTACAATACATTAAATAAGGTTTTGATGCAGCTGCAGAATTCCATTTGCCCACAAATAGATCAGCGATGAAACGGCCTGCAGCATCTGTGGCATCATCAGCAGAAAACCACACAGGTGATTTTCTCTTTTCAGTCCTGAGTTTTACCAATGTGTCTACAGAAGAAGAATTCAAGTAATTCTTCCTGAGAGTGGACTCGTCAGCAATGTAGCGGTTGCAGTGTTTTTGTAAGAAATGTTTACACACAGGTACCTGAAGTTTGTTCCCTGCAATTAATGCCATGCACAGTTCTTTGTAGAACTCACTATTAGATGAGGTGGACTGCCCCTGTAACTGTGTAAATAGTGCCTGTTTCTTCGAAGAACCGCATTGTTTATTCCTAATATGTAGATTGCACCGCAAATGTTGTTCAATTTGAGATTTCATCGTGCGCCCTATAGGTTAGTCACAAATTTGCAGAGGACTGTTTTACCGTCAATGGTTAAAGCACTGTCATCAGAAATCCTAGTTTTCAGTTTTAATGATAATGAAGATGCAACCGTGCCATGATTAACTATGCAACTGACTGTTAGAAATTCTGAAGCTTTTCCTTTCTTTTTCTCACACGTTTAAGACTGGTCATTTACGTCCGCATCGAACAGTGCACTTTTATAACTTTGAATATTTTTAATAAACGGCCATCATCGCAATAGTTGGCACTTTGTGTGTTAAATGCGGCGAAGAAACAAAAAGAGCTGCTGGACAAGCGTCAAAACGAGACTACAATAACGATAATGTATAGTATCGACGATAACGGATCAGAACCAGAATAATAAAACTTGCATTATTCCTTCTCTTTTCTGCTAGGTAATGACAGTTATGATTAATGAAAATGATGAAAATGTATACTAAATCCGTGATAATGATAAAATATGTAAAATTATATAGGTATTATGGTACCAAATATGTATTAGAGCCAACAAAATGTAAAAATATATAATTTATAACTTTGGAACAGAAATGTAAAAATATATAATTTAAAAATTTGGAATAAGGGTCTCATCAGAGAAATTCTTCGACATTTTAGCTTTCCTTGTGACTACATGTACAGGAACAAATATGTAATTACATAAAATTACATAAATTAGTAAATCCACTGCCATGGTGCTCTTAATTTATAGCACACTTAGAAACCATCGCTCGATCTGTCCGCCCGTGATGTGACAGGCAGTACACAGCCTAAAAGTTTTTGCTGCGTGTCCACCCGTCAAGGATTTAACCGCAGATAAGTGTTTTTGTAATAGGATTTTGTTGGAAGGTATGGGTTATTGGATTGATGTAGGTTACAAGGTGACCTTTTAGCTCATCGGGAGCTTAGATATTAACTACGATATTACCTCAGGTGACCGCAAACCATGCGGGGTACCCGGAACAGCTTAAATCGGAGTCTTGTGGTTCATAATCTCTTAATAATCAACTAGGGCACCTTTGTGTGTTGGCAATTTAGCGTAGGATTTAGAATCCCTAAGCCTAATTTCGTCCTCCACATATGGAAACGAAGAGGCTTCATGAAGTAATCCTACGGGGATGGAGTGACCAACAAAATAGACGGACCGAAGTCCTCCCCAGATCTCGCAGGCATACAGCATAGACGGGGCCATGAACGTATAGGTATAGCTTCAAGCCAACCGGCATTGAATCCAAACACAGAATTGGGTACAGGGAAGCGGTTGTCTCATGTACCCGTGCCGAAAGGTCTCTGATGTGGTGGCGGAAACTTAATCCTCTTATTTTAGTTAACTGATGCAAATTAATCATTTCTTCATACTAGCCGTATAGAGGCTAAGGTTTCTGATCCTCTGCTTAATGTAACTCCCAGGTATTGGAGGAATTTTTCCACTCGATCTTCGGCCTCTAAAGTGAATTTGGGTCTGCCTGCGGCGTTATGGTGCTCAGTGCAATGTATGGCATGGCTTTTGTCCGGATTTGTCCGTTGTATGGAGTTGAAGACTCTCAGAATGTGTTTGTCTTTGCAGAATAGCAGCACGCCGTCAGGTATTGTGACGTGACGTGCCGTATTTCGACGTGCTGCTGAGTTGGGAGATGTTCCATGATCACACTAAAGAGTGTGGGGGTACCATAGAGCCTTCAGGGACTCCGCCTCTCACAGGTCTTAGAGTAAGGTGTTTCCCCAACTACTGGGACAAGAAAAGTGCGGTGTCTTAGGAAACTGTGTAGCTTGTAGATCATCTGTATAGGGAGCTCAGGGTGGATAAGTTTATATAGGTGTCCGGCGTGCCATGTCGTTCAGAAAGCCTACTTGACGTCTAATGACACTACGGCCGTGAAGGCACCTTTCTGGAAATCCAGGGCAGTGGTCTCCATCACGTGCAGTAGCTGCTGGATCGTTGACTGGTCAGGACGAAATCCAAACTGGTGGTCGGGAATGGTTTGAATGTCGCCCAATAATGTAACAAGCAGGTTAAGATAAGCGTCTCAAGAACTTTCGAAGGGTAGATAGGAGGCTAATGGAAAAGTAGTTGGAGGTGTGTATCGAATTCTTTCTCACGCTTCCATATGCAAATCATCCGAGCCTCCCTCCACTCTCGTGGAAAATACCGCAAGGTGAGACACATATTGAAGGTACTTGTTAGGAAGAGTACGGCTTTGAAAGTAAGGTAGCGGAGCATGTGGGGTGTCAGGCCGTCCGGCCCCACCACCTTTTTTTAGGTTTAGACGTTGAATTAAGTCTTGGACCTAGTTAAGTCTGAAAATAGAGAGTTGTTCTGCATCCGCAGAAGGGCAGGTAAGAAACGCCGAATCTCCCGACGGACACGTTCCGAGAAGATGTCGTACTAGGGGCCTTCTCTTGGTTACAAAGTGCGTTCAAGGTAATCAGCGAAAGCACTGGCATTGGTTTGGAGATCATAGGCCGGCCTTGGGCGCCATGGATGGGGGAGAATAACCTTTACGGTTCTTGAGGGATTTAGAAACTGGCCACATGTTTCCATCCTCGACGCACAACCTGATTATTTTGTCCTTCCACACTTACACCTTCTGCTAACGCAGGTGAACTCTGACCTACCGTCGTAAACGTAGTGGCACTCGATTATTGGGCGTGTGGTGGCGCTGGATAATTTCCGCGCCGTCCAGGAGCGTCGTATGAGAAGGATGATGTCCAAAGGGGAATGTTTGAACCTGTCACTTTGAAATCAGTAAACCAGTACCTAACCAATCGAGCTACCAAATCCGGTCCAGAGAGCTAGCCTCTATATTTTTATAGTAAGATTTTTTCTATCTCTTACAGTTTACCAGATATACAAAATGCAATTAGTGTCAGCTATTTCCAGAAAATTTAAGATATACATTTTTTGGGCATGAAAATAACTTGAAGACGTGTTGTGGGAACCAAACTCATTAGAGTCGATTTTGAAAAACTAAAAGAACAACGATCTTATACGTGTCCCATCCTTAGAATCCTGGAAATTATGATTACTAAATGTCATGTTTAGCTAACTTTTCGTTTTTAATTCATGCTGTTGACGGAGGACAGATATCTTCTACAGCTTCTCTCTCCTCTCTCTCTCTCTCTTGCTTTCAGGATACATAATTTATATAACACGTAGGTCATTCAGTAATTGGTGGCAACAATATTTATCTGACGTTATACGGTAAATGACGCAAGCTGATGACAACGAGAAAGAAGAACATCTGAGTGTGTTATCTGTAAGTTTGTGGTTTGAAGAATGTAATCTTGTTTATAAGATATTTGCGCTATCTGGCAAAGCGTCGAGGTGTACTACCGTCCACAAGCAGAGCGCTCTATGGCTTATTATTTTGTTTACTGGGAGCGAAATATTAATATCTTGGCTTATAATAAAAGACGCAATGCAAATATAGCCCTTGTAGTTGTGTGCCTGATATAAAAGGTTATTAATGGTCAATATAGGCGACTCGAGATTCTCTGTTCTGTATTGTAAGCTTATCAAAAGCCTCGTTCATAGCTCACTCATCTGCAAGCCGAAACTTGCTATTTAACTGTGTAACTGCCCCTTTATTTTAGCCCAAAAAACTTGACAGTGATAGAGGGGCAATCGGATCATTTACTGACCCATTTCTATATGTTCCAGTTCATAATTCTTTTCCTGACTTTTATAAGCAGCAATTCGAATTAATAATTTGGTCTTAGTTTCTATTAAGTCTTAGGGAATATGATGAGCATGCAGTCATTATTGTGTATATAATTTTTGCGAAGTAGTATTTGGTAACTTTTCTATGGTCCTAGATTATGCATTATGATTGTGGAATCCTCTTCCAGAATACTTAAAGTGCTGTTAATAAACCATGCACTCATATCATGATAAGCGGAATGATTATTTTGTATTTGCAAGTAAAAGCACATTTTTGTCTGTATAGAATGCGTTTTTGATGAACATTCATAGCAAATAATAAACATTCGCACTTGCCTATAGGTGATTTGCGTCGCCCCTCGCCAACATTCCAAATGAACCTTGCCATACGGTTTTCCTGCAGTGATTTTGATTAATCCAGGTTTCATGCAACCAAAAGGTGGCTCTAGAATCACGTGTACTTTAATATTGTGCATTGTGCTCAGAAATGTGGACCTCGTAAAGACAATATCGCTTCTTTCAAGCACACATTTACGATACGTATTTGAATCCAAGAGATTTCAGTATAGTATGCATAGAAGATACAGAACCCGTATATTTTACTTTTTTCCTCATCAACTTGGTCAACTTTTTGGCAGTGGGTATTCACCCTTGTCATATAAATATAATTTTGTTCTACTAAAGCCATTTTGGAAAATCATCTGAGTTGGTATCATGTTTCTCACTGCTCAATGTTTTCCAGGAAACCTAAATATGTGAACTGATTTAGTGAACAGCTTGCCTTCTTTATCAATATTCGACCAAATCCAGCACTCGCGTGACAAGCTTGGGCTGATATTTCTGCCTAAGAGAAAGTTGTACGTTTGACAATTTCTTTAACCAACAGCTTTATGAAAAAAGAGCATGCATGAAAAATAGCTTTTCTAATCGGCTTATGTAAAATATCTTATAATTATAAGACAAATTATAATTTCTCTGTCAATGACTACTACGCACACTTGTGCAAGGCTTAATAATCCTAAGTGGCATATTTACCAGAATTAAAAGCACGTCTGCAATCATAAAAGATCACCACTAGCAAAGGTCTGTTTTTATCCATAGACGGTGACAAATTCTTTTCGTTCTGCTCAGACATCCATCTCCAGATGTCTTACAAACCTGTGGTTTGGACAGTCACTACAGAAAAAACAACTCTGTGACATAGGAAAAAGTAAATAATATTGTCGCGAGCCCATTGTTTCGATAAGCGCGGCTGACACTCACAAAGGGGCAGATATTTTGGCATGGAGATAAGAGACAGATGATACCGAAATTAAAGGATTGCAATAAGTAAAGAATCATGATGGATTTCAAAGGAATGTTGGTTCTTTGTTACAGCGCGTGCAGGTGCAGTGGAGTCAAATAGCAGTTGGGGGAGGATAGTTGTTATAACAAAAGAAATGTAAGAAACATTGTCCTTAGCAGATTTCTAAAGGGTAGCACTTGACTTTGTTGAATGGGGTATCCTTCGGACCCTCATAATGGCATGACAAAATAGTCACAAAAGGGAACCTTTGGTTGAATAAGGGGCTTCCAGAAAGTGAAAGCGATGCACGCTCATCTGTGGAGGACAGTTCGTGGCCGGGAGCCAATTAGGTCAGTCCTCTTGTTCTGTCTTGGGCCAGGCAGACCAGAAGTGATGACAGAAGATATTTGTCGGTTTATGCATAACTAATTAAGTATTATCGAGTAATAAGCATTCCGCCTTCAGTAACTTTAAACAGTGATATTGGTAATCCTTGGTCGGCAACTTCAAGTTTGAAGTTCTGATAAAATGAAATAGTCATTAAACCAGTTTGATACGGGCATTCCAGTGTCATTAAAATTATCCTTCTCACACATATCCACGCATACCTTGAGATTAACCTCATTGCTTTACCCTGAGCTAAACACTATTTGTTTCAAACTGTCCCGTTAAAGTGGAACTATTTGCTCGCCACATATATTCGCTTCACAGATAATACCGTGCGGAGATAAAAGGTTTGCCGAAACAGATAAAGATGGATAACTAGAAATTTCTAGTGACATCTTGATTGATAGAGAATATTCCACAACCGTCTGTAATCATGAATGGTCGTGTATAGAAAGAAGCCGTGGCTAATTTATTGGGTAGTCATAACGGGAGTTGTAAAGTCAGAGTAATCGCAACAGTATCGTGTGCCTACAACTGTGAACGCTTTTGCTTGTGGTCATCGACCTTGGAAGATTGTATTTGTGTATGTTACGTAGTTGTGCTACTGTAAGGTTTGACCAAAGTGTATTTCTACGGAAATAAAGAGCATTTTGAACTTCTACAAATTGGACTTTTAATTCTATGAACCCACAAAGTCACAATACGTGTCAGGAAGTGGAAAATATGATGCGGCATTGTAAAATATTTTACAGAAAATGGAAGAAATGAAGACGGCTAAAGACAACATCACCGAGAAGATGGAAGAAATGAAGCTCGAATTGACAACGAAGACGCAAATCGCAATAGCGTAACCGCGAAGATGACTGAATTGACCCGGAAATGAAAGCGGCAATCTAGACCCTCGCCGGAACGTTTGAAGAGCAGTTGACCGGCGTGAGGGATGACGTCGCGGAGCTGGCTAGCGAATGGGTCAAGTGGACGAGTACCTTAACGATTTAGAGGGAAAGGCCGACAATAACACCAAATCCCTGAACGCTGTAGTGGAAGACATCGTAGACCTGGCGAGCCGCGTTAACAACATAGAAGGAAAGGCCGGCGCCAACACTCAGTCCCTAAACGCCATGGTGGAGGACGTTGGCTGGAGGTTGAAGGATTTAAATCCGACGCGCCGGAACGTGACACAATATCTGCGGGCGTCAAACAAGCCAAAATACGACGGCACAACAACTTGCGAAATCTTCCGCCCCCAGTTCGACACAGTGGCCATGCACAACCAGTGGTCACGGAGGAAGAGGCCGCACAGCTAATAGCCAGCCTCCAGTGACAGAGGTCCTCAAAGTGGTCGAGACAGCCGCGGCGTCCAAGGGCATCTGGGAGGCCCTGGAAAACCGCATCGGAAACCACCGCTTAGCCGCAGCTTACCACAGCAAATTGAAGTCAAGGTCGCAGCAGCCAAGGAAGACGCTGCAGGAGTTCGTCCTGGCAATTGAGCAGCTGCCCAGCAAAGCCTTAGTCGACCTCCCACTCGAGTTCTTACCCCGAGAGGCTGCCTACACTTTCGTTCACGGGGTACGAGACACCGAGATACGTCAGCGCCTAATGCTCTGCGTTAACAAAACCATTCACGAGGCGCTAACGGCAGCATTAAGGATGGAGGTGGCCAAGTTGACGGTTACCACGACGTCGCAAACCAGGAGTATCCACTACACAGGAGATCGAAGGTCAGCCGAGAGACGCTGGCGAAGACCAAGTGGCGTGTATTGGGGGTGTGGACAGCCGGGACACCTGGAGAGAGACTTCCCACACCTGGAAGAGTAGCCGGAAAACGAGTAAGGACCGTCATGGTGAGGGACATGTTGACGCCATCACCACCATCCCCTTGAGTGACACTGCGCGCCGTCAGCCGACGTATGGATGACAACCTCATTGCGGACGGTTGGGTGAAAGGGGAGCCTTGCCGCGTGCTCGTAGATATCGGGGCAGCCGTGATCATCATCAGACCTGAGGTGGCCAAGGGTTTGCCGTCGAGAAACCCGAGCCAACCATACCAACTAGTGGCGGCATCGGGTGATACCTTGCCTGTGGAGAAGAAGGCCCTACTGAAGTTGACCTTGGGATGGAGTACCGTGCGTCTGTGGGTGTTCGTCGGTAGAAAGGTCTTGCGGCTCAATGGAGAATAGGTGATACTCCGGCAAACCGAAGAGCGCCTGGGAATTTGCAGGGTCGTCCTGAGAGAAGACGTGGTTGTCCCCGTGAGAAGCGAGGTGGTGGTGACAGCGCGACTGGAAAGCCAGCGGACGAAGTACACGATGCTGGACCAGAAGACTCCTGTGCACCGACTTTGTGTAGCCAGGGCATTGGTGCCGTGCCGAGAGGAGGTGCCAGTGAGGCTGCTCAACCCATCGCACATCGATAACGATATCCAGGCAGGGACGGATTTGGGGACGTGCTAGCCCGTGGTCAGAGCAACACCAATCGACGAGTCCCAGAAGCCGGTGCCCACGCAACTCCTGGGGCCCCGGCTGGAAGGCTTATTGGAAGGGCGGCCTACCACCTGACCGCAGAACAGCTGGAGAAAGTTCGACAACTGCTGAGACGACACCAGCGCGTCTTCAGCCAAGGCAATAGCGACTACGGCCGCACGGACCAAGTGCTCCACCACGTCGACACCAGAGACGCCCGGCCTATTCGGCAACCACCTAGACGTGTTCCGCTGGCGAAACAAGTGCCGGTACGGGACATGCTAGAGGACATGGAATCCAGGGGAGCGATTGAAGAATCGGACAGCCCTTGCTGTTCTTCTGTAGTTCTGGTGAGGAAGAAGAACGACGAGCTACGCTTCTGCGTGGACTACACGAAGTTGAACGCTGTCACCAGGAAGGATTGCTTCCCATTACCCCCTGATTGACGACTCTCTAGACATGCTTGCTGTTGCGCAGTGGTTCTCGACCCTGGACCTGAAGTCCGGTTACAGGCAGGTGGCTCTAGACCCGAGAGACAAGGAGAAGATTGCATTCTTGACAGGCCAAGGGCTTTGGCAGTTCACAGTTATACCCTTTGGCCTCTGCAACGCACCAGCTACCGTATAACTTCAGTGATGAGAGGACTAACTTATGACGCCTGCCTGCTATACCTGAACGACATCATCTTCGTCGACAAGACATTCGAAGACCATATCGACAATCTGAGGAAGGTGCTACAGAGATTGCAGGAGACCAACCTGAAGCTGAACGTGAAGAAGTGCCAGCTCTTCCGAAGGAAAGTCAACTACTTGTGACACATAGTCTCACCAACTGAGTGGCCACAGTCCCGGAGAAAAGACAGGCCGTTGGAGATTGGCCTTGTCCGAAGGTTAAGCGGGAATTGCGCAGTTTCTTGGGTTGTGTAGTTATTACCGCCGTTTCATAAAAGTGTTCTCCAACATCGCCAAACCCCTCACACGCACGACGGAAGAACACCGGCCTTATGTGTGGACGGAGGACGCCGAAGTCACTTTCCAGCAGCTGAAGAAGACGCTTTGCAGTGCTCCTATTTCTGGATTCCCACAACCAGGTGGCGCTTTCATTGTGGACACCGACGCCAGCGACCACTGTATTGGAGGCGTCCTATCTCAAGTCCAGGAAAGCCACGAGCGGGTGATAGCCTACACAAGGAAGATGCTATCCAAAACAGAGAAGAACTACTGCGTCACCCGACGAGAGCTACCGGCGGTACTAAAGAACTTGGAGCAGTTCCACAAGGACCTGTACGGTCAGCCATTCCACCTGAGGACTGACCATTCCGCCCTTTTCTGGCTTCTCAGCTTCAGGAACCTGGAAGGCTAGACAGCCCGTTGGGTTCAGAGGCTGCAGGAGTATGATTTCACCTCTGAACATCATGAAGGGAAGAGCCACGGCAACGCAGGCGCCATGCACCGAAGACCCTGCTAAGAGGAGTGCGGCCAATGCACAAGAGTGGAAGACAAGGAGCGTGCCGCAGCTATCAGAGTGGTCGCAGTAGTGCCTGCGGACGGCTGGGATGGCGCAGGCCTGAGCAGGGAGCAACTGGTGGACACCAAATTGGGGCCACTCATCAGAGAATTGGAGGCACGCAGAAGACCGACCTAGGAGGACTTCGCACCGAGGAGCACCACATGGAAGTCCTACTGGGCCCAATGGGATTCATTGAAGATCAGAGAGGGCGTGCTGTTCCGGGTAAGGGAATCACCCGATGGGAAGACAAAGAGAGCAGTTGGTAGTTCCCCGGAGTAAGGTACCGGAGGTGTTAGAGGAAGTTCACTCTGGTGCTTCAGGAGGACACCTAGGAGCAAACCGAACGATGGACAAACTCCGACAGCGTTACTACTGACGAAGGCTCCAAGCAGACGCTGAGAGGTGGTGCCGTCCAATGTCACGTGTTCACGGCGGGTCGCGGCCCCCAGACAAGGAGCTGGGGTTGCACGCAACAGTACAACGTCGGAGCGCCATTCGAACGCATTGCTGTCGACATAGCTGGATCATTCCCGTGTCCGACGGAGGCAACAAGTACCTGATGGTGGTCGTGGTCTACTTCACCAAGAGGCCGGAGGTGTATGCCATCCCGAACCAGGAGGCGAAGACTATTACAGACTGCCTCGTGGAGCAAGTGTTCTGCCGTTTTGGTGTGCCGCTAGAGCTCCACAGCGACCAGGGTACCAATTTTGAGTCCAACCTGATGAAGGAGGCTCTGGAAAGACTTGGGGTGAAGAAGACCCGCAATGTGCCACTGTTCCTGTTGGCGTACCGCTCATCAACGCACGACTCCACACGAATGACACCAGCCAGCTTAATGTTCGGCCGAGAGTTACGCCTCCCTTGTGACCTTGCTTTTGGGAGCCCGCCGGGCGCAAAGTGGCGAGCAACCGAGTGTGTGGAGAACCTCATTGATCATCTCCACGACACGCATGAGATGGCTCGTCAGAACATCCAGAAGGCGAGCGACAGCATGAAGACCCGATACGACAGGCAAGCCAACATCCAAGGGTTCCAGCAAGGTGACCTGGTCTGGTTGTACCGCCCTAACCGGACTAAGGGACGCTACCCGAAACTTCAAAAACAATGGCAAGGACCGTACCGGGTGGTAAGGAGGATTAACGACGTAGTCTACCGCATCCAGAAGGCGAGCGACAGCATGAAGACCCGATACGACAGGCAAGCCAACATCCAAGGGTTCGAGCTAGGTGACCTGGTCTGGTTGTACCGCCCTAACCGGACTAAGGGACGCTACCCGAAACTTCAACAACAATGGCAGGGACCGTACCGGGTGGTAAGGAGGATTAACGACGTAGTCTACCGCATCCAGAAGGTGCCCCGAGGAAACATGTAGGTTATACACCTGGATCGTCTGGCCCGCTACGATGGTGCTGTTCCGTACGACCAGCCTTGAGGAGGGAGCAGTGGCGCCAGCCTATTGTTTCGATAAGCGCGGCTGACACTCACTTATTAAGCCATGGCTAGTTTATCGGGGAGTCATAACGAGAGTTGTAAAGTCAGTGTAATCGGAACTGATTATCGTGTGGTTGCAACTGTGAACGTTTTTATTTGTGGTCAACGACCTTGGAAGATTGTATTTGTGTATATTACGTAATTCTGCTCTGTAGAGTTTGACCAAAGTGTGTTTCTACGGAAATAAAGAGCATTTTGAACTTCTGCAACTTGGATTTTAATTCTACGAACCCCCAAAGTCACAATATTGTGCTTAGTCTTTTTGGAGCTAGTCAGTGATTGTCCACCACGCCTCATCCAGTGTTAAGTTAATATTAGTTTTTTGCTTATTCTAATGTGTATACTCTGTTATACGTCATATTGTAGGTATATGAGAACCCCCATCAAACAGCTTCAACATCCTACTTTGACACCCGCCTTTCTTAGTATTCCCTAGGTCACGCATGGCACCCATATTACGTATTAGGTCCATGTGCTCTATCTATCCTATTACACGGTCTAATATGGATATATGATCATAAATTTCCCTTAACGCACTGAGCACTGCCAGTTTTTATATTGTGAAAAAGACGACAAAAGTTTGCCTCAAACTGCGTTGTCACCAAAGTCGTTAGCGCAATACTAAGTTACTTCACCTGTTTCACACAAATACACAGCTTCAAGACATCTATTTAATGTTTCTTTATGTCTCTTTAGCACGCACAAAATTGTGCTGCAAGTAGTCTCTCTCAGACCTACACATGCGTTTACCTCTTACATCTTAGAGCAACATACCGATTCTTAACACAATTCCAATATTCGCAGGTAAACTACTTCACTCCCTGTTCCACTGCCCGCCGATTCCTCACCACGAAGCCAACTTACTGACTCATAGACTACTTCCTACACCGTTCCACGGCGTGCTCCTCATCCTGGAGCCTAGAACGTACCCCGCACTTATCTGCACAACTCACTGACCGACTGATTCGTGAACTGATTCACTGCGTCCACTCCTCACCACGGAGCCACCTCAACTCGAAGCTTGAAACACGCTCAAACTCTAAGCACTAAACACCAAACACTAATGCTCCGCTCTTAGACTTCGCATAGTTCTTATTTACCTTGCTGGGTGACAAGAATCTTCTAGCAATGGAAAAGCTTCGTGACATCAGCTATTAATTCATCTTGAAGGCGCGTTAATTTCTCACGGCAGACTCGCTTTCGCCTCCGAGGTGCAGCTACTGGGTGCCCAATGGACCGCTGCTCCGACCCTGTCTCTGACCCCTTCTACTGGCAATAAGTAACAAGGGCAGAGCTATTCCCCTTCCTCCCACTCATACGTAGCAGAACCATGATGTCGGCAAAGTGGCAATACTGAAGATCAGCCGTGAGTGAAGCGATACGCCAGACAACATTAATCTGTGAGGTATACGGGCGAATACTCGAAGAACAAATTCCCATTTCCCATGATAGGGCATATGAACCAGATGCTCCACCAAAGTTTGGGATATTTCCGAGTTAGCTTCAAAGAAATGAACGATTAAACGCATGTCCCTGATAGTTTTAAACTGCGACCCATAGCTGAATCACAGAGGGCTGTAACTCAGGACCCTTAAATACACATCATTGTCATGGCAGTAACATAAAAGTAATTTGTAAGTGTTATAGTTAAGATGTTTAGGAATGCCAATTTCTTAACGTACATAAGCAGGTTTGGTAACCAATTATTAACGTTAATTTACTTTGTTTTCACTTCATTAAAACTTTTGTAACGACATTGCCAGTAAAATTACTTAGATTTGCTTTTAGCATTACCATTGAGTTAGATATTAACAATTTGAAATCTTTTCTAATGAATGTTTATGGTAAGTATGAAATATACCTATCCAACAAAGTGCTACTTTTATACACTGGAGGATGTATATTAGGGATGTTAATTGAGAGAATTCACGGAAATGAGAAAATACATTAGTTTTATATTTACGTGTTGCATCATCCAGAGTGTTTATTGCCCCCCAAAAGCTTTTTTTTTTTTTTTTTTTTTTTTTTTTTTTTGTAATTTACGTCGTCCACCCAAAAGCTATGGCAGTACTCATTCTTCCAATACACAAATAATCATCTCCTCCAAATTTTTCTGGGAGCTAACTAAAGATTATTTACAGTTTTTAAAAGTGCTTAAAATCGACAGCGGCATGTCAGTAGATTTACTGGCATGTAAAAGAACTTCTATGGGACGAAATACTACCACATCGGCGACGATAATATGTCCGATCATAGAGGACTTCATTTCTCAATTGTTGGCGTCGTTTTTCGTTAACAAACAAAATATTTATAAATGGCAAATAAAATTATTTTAAATTGTGCGCTTATACACTTAGTGTCATCTATGAATAGCACATCCAACCTTCGAAACTAGTTTTGTTGTTCCAACACAAGAGCGCTGATATCAGCGAAAGTAAAGGAATCAACCGAATCAGCTGTTCGGTTGCAGCAATATGTTTGTTTTCGGTACAGATAGGAGTACGGAGTGTTTGTCATGACACATCTAAATTTATTTATATGGTTAAAACGAAGTTTTAACAAAAATGTGGTGACACATGTAATACAATGTATCATCAGATGAAGGGAACATAATTTCATTATTGCTAACCACAGTTGTGTTCAAAAAGTTCGGCAGAATGGGTAAACTTTATACATTTATAGGTTATGTGTACAGACCAAGTATATGAACTTACTGCTAGAAGTAGCTAAGAACACAATCCGCGTCTGTGATTGTGTCATGTTTTTTGAAGTACATTTTCGGCGGAAATGGAAAATAATAATAAAGAATCTTTCAAACTCCTGGGAGTGTCTGCTTCAGACACAGACTCAGCTTCAGAGGTTCCTGAGTTTGTAGCACCACCTCCAAGAAAGAAGAGAGTTAAAAGGTATATAAGTCAGTATGTGCTGTATTCAGTTGTTTCTTTTTGATACTTCAGCACATGCCCCTTGAACTTTAAACATGATACATTTCATATTACGATTCTGCCCATATGCGAGAAAAATAAGAGTTACAAGGCGCATAAGTTAGTATGTGTTATGATAGTGACTTTACTTAGAAGTAAAACGTATTAAAGTACTATCTTTCTTGCTTGATAATAATGTTAACCACTTTTATGTTAGTGATTGTATCCTTACTAGTTTTATTTATGCAGAATATATTTCATGAGCACTGAGGGTTTTGAGAAAAATTAATGTTTAATCACAGCCTATTTGAACTTAGAGTGGGAAAAAACAGTTGTGAGCAAATATGCTCCATAACAAGTATGGGAAAAATTAAATGACAACATTTAATTCTCAAATAGTTTAATTCCTATAGTGTATTCTGAACACTTTCATTTCAAAATGACAAGGGAAAAGCAGCCATGAGAAAATGCATTACCAGCAAATACTGAAAATGAGGCAGCACTTTTCCGGTTCAAACACTCCAAATCCCAAAGCAAAGCCTGAAAACTAATGGGGTACAATTTTTATATCTGATGCCCAAGAACAGTACATGTAGTCACTGCATTTGAGACCTAATGCCACTCCTCGTGTAACAACATAACATATTATTGTAATACAATAATAAAACAATGCAGGAAAAAATGATATATACTGCAGATAAAAATTTTGAAACTTTAGCAAAAAAATGTGTTCCAGTTTTTCACATAAAAATAATATTCAGAATTTTAAAATCCAAGCTACATTCAAAACTAAAGAGTGACTGTATAACATATCTCTTTGCATACCTCTTGCACTAAATTGAGCCAGAAATTCTGTTGCAAAATTGAAGACATTTTGAAGATGATGTAAGAATTCTTATAAATTCATAAATAGGTACATGTGTGTGTATAAGGATGAATGAATTATTTAAGTTTTTTAAGGTTGGCCTTGAGTTATTTATTTAAAATACAATACAATGCAATACTTTATTCGTCACATTACACTTAAATAGTTGAGCAGGCGCTCGTAAATTAGTGACTCGTCAAAATTTTAAACCTAAACTTTAAGATCAGAAATAAGTCTACAATATTTACAATACAATATGTTACACAGTATAATAAAGCAAGAGAATATTAATTATGTACAATATCTAGAGTATATAGTTTTCCTAAGGTTGAACACACACTAAGATAAAATTGAGATCACAGTGCATCATCCATGTATTGCTGAATTGAATAGTAAGCTTTGTTGCTGAATAAATTTTTGACTGTTTTCTTAAAAAGATTTTGGTTTTGGATTTCCCTAACTGTTTGTGGCAGTTTATTATATATTTTAATCCCGATATATTGTGGACTTTTCTCAAGCAGTGCTAACCTATGAGTAGGGTATTTTATATCTCTTTTTCCTCTTGTGTTATGACCATGATGTTGATTTTTTAGAAAACTGTTATAATTACTGTGTACATATAGAACTAGATTATACATATAGAGGCAAGGTTGCGTCAAAATTCTTAATGTTTTAAAAAGTGGTCTGCAGAATGCTCTATAACTCGACTGGGTCATTAAGCGTATGATTTTCTTTTGAATTCAGAAAAGTCTGTCAGAGCCTGTTGCGTTTCCCCATAAAATCATTATTAAAATTATATAAAATTATTCCATATTCAAGTAATGAGTGAAAGTAACTGTAATATACAATTTTTCTTGTTTCTATTTGTATTTATTCCCCTTAGGTGTAGCATTCTATTCTACTTAATATATAACGGGGAAGTCTATTCATCTACTAGTTGCTTTTATACCACTTCCATTTCTCTTCACATTTCTTTTAACCATTTTAAACCTACTTTTCCTAAATATTTTCTTGTTTTCTACATGTTTTTGATCTTGAGTTAAAAAATCTCTAGCTCTATTGGAATATTTTCCCATTTCACTAGTATTCAATTCTTTCTTCCTTTTTCTGTATAATTGCATTCCAGATTATAATGTGTGCAGGTATGCATAGTCCTATATAATGTTCCTCTAATAGTTTCATTATAACTAGTATTTTGCTGAACTTTCTATTATTTTACCGTTTTTCCCCCACTCTCCCTAGATTTGCTTGTATTACTCCATTTGGTCAATTGATTGGTCACCTAAGGCTATTTTTTAAAAATTCCTATGTATTGCATGCACATTTTCTCAACATCGTTCCAGCCTCCCCGTATCCCTTTTGCATATAACATCCTTGCTTCTACTATCGTGCCGCATATCTTTCTAGCCACATAATTTACTTTTCTGGTGTTTTGTTCGTATTACAACTTGATTGTTTCCCCTTTGAGAATATTGTTTTCTTCTTTCAGCCTTATCCTCTGTACTGTTGAACTTTGCTCAGTTTTCCTCACTACCTCCAACTGTGCTCTTCCCAATACCATTTTTTGGCCCTTCTTAGTTTAAATTTTTTCTAAACTCTTGAGTCATTGAACAGACTCTAGGTGTAGCCCAGTCATTTTATTTCTGCTCATGTACAGCTGTAGTAGTTTAGTGAACTGGGGCTTCTGTACTTTTAGCACATTATTTACTCTTAAAGGCCAGTAAGCTTTTATATATGTAACTGTTGGTAACTTGTAGTTATTTAAATAATACTGGGTTGTCTTTGTAGCCCGCACAACTATCCGTGCTACTAATTAATTGTTTATAGGCAATGCAGAAGGTAAAATAGTATTTGTACAGTACAGTATGTCTGCCAACCACAAGAAGGCAAGGCAAAGGAATGTGTAACGTAATCACTAATGCTGTCTTCATGATGTTTATGCTCGCCTTGCAGATACAATAAGGATGCTAGGTTCATGTAAAATACAGTGAGTTGTTTCATAACTCACTCATACCTATCACTGCAATTACTGAAATGAGTGTTAGATTTGGCAGGATGACTCATATGCACTGTCATACACTCATTTCGTTGTAAACAGATACATTATCAGAGCAAATAAAGTTCAAACCACTCTCCCTCTTCAAGCCCTGTTTGCCTTCTTGTGGTGGGCAGACAGTACTAATACAGTGATTAGAAGAAGTTCTAAATGAAAGCAATGAAAACGACATTGTAGTTGAAGAGTAATGTTCATAGAGGATCATGTCACTGAAGATGTTCATCAAATGGACACAGATGTGGGATCAAGATGTGATGAAGAAGCTAATGATGTGCATGTTCCTCTTATTTTACCACCAAAGACAGTTTCAGGTTGGAAAAAGAAAATCTTCCTAGGATCATCAGAGCACATGCACATAATAGTTGTTTTGCATTTTCCTGGGTCTAAAGTCAAGCATAGGCAGTTACTTAGGAGCTTGATTACTTAGAACTTTTGTACATTAGAATGTTATGGATCTGTTCACTATTTTACTAATATTTACATATCAACAATCAAAAAGAAATTTAATTAAGATGATGATGATGATGCTATGGCTACAAACAAGACAGAAAATTGAGCTCTGATTGGAATACTTTTTCTGACTGGTTATCTGGACAACAATGGGAAAACAATAAGCAAGCCTAGGATAGTTCTGGAAGTTTTAAGAGTTGAATATAGCTGCTTAAGAATAAGTTGCCAAAGATTTTTTTTTTTTTTTTTGTAATGTAAGCTTACAGTTTAATGATGTGAATGATCACCAAACCCGCAAACAAATTGACAAGTTACCAGCAATAAGGAAACCTTTGAATTCATTGTTCACAAATTTCAAAGTGTGTATTCACCAAATGCACATTATACAACAGAAGAACAGTTATTCCTTTTCATGGAAAACATGCTTTTGAAGTGTATATCCCCAGCAAACCTGACAAATATGGCATTAAGGTTTTTGCACTACTTTTCATAGTACAGTAAATCTTGAGGTTTAACTAAGTGCACAACATGATGGCCTTTACTCCATTTCTGATGCAGCTTAAAAATGTGATGAGAATCACTGTAATTAGAAGGAGTGAGTGAGTGTGTGGTGTTTTAGGGCCCGTCGACAAGGAGGTCATTTGGGTAATTAGAAGGAAGAAGCTCCACAAGGAAGTAACTGAAGTGTAGTTCAACAATTTGTTTACATCAGTTACATTGACACTTCATTTCCTGTTAGCCTGTGGAATGCTGTATGCTTATGTTTATGAATGAATACTGGATAAGAAGTGTTTATTTACTCTGGAGAGTTCAGATCAATGTTTAGTTGTTCTTTACACAACTGTAGAGTAAGAGTTAAATAGTACAATGGCTTCTTGTGGTTAAATTATTGGCAAGTCAAACAGGCAGGTACTTTGAAGTCAGGCTCGAAGTATTATTTTTAAGGTGTACATGTTATTCAAAAAATTTTCGGAAACAGAAACTAAAAATGAGTGTTTGCAAAAAGTACTTCTATTTAAAAACATGGAAAAAGTGTATCAGCTGGATCAACCTGCAATTGAAATGGGACACAAGGTAATATGCCTTCCACATTACCACTGCCAATATAATCCTTGAGTTGGTGTCGGCTCAAATGAAAAGGGGGGGGTTGTCAACAGAAATAATACTTTTAAACTAACAGACGTTAAACAACTTGTTCACGAAGAAATTGACAAGGTAACACAACAGGACTGGGAAAACTGCGTGAGGCATGCAGAAAACCTTCAAGAATATGATTTTAAGAAAGAAATAGCACATGACGAGATTTTGGAACCTATAATCATAAATTTGCAAGACTCAGACAATGAAGACAGTGACAATGACAAATTGTCTCTGGATGTATGACATTGACAGCGATACGGATGAGCCACTGGCAGTTCCATTGGAATAGAAAAACAGGAAATTCATAAACTATAATTATAGTTATAGTATTTTAAAATACACGTAATTTGCGAAAATGCTTTTTCCAATTTTGATTTTGGCAACTTCATCATTGTAAAAGTTTTTAAAATATAATTTGCTGTCCCTTACGTCTGCACAAAGCAGACCTGCATATTGAATGAGTGTGCGAGAGAGAGGGAAATATAAAAGGAGTGGGGTAACAAGTTGGCAATGCTGAGTGTGATACGGCATCTGATTAGCTGGACTCCAGAGCTCTTCCCATTTGAAACACATAGTAGTATCATATTGTCTAGAGAAAAATAAATCATTATTTGTGCCATCATCTATACACCATGATGACACCATAGGTCCAGAATCAAGTGAAACAAGTAAGATTGAAGTGGTCTCCTTTTACAACCACATGAAGATAGGTGCGAATATTACTAACCAACTTTGTGCTAAGTATGATATAGCTCATAACACAATATATTGATCTCTTATAATCTTCTAGACCTCGTGACTATCAGTGCCATAAATGGCTTATACATTTTTTCTGCTAATAATAGCTATCATAAAGGCAGCAGACATTTATTTATTGACAGAATTTCTTGGCAGCTTGTGAAGTGAGAAGGGCAGAAATGAGAAGTGTTTCAGTTTCCATAAGAAAGAAAACTAAAATCATCTAGACAACAGAAAATCTGCATTCATCTTTTGTGTGCCAAATGTTGTGATGAACAGGAAATGCGTCAAGCACCTTGTTCACTATTTTGCATTTCAAAATAAGTTTCTTTCTATATTAAAACTAAATGAAAACATGTAATTTAGTTGTCAAACATTACAGGTGATTGTTGTGACTGTTTTGTCTTTCGATCACCTTAAAATATTAAGGATAAGCTTTCAATTTCACGCATCATGAATAGTTTTACATGCTCTGAATAATTATATAGTGGGAATACAGACCATTGTCAGTATGCAGGAATATGTACACAGTTACTAATATTCTTATAAATCTACATCTATTTTCTTGTTTATTTTTTATCCGGCATTGTAACAAATTCCTTTAATAAATATGAAGTAAACATAAAATCATCTTAATCCATAGCAGTTTTCCATAGCCTTGAACTCAAAATGGAGCTCATAATCTTGTGATTTTGTTATATTTGAATTCATTTTTATTTTAAACAAAATAATATTGCTTGGATTTACTATTTCTGGAAAAAATGCAAACATGTGTTATCTAGAATTTCAGTATAAATACTGGGGGTGTCCAAAAGTATTTTAAGAGGGTTAAAATTATAATTAAAGTTTGGGATACATATGTAGCTCACACATCTCTTCATGTCACAAAATACTGTGCAACTATTCCAAGGCTAAGGTCATGATTTTCAGTTTTGTTGGTTTATTTTCAACAATCACTGTGGGAGTATTTGCTCATTGCTTCAATAACTCTGTTTAGCCTACAACTAAAGTGGAACCTGCCATTATTTCATTTGCAAACAGGAATCTTGATAATTGCTTATTCTTAATGACTGATAAATATTAAAATATCTATTCTTAACATGTATGAATTAGTTCAACACTAGTGGTCTAAATTTACACCTCTAAGTGTGGAATTATTATTGTTCTCTTCAGTAATTCTTCCCTTGGTTATTTTTACACAGCATTCATTATTTGATATGTCCTTTATATTCCTTATAAATGGTTCACTCACTTCTTGCAATAGTTCCAAACAGACATTTAGATGATGCATTAAAACTATTCAATCTGCAGAAAAAACCTATCAAATTCACAATAGAAAAGGAAGTAAATGGACAACTCCCATTTTTGGAATCATCAGGAATGACACAAAAATAAAATTTGGAATTTACAGGAAGCCAACACAGTCAAAAATTACATAAAAATTCATAGTTATAACCCAATTACACATAAACATGCAATATAAACAATCTTACACATGGACTAGTGAACATACCCATTTCAACATACATAAAGCAGAATACTACAAGGAACGAAAAGCCATAGCAGAAGAAAATGGATACAACAAAAATCTGGTGTTTAAGAAAATTAAAAAAGCTAAGTTAAAACCAATAAGCAAGCAAACCATATTCACTAAAGAAAGAAAAGCAACACCATATTCAGTGGATTCACATACCACACAAAAACATTTAATAAATTCAAAAATATCTTTAAAGAGTGAAATATCATCTTGGCACCTATAAATACATATTTAGTATTTAAATTGTTAAATACATAGGTCAAACTAAAAGAAACCTAAAAACCAAAGTAAAGATAAGTCAGCTGATCATTTAACTTTTGGAATGAAAATCATGAATTTGACCGAAATCCAAAATTATTAAATTGGGTGATAAACCAAAACAGAGAATGGGGAAGAACATCTTGATTTGGAAAAATAAGGATTGAATAATGAACTTTGAAATCCCACCATTCGATAATTTGATAAAAAGTTCATAGTTCACCACCAGAGAGAACAAAGATGATAACCAGATCTTTGAGGTTGGAATGGAAGCAACAGCTTCTGGAACTAGTCTGTTAGTAATATAAAAATGTAAGTTACAACATGTTAAAACTGACTACAAATAGCTTTTTTTTTTTTTTTCAATTAATTTGGATGCTACTGTTACTAAATTCCTCCAAGCATGCATAACACAAAGTTTTTTACTATATATACAAACATAAATTTTCCTCATCAGGTGGTCCTACCGTGAAATTATCTTTCAAATTGGTATGAGTAAACATTAAGTCACATATGGTCCCTTTGTGAAAATGAAAAATATCTTGGGTGACCATTCATGGAACTATTGATGCCAGTGGTAGAAAAGTGGTAAATGTATTTGAAGGTGTATTGAAAAATGATGAAAAAAATTTATCAACAAAAGTTCTTGCTAGGCTGTAAAAAATATGCCAGATGCAAATGATGTAACACTAGCTAGGGTGTTTAATGAAGCTTTGAAAACTTGTGGCCAAGCAATGTTAAATATCACAATGTACTGCTTCTGCTTATGTACTGCACAGCATATTATTCCTTTTAGTTTGTCTATTTTCTCACTCAGTTTGGATTCTAGTGTTTTCCCCATGTTTCTGATTTCTCTCCATTCCTTATTCACTGTTTTCAGTAAGATCATACATTCTGAATGTGATGATCACATTCGCTTAAATTTAACATCTATAATTTGCATTCACATTTAATCGAGAATGAAATGGTTGGAGTAATGCTCCATTGAATTCATATCTGATATTGTTCTTTTCTGGATTAAAAAAAATGGAAAAATATTTATCCAACACATAGAGCTATTTTTAAATGCTTTTTATAACTTCTTAGTAACATTTTCCTAAAAATAGAGGTAATAAACTCTTAACATTAAAGTGTAAAGATGGCTTCATGCTTTTACAAACATAGTACTTTAAATCTAAACAGTGTATATAAATGAATATCGGGATTTTAACTCTTTATAATATTTATTACATTCAACTTAGAGTTATAAATGATATGTCAAATGAAAAAGCAACTCAAACAGTTTTACCAAGAACCTTATAAATGTTCATGTGGGTTTGAGTCCAGAGGGTCTACTCCCATTAGTCCTGGACCCGTAGGATCAAGACCCGGGCCTCTTAAAACCAGGGAGTTATCCGAGCTATCCCTGCTTGGCATCCTCCGTGGGGCTTTCCATAGGGCAAGACCTGGGTTACAAACAAGCCCTCCCATCTGGTGCAAGGACACAAGACGGGATGGAAGTGGATACAACCACTTACGCGCACCAACACCAAAGGTACAGGCTACCGATATGACCTCGGTGGGGCCGCTTGGCGATCTAGCACACCTTCTACTACCTTTACAGACTAGTACCCGGGAGAATTAATGGCTTCCCTCAACCCCGTCCGAAGACGAACCCGATTCCCACGGGTATCGGGAACACACTGTCCCCTCGAGACCAACCCAATCCGAACAACTCCCGGAGGGAGAGGCTCAGATGTTCGGCCCGAGGTTCCCCTAGTAACGTCAGAGGTACCACAAGTGCTAAGGGTCCGCAGCGCCCGCACCACGTTCAATGTGGGTACCCTTTGTCACACGGCACACGTCAAGTCTATAGCCGAGTTCTTTCCAAACATTGATAAGTGTGTATTCAATAATTATAGCAACATCTGCTTCAGTTCGGTTTCTTAATTCAGGGAGGTCAGCTGGTAGCGGAGGCACGTACACACGATCCTTGATGAAGCCCCAAAGGGAAAAATCGCATGGCGTTAGCTCAGGAGAACATGGAGACCATGCATAGCAAGCCCTGTGATTGGGGCCCTTGCGGCCTATCCAGCACTTGGGTACAGTGACATTTAACCAATTGTGTACTTCGTTATGCCAGTGAAGTGGCGCATTATCTTGCTGGAAAATGAAGTTCTCTGGCTTATTTTCTTCCAACTGAGGGAAGGGCCATTGCTCTAGTGTATCAAGGTAAGAAATGCCAGTTACAGTAGGTTCACCAAAAAAGAAAGGCCCATTAACTTTTCGCCGGGATACGGCACAAAAATCATTCACTTTAGGGGAATCTCGTCACATTTGTACCATCTCCTGAGGATTTTATGAGCCCCAGATGCGCACATTATGGGTGTTAACATATCCACTAAGGTGAAAGGTCAATTCATCACTGAAGACAACACGATCCATAAAATCATCATCGTCATGAAACATGTCATTTGCAAAGTTGGCACGTAATCCGTGGTCTGTAATAATTATAAACGGTAAGGACGTAGCCATAAGCATTTTCTTAAAACTTTCCAAACAGTCGACACAGGAACTTGTAATTCACAACTAGCCTTCCGGACTGATTTCTTTGGGCTACGAGTGAATGACTCTCTCACTTGCTCAACAGTCTCTTCACTTACTCTTGGTTGTCCCATGCTCTTGCCTTTACAAAGGCAGCTGGATTCTTCAAACTGATGATACCATCTGCAAATGTTATTATCACTAGGAGGATCACAACCGAACTTAATGCAGAACACATGTTGCACAGTAACTACAGATTTGGTCTTTGCAAACTGCAAAACACAAAACGCTTTCTGTTTACTAGTCGCCATCTTTGCTACTGTCGCTGTCTAGCGGATTGCGGCAGAAACATTTTCAGGCTTATGTGCACTGGTGCCAACAAACAAAACTGTTTGAGTTACTTTTTCATTTTACATATCATTTATAACTGTAAGTTTAATGTAATAAATATTATAATGAGTTAAAACCCTGATATTCATTTATATACATCCTGTATAGTGTTATGTACTTTCTCCCTTGAAGCATTTGTTTAAACTTTTAGGCGACTCAGAGGTACATCTGCATCAAGAGAGAGACACGCTCAACCATGTAATTGCAAAGGTCGAACTGTGGGTCTCTCTTTGGCTTCAGTGTTGTTGTTTTGCTGGCTGGTGACAATTTCATGGTTGGCTATTGTATTGCATGGAGAGCTTAAACGCTTGGATATTAATGTTCGAAATGGTAAGTCTGATTCTTTTAAAAGTGGAATTTGCTGTTGATATTTTATGTGAACAGATTTGCTTACTCTTGCTTTTGAATCATTTGTCTTCTCTTTGTGCACACACTAGAACTTAAGAAAACAGCTTAAGCCAATAACCATACTCTTTCCATCATCTTGTTAACTTTCTCATACAGTGCAGTTAAGTTCACCTTGTGACATAAATCACAGTGATACTAAAATGTGAACTGGAGGTTTGCTATAAGATGTAATCACAAATCAGTTACTGCACTAGCTTTTACAAAATGAGCACATTGTGCTAAAATTTCAGCTAATTTGAATTGCTTCTTATGTTGAGTTTTACTGAGTTTCTGTACTAAGATTTAGATGTGTGAGCAGTGTAATAGAGCAACATAAAGAATTAGTAATATAATTTTGCTTTCAGTATGATAAGATTTACCAGAAACTGGAACTTTACAAATTTATCAGAACTGTGGTAACATGATGCAATATATAATTTGTTGACTGCCTTAGTTGTTGAGTGGTCAACACTGGCTTCTCAGCCCAGCGGTCCTATGTTCAATTTTTGCTGGGTTGGGAAATTTTTATTCAACCAGAATCATTCCCTATTCCCCACCGAGCTCTGAAGTAAGAAAGTGCATCTTTAATTGTATAAAACTGAAAAAAATCAAGAAAACCAACAATTCTGCAGGAAATAGATCAGTTATTTCTCAAATCAAAGCCACTGATAGGACCAAAGAAGTGATACATGGCCTATATTTATGAAACAGTTAAAGGAAAAAGGAATTAGGGGTTCGAAACTTAAATTGCTATTTTTTACTTTGTATAAAGTTTACGCCTCTTTGTCATTGACTTGGTGGGTTGGTAAAATCAAAAGTCTTGTTTGCAGTAATTTAAAACATTTTTTATTGCAGTAAACAGAAGCTTTGTACAACCCTTGTAGCAGCAAAAAGACGTAGCATTGACAAACAGCAGTCTTCAAGGTTGTCTTAAGGCTCTGCTGCACGTAAACAAACAAAAGAAATCACTGCAGCACAGTTCAAATGTTCACAACTCACAAAACCACACAACTGAACTGACTGCTTCTCACACTTTGCTGCTATTTGTACCTCCCAGTCATTGTTCTAGAATGAAATGCAGTAGATAAAGTGCAGTGATATCCTAATTTATTCAAGAAAACCATGATAATTATAATAACGTGAAAGCAATTTACAGCAAAATAAGATTACAGCAGTGAAGTATATTGTACAAGTTATTATTAGATCCTTTTCTTTTTAAACATAACTTTCTATGAAATTATTTCATAAATCTTACGCGTACAGGTTGCCAGATAATACTAGTACTTTTCTGAAATATGTCCTCTGCTAAACATCCTTGGAATGCCACCAGGTTTGCATGTATGTATGTATGTCAGTATTGTAACAAGTGAAAACATAGCTACTATTAAACTCAAGTCTTTTGTCTTTTAAAAGGTTAGCTCAGTGCTAACTTTACACTTAAGTCACTGTTACATACACGTGGAACAAACACAACTGATCTGTCGAATTGCATCAGTGTTGGACCATCACTGCTGTATCACAATTTGCATTGTACTTGGTGTTATTCATTCTCATTGTCCACTGAAGACTTGGTAACTGTTGCACTTAAGAAAGAAGGAACAAAGTAAAAAGTAACAACTAACATGCTTACATGGCATGCTTACTCCTCATGGCTGCCACTATGCTTTTCAAACATTTATTTTTTGTTTGTTTTTGGTCACCTTGTACATATATCATCAGCAAAATCTAAATCTTCTAATCTATCATATAGACTTCATTGTATTCTTCTTCTATTCATAGCTTTCTTTATTATATTATACAGAACCATTAAAAACAAGTTGGTGACATTACACATCCATGGGTGAATAATTAGATTTGAATTGAAAGCACATTTTGTGAATCGAACTTGGACATACAGTAGCACGTTGTTTAGCTGGACCAAGGCGGATCCGAGTTAATGAAAATTCGAGTTATCCAGAGAATGATGGAAAAACAATAAAAACTTTGGCCATGGTAGCTCAAAGGTTAAGAGTGACCAGACAGAAACCGGCAGATCCGTGCTTCAAATCCTGGCCATTGCATTGAATTTTTCAAGTTGACTCTATCTATCCAAAACCTTAGCCTATACACGGCTAGTATGGAGGAGCGATTCATTTCCATCAATTAACTTAAGTAAATGTGTTACTTTAAGTTGTCAAACAGTTTAACATCTGAGAAAAACTCATTGGTCAATGCTGTGATGGCATTGGTGTCTTTGCTGATGAAATTTCAGAGCTTCAAATGCTAGTGAAGAGACATGCTTCACAAGGTTATTCACACACTGTTATGCATACAAATTGCATCTTGTATTACAAAATGGTGTAAAAACCATTAATTGGTGTTCATCTATTTTTCTTCAGTCTTCAGGCCTTTCCTGTATACATTCATGAGTCAGTTAAACATACAGCTATTTGATAATGTAATTGGAAAAAGAATTTTACTGTTAGTGAGTTGCATGGAGCTTTGGTGCTAGAATTCTGGAGGTGATTTCCATTTATATCCAATCACTGCTTTCTGTGATATAGAAAATTCTCTTTCAAGTCTTGCAGCTATTGATTAAAAAAAGAGAAAAGTATCTTCAAAATGTGATATTTGTATTTTTATTAACTGTATTCAGGAGTACGTTTTCAGTGATTAAATACTGTTCGGTATACTAATGTTTTTTGTTTATCCTGTGAAAACATACAAATGTGCTATACAGCATTTTTCTGGGGCCTAATTCAATTTTTTAATTAATTAAACTTAATCTATGATAAGGATTTGTAGTAATAAAAGTTACATTAATACAGTTGTAAATTTTTTTGTCATTTCATTTCTTCTATTATATGTTTTTTGTAATGTTGATTAAATTTTTATCCATATTACCAAGTAACTTTTCTTTCCTCATAGAAATTATGAATGAAGTTGTATGTAGCACTTTTATAACATTTGTTTTAGAACATATTTTAATATGTGATTTGCTTAGAGGTAAGGACACAAGAACATGTGACAAAATGGAATTTGTTTGTCATAATGCAGAGAAAGAAGTTTAGAGTATACAGTAAAGAGAAACAAAGTTGGAAGTGCAGTAACATGGTAAATAGTATTGTAACTTTGTTCAATTTTTCAAATTGCCATATCACTAACTTTCACTGTCACTTAATAACTTAGTTTTTAGAGAACATCAGGATTTGTGGGAGAATATTATTACCCAGTTAGCAAATGACATAGATGGTAGACAGCAATTTACCTATAAAGTGATTAAGACATTAACGAAACAAGAGAAAGATAAAGTGAGAATAAACAATATATCTGAAGAAGAATGGTTGAAATAGTATAAGGATATATATATATATATATATATATATATATATATATATATATATATATATATATATATATATAAGAAACTGAAAAGCCAATACAGGATAAAATATTTATAGATTTAATTACTGAGGAAGAATTACAATTATCTTTAGAAAACATGAAAACTGAAAGGCACCAGGACCATATGTAATAAATGCAGAATTAATAAAGTATGAAGAAATAAAATTAAATGTAAGACTACTTGATTTTATCAACAAATGCTGGAAAATGAATAGTTCCTAAAAGCTGTCATTAATTTATTTAAAGAGGGCAAAAGAAACTTGTGTGTTATTACAGCCTCCTGAATATAGACTATAAATTGTATATAAGAATCATAAAAAAAAAATCTAAATATTATTAGAGAATCACTATTGTAGAAAATCAAATGGGATTTAGGAAATGAGGATCTTGCGTAGATAACATATTTTCTATTAACCAAACTATCAAGGAGTGGGGAAAATATAATTTAAAAACACATATAGACTTGTAGATTTAGAAAAAGGTTTAAATAAGGTAAGCAGCACTAGACTTAGGCATGTATTAGACATAAAAGGATATTCAAAACAATTGATGCTTAAACACATTGCATGCTTTAGATTTATACTTTTTCTGCATGGAGTATATGTGTACCTCTTGAGATTTAACCGTTGCACAGAATGATACAGGATTTATTTCAAATTAGCGCTATTCCTAAAAATACAAGATGTAATTGTTGTCATCTAAATATCTTAAATGCGAGCTTTTTTGGGAAAACAAAAACCATCAACAACTCTTCTCTTCCATGTAAAAGGTAGTTGGGGTGGAGGAACTTTCTTGAACGTATTTATGTGACATTTTTGAAAGACACTGATCTAAAATACCAAGTTTTATATTCGTCTGATCTCTCTTACTTTTTCTACAGTGTACATGTATGTAGAGATGGTAATTCGATTCCATCTGAAAATTAAATACATTTCACTGGAAATATACGTTTTATGGCTCCCTGTACCCACAGAAAGCATTTTTAGAAAAAGGTCCTGTGTGTGTGTGGGGGGGGGGGTGGCGGGGGGGGGGGGGTGCGTGCCTTTACGCATTGGCCATAAATGGTGTAATTAATAAGAGTTACTCCTATAGTATTCCAGCCTTATACGTTTTTCTTATATGGGAAAGTAGGCCATGTACCTAAAGTCATAGAATTAAAGGAACACACTCCATAATAGTTGTTATTGTCTTAATGCAGTGCTCTCTATCTCTTAATACTTGAAAAGACGAGCACAACTTTTAATTGAAACTTTTTCATTAACTCATCAACATTAATTGAAAGTAGAACTTAAAATCTTTTTATAAAGGATTAAAACAGTTAAATGAGGTACAGAGGTATTTTTAGAGGTGGTGCGTGAACTTGCTTGGATGTGCACGAGTAACATCATTCAAATCAATGGTAGGGGTAAGATCTCTGCTTTCACCAGCAGACTGCTGATAGAGCTAGTGGATTAGATGACCGATGACTAACTTGACATGCCTTTTTCTGACAAATAAACAAGTGGACTCGACTATAAACTACTGCGCAGCATTACGTCATATGCCACGTCTAAAAAATACCTCTATAACTTGACATTTGAAATCTTGGATGCAATCGTCTTGAGTAATTACCACATCCTTGGTGAGTAGTTTTTTGAAAATAGCATCATATCCTCTTGATGACACTGCAGGGCTGACGCTGAAGAAAGTCCTATTAAAAGTTATCTCCCGAACACCCCAGGGTAGTGGATTGTTGGACTGAAAGCAAGAACAAAGGACAGCATGTTTATCTGGCCGAAGAATCTCATCTTTGCCATCCTCACAGTAAGTAGAAGGCGTAATATTAGATACTACCAGTGTAACAATATTCTTTGTCTGGGTTTGGTAAAAACAATGCCATCTCTTGTAGGTTAAATTTATTTGTAAAAAGTAGATTAGGATAAATTTCAGGGTTAAGATAATTTTTCTTCCAAGTTTGGGAAACTAATATTTTATATTCCATTAATACATTAATAAATTATGTATGTTTTATTTCATTTTTGTTTGTCTGGGAATCAGCCAATGTAAAACTATGCAAAGAACGTAAGAGACAATTCTTAGCTCTTCTGTAAATCCAAAGTTCTCTCATTCTTTGGCTGTGGGTTTTCTTTCTCTCTTACTGTCCATGATGTTCCAGTCTTTTTGTTCGGTCTGCCCTCTTGGTCAACTTGCCACTTATGCACCTTCATTCTAAAGAGTCCCTGTCTAGGATATTGCTTTGAGTGATTCCTGCCAATTTTAAATCATATATGACTTCATTAATCCATTTCTGATGTGTACTTGTAGTTTAGTTCTATTTTCATAAAATTCTATAATTTGTTTTGTGAGCCCATTGAAGTTAATCATTTAATATGTCCATAAAATTTTAACCGTTGTTACCTAATATCACTATGGATGTGTGTATATTTTTTTTATTTAATTTTTACTTGTAAGTCTGTATTCTTCACCTACGACGTGTGGACGTAAACTTTATCTAATAATTTTACATTCTTCTTTTTCTGTATTTTTTATATCTGCTTTTCTGTTCAAAATTAATGTTTCTGCTCTATAGAGGCACTCTGATTTAAATGCAGTTTTATAGTGTCTTAATTTTGTACTTTTAGGCATGCATTTTTTATATGTTTTGAGTGAGCCGAAATGCTGTTTCCATTAATGGCATCTGCTTTTGTTTGCTTTAGGTTCAATTCCATTTTGCTGAATTATTTACCCAAGATATTTAAATTGTGAAAATCGTTTAATTTTTCCATATTTGGTGTCCATGTATTTTGGTGCTTGTTTATTGCACAAAATATCCATTTTTTATTTTAATAATAATTAGTTTAGTGAGCATTAATTTTCTAGTCAATCTACGTTTGAGAAATCTCTATTCCTTGTCCTTGAAGAGCACCTACCATTATATTACATTTTTCGTAGAGTAAGATTTTTGGTATCCCTTATGGTTTACCAATTATGTGAATGTAATCCAGAATGAAGAGGACTACTGAAGAGACATTTCCGAAAAATTCAAGACAAAATTTCATTTTTCATGACAACATCTTAAACATGTATTTTAACTAAAATTGTTTACCCGTTTTGAGAGAGAGAAATGTATATATTGTGTGAGTTGATTTTTTTGAAAAATTTTGTGTCAAAAAAGATGCCAAACTTAAATACGTACTTTGATATTTAACCGATTTTTCATGTTTGAGTTAATGGTGTTTGCGCGCACACACACACACACACACACACACACACACACACACACACACACACACACACACACACACGTAGATGTGAGAGAGAGGAGAGAGTGGACCTTTTTCTAAAAGGAAATGCTTTTTGCGGGTATAGCAACCTGAAATTGAGTATTTTAAAGAAATCTTGTATTTAGCTTTCGGATGCAGTGTAATTACCTTCTCTACCTACACGTAAATTGTAAGAAAATAAGAGCTCAAATAAATATGTAACTTGGTATTTTAGTTCAGTGTTTTTAAAAAAATGTCACTCGACATATGTTCAAGAAAATTACTCCACCCCAAGCTATCTTTTACACAAAAGAATTGTTGATGGTCTTTGTTTCCCCAAAAATGGCTCTAACAGTTGTGTTTAAAAAGCTAATATTTAAGTTATTTAGATGGCAATATTTTCATCTTGAATATTTAGGAATGGCGTTAGGTAATTCGGAATGAGTTCTATATAAATTCTGTGCAACGATTAAATCTCAAGAGGTAGACATATACCTACTTCATGCACAAAGAGAAGTTTAAAAAAATAATTATATTTGATTATATCTGTTAAGGATTTGAATTTGTCAATATTGTCGCGAACCCGTTATCTACGATAGCGCGGCTAGTGTACACAAAGAGCCGGCAAATAAAGATAGCTGAGATAAAGGACTTACCGGCACAGATAGGGTTTCACGTTTGGAAGGTTCTAGTGATATATGGATTGACAGAGAATAGTTGTTTTCTTATTTGTTCTAGAAATCTCTCGAATTTATCAATGAAATATTTAAGAAGGTGACGACTCGCCAAGAGTCAGTCGTGAGAGTCGTAAGCAGAAAACAGCTGTGGAGTGTTGTAACGAGAGCTGATGTAATCAGGACGCTGTTTGTTATTGTCATCGACCTTGGTAGACTGTGTGTATGTGACGTAATGTTGTTTCGTGAGAATTGATCAGAGTGTATTTCTACGGAAATAAAGAACATTTGGAATATCTGCAACTCGGACTTTTAATTCTACGAACCCACGAAGTCACAATATGTGGCCATATTTTGAAGTACTGCCGCGTTGCTGTTATTTCTCGCATTGCCGTGGAAAGAATGTGGCATTTAAATGCTACCATGTAGTGACCCAGTAACATTTCACTATTATTCTGTGCCCTTTATCCAACTTACATCTGCAGTGAAATGTGAAATGAAACTATGTTATTTAAAAGTCCCCCCTAGATTGACGTGAGGTAATGAAAAAAAAAAAAAAAAAAAAAAAAAAAAAAAACTTACGTAAGAATAGCTTATAGATTCTAGGTATATAACAAATAAACGTTAGTGGGTGGAGAAAGTTATATAAATTCAACACATCCGATTTTTAAAGTCTTTGAAGATGTTTTTGGCTGGAAAATGTCGTGTCCCAGTCTTTATAAAGTTGTTTGTATGCTCTTTGTAGTTTGGTTGTAAGACCAAGCAGGAATGTAGTTGTTTGTTCGCATTCGAAAGCATGGACCGTCTTCTAAAATGCTTTTTCTTTTACTAGGTATAGAGTACAAAAAGTAAAAGGTGATATTCAAACGCATGGACATTTCATACCTTATTTTTGCTGATTTCAACACAATTTGAAATGAAAAGACGCATTACTTTCTTCAAATTTTGTACATAACATTTTAATTCCAAATATTTAAAGTTTATCTACATCTCTCTGAGCAAAAATATTCGTGAAATAATCCGCATACCGTTGAATTTACCGAAATCATACGTTGCAAATAATACCTCGAAAAAAAATTGTCCGTGCACTTTAAATGTGGGTAGTGCTGGTAAAAAGAATTAAGGGTAAACTTTGTAGTTTTGTTGGATCTATTCTAAAATATTTAGAACATTGAATTTTACTACAAGAATGTACAAATTTAACTCTGGTCCTGTTTTGTAAGTGTAACACATTTGAACCATTAATGGAAGATCCTTTTATAAAATGGAAATACAAAGAAAAGATGTGTAAGAAATCTTTTGGTCACACCGACTTCAAGTATAAGGAAAAGATCTTTCAGGACTTTCAAATACGAATGCATGCAGGTGTCTCCCAGCAAAGACTGCCGTTGTTAAAACGATAGCAGTAAAAACATCAAACATTAATACAAATACAACATTATGCATTTATATTCAGTAGTTCTTATGGTTATTGTTTAATAACACAGGCTCATCCCGATTAATACCTTGGGAATTTGGTACGGGTAAATAGTGAAAAAATCTGGAAATAAAGTGTTATTTATGTAATAAAACTTTATCACAAAGGTTTTTTTATTTCAAATAAAATAACCTTTTCATGCTTTCTAAATGAACCCCAAAGACACATTTAAAAATAAATTATGGCGGTAACGATCGTCTGTTGACAAATAAATAAAAGTGGCAAATTGTAGCGGTTCTTAAGGGTACTTTCTTGCATCTCAGCTTCGAAGCAGGATTAAAAATTCGGGTTTCTCTCCGGTTAAATAACATGAAAAAAAAATGTTTCCTCTTTCCCGGAAGTTAATGTCTGGCGAGTCTCACTGCAAGCTCTAGTGTTATGTAGCAAACAGAACGTTCTATATTTTAGGAATTGCTAGCAAATGCTTTTGAAGAAAGTACTGCCAAAAGTCAGAAAAGAATCAAGCAGAAGACGAAATTTGGCCTCGCATTCGTAAGCTTTGTTCACTGAAAAGGAACAAAGCTTCCCGAGTTGTAAATGAAACGCGTCGGCGCGGATCGATGCAAGGCACTGTCGGAACCAGGCTCTTCTCCAGGGTTGGTCGATGTGGCTCATAGTAAAGTAGGGTGTACTGAAATATAAGAGGGCTGCTCTATTCTTTCTTTTCTTTTTAGAGAAACCTAATGAGTGCGAAGTGGTTGGGTTGTTGGAAAACGTACAAACTTACCGCTTAACTGCGCTAGTGCTTTGTATTTCAATTGGACTCTTCCATCTGAGCAAAAAATGCTGTATTTACAATTGCAAGGTCATCCATAAGCGAGAAACTGCTGAAGTGTCACAAGCATTAAAACCGGCCTGTTATTTGCATTGTGCATACTAGAAGCTTAGAAACTAATTAATGTGTACTCAGTAACGTAAAGTCAAATACTCCGCTGCTTGGAAGAAACAACGAATAACAGTTTTAACTGCTGCCTTTTCTATTTGCGACTCAGGTGAACTTGAGTTCTTATCTGTGAATATATTTGCAGTTGCTGCGATTAGATAACCACTTTTTCGGTTAAATGAATGCTCTTTTCATTAACATAAATCTGAAAGCATGGGTTCAATAGCATGTAAGAGAGTAAGACAGTGAGTTTGGCGGAATACCTCATCCATAATAAATTGCGATGGAGTCGGTGCATCACGTAAACGTGCCGCTCCGAGCAGGAAAGAAGATGAAGAAACGTAAAGAACTGGATGCATTGGTGGCGCATTCATTGCCCGGGAAGCGCGTAGGCGGAGGTGGCCATAAACGTGGTTGTAGCAGCGGCGGCGGAGCGAGCTCACAGGACCAACTGCTGACAGAGTCCACAGACGAACAGGACGACTACTGGAGTGCGGCTGGCGGAGGCGGTGGCGGCGGCAAAGATCGCGGGAGTGGCAGCAGTGTAGGGGTAGGCAGTGGCGTAGGAGGTCCGCGATGTCGCTTCCTTCTGAGACGTCGTGTTTGTGGTTCTCTCCTTCGAGCCTGTACCGCCGTCCTCGTATTCGCGTGCGTTGTGGCCACCACCACGGTGATGTGGCTTTTTATTGATATCCGAGAACAAGTAACGTCTCTGCGCACTGAGCTTGATCAAGGTTTGTATTTGCCTATCAGTTGTTCTTTAGAGATTTTACTATAAACAGTATGTCTACAGTAGTTGTAAGAATCCAGTTTGTATTTATTTATTTTCATCATTTTATAACACAATACATGTTTGTTGGATACGTCAGTTAAATTGATATGACACACACATACATACAATATTACACAATTATATAACATTTCATATTAATTACTGGTGTGCATGTCAATATGTAATAGGAATTAAGGAGCTTATTTACAAGCTTAAAACCCCACATCAATCACTCTAATTATTTCAAAATTGAGTTACATGATATCCTACATTTTTAAGTCAACTGTTTCCAAACCGTAAACACTATAGAAATGGAGCTTTAAATATTAGTAAGTAGCTGTTTTCCATCTTAGATATTTATCAGCATAAGCAGATAAACCTGATGATGGAATGTTTTGAATTTCAAATGATAATACTTTATAATATAAAAATACAAATCACAACATATGTGACAGACATCCCTATTCAGCCCCTCTGGTCAGTTTGTGATTTTGTCAGTAAGGGGAACTTTGTGTCTCTTGTTGATTCATTTCAGAAGTGAAGAGCTGCCAATATTGGAGTGAATATATATATAAATAAAACAATGGCATTGTGTGGTTTCAAAATTTTGCCAAGATTAGGCCATAGTGCCTAGGTTAGATATGTGAGCATATAAACAGAATGGCAGGGTTCTGTGATACGAACATTTAGCTCAAGGTTATGATGCCTAGTGTATATGAGCAGGATTCAAATAATTGTTTTTGCATATTGCGCTTTTCCATTTGTGTTGGTAGTTTCTTTTGTATATTCACAGTATAAATGAGATGAGTGCTTTGTTGTCATTACTAAATAATTTTATTACAAAAGAGATAGAATAAGTAAAAAATATGGACTTTTGTAGGATGTTACAATCTGTTTTTCAAAAACTGTCAGATTCAAATAGTTGTGCTATTCTGAAAATGTTTCCATCAAATAACAATACCAGTTTTGGATTTAGTAGGTGAAATATTGGGTTTACTATGATTGAGAATGAACTGCAGTGCATAATTTTCTTGGAAATTTTGTCAAGAGAAAGCATGAAGCCATCGAAGTTGGTACGCCACCTCAACACAAAACACCCTAATAAAAAAATAAACCCATAGAATTTTTTGAGCGCAAATTAAGAGCTCTTGAACATCAAAAATCTGCTATAGGACAGATGTCCAACCTAAATGAGAAAGCGTTTCTTGCTAGCTATTGAGTAGCTTTTTGTGTGGCTAAAGCTGGAAAACCTCACAGTATAGCCAAAAATTTTATTTTACCAGCGGTTTTAGATATAGCAGAGATTATGTTTGGCAAGCAAGAGGTCGGAAAGCTCAAAAGTATACCTCTCTCTGACAATATTATCCAATGCAGGATAAGCTATATGGCGACTGACATTTGTGATCAAGTCATAGAAAAAGTATAGGGAAGTTCTTTTGTGTCCTTGCAATTTGATGAATCAACAGATATTGCGGGTTGTGCACAGTTTGTAGCTTTTGTGGGTTTTGAATCCAGTGAAATATTAATGGAAGAAATACTATTTTGCAAGGCACTTCCCATGAGTACTACAGGTCAGTGCTTGCATGACATATTCCTTGAAGCTACGCAAGATATGAATATCAATTGGGCACAAAAATGCATTGCTATTTGTAGTGAAGGAGCAAAAACCATGACTGGTGCAAAGAGTAGATTTATTGCTAGACTGAAAGAGCAGATGCCAAATGTTTGTTGGAAGCATTGCTTTCTCCGTTGCCAAGCTCTTGCAGCCGAAATCTTGCCTCAATAATACAGTCAAGTTCTAAATATCATTATTAACATTGTAAATTCTATTAAAGGAAAAGTGTTGCAGGCCCAATTGTTTCGAATCATTTGTGAAGATATGGGGACACTACACCACAATTTGCTTTACCATACAGAGGTTAGGTCCTGCACCGTGGCGTAGCGGGCTAAGGCAACATACCTTGGTCCCTGGCCACGGAAAGCGATCCGGGTTCGATCCCACCCATGTGGTGGGGATTTTAGGTCCCGGGTATAGGACCTGTGCCCACTCAGCATCGTGAGGAAACTGAGGAGCTTACGCTAGGTAAGCGGCCCTGGTCATGGAAACCAACATTCTGGCTGGGGGATGCCGAGATGCTGACCACATCTCCTCCCCGTATTGGTTGGATGATTGTCCACCTCTGCCGTGCGTAAGAGGGCGTGAGGCCGGCAGTCGGGTTGGTAGGCCTTGGCCCTGTTAAGGGCTGTCGCGCCATGGGTTATTATTATTATACAGAGGTTAAGGGCTCTCGCACCATGGGTTATTATTATTATACAGAGGTTAGGTGGTTATTAAAAGGCAAAGTACTGACCATAGTTATGGAACCACGCACTGAACTATTAGTATATTTACATCAAACCAAGTCACATTACTCTGAATTCATATCTGACCCGGAATTCCATTTGAAATTGGCTTTTCTTTCTGACTTATTTGAGCATTTAAATAACTTGAATAAAATTCTTCAAGGGCTGGATGAATATTTTACAGCAAAAGACAAACTCCATGGCTTTATAAAAAAAAATTGAATTGTGGTCATCATCTATAATCAAAACAATTTTGATTCATTTTCGTCGACAGTCTTTCATTGAAGATGTCAGAAGTGAGATAAACATAAACTTATATATCTGGTATGAAAATGGTGTTAGATAATGTGAAGAAAGAATTGTGTCATTACTTCTCAGTGCAAAAGATATCAGATAACACTGGCCAAAGATGGATCTTAAATCCGTTTTTAAATGCAGCTATAAATGAGGCAAATTTAGCAACTAAGCTCAAAGAGGATCTGCTGGAATTATCTGCCAATGGGATGTTACACTTGGAATTCAAGTCTGAAAATTTGGATACCTTTTGGTTAAAAAGAAAAACAGAATACACAGAATTAACAGCCGAGGCTTTGAAGTGTTGATCCCATTTTCTACCTCGTACTTGTGCAAGTTGCCATTTTCATCAATGGCCCAAATAAAAAGTAAACTAAGAAATTGCTTGAATTTGGAAAATAAAATAAAAATGAAATGTGTAGTGTTTAAGGCCCACTTTTACTACATATGGCACCACAGGCGATGACACTGTTGATATATGAGATGAAGATGGCGGGGGAAACTGCAGATCCCGGAGAAAACCCGCCCCAACGCCGTGTTGTCCACCACAAATCTCACTTTGCGGTCGCCTGGGATCGAACCCGGGCTGCCTTGGTGGGAGCCAAGCGGTCTAACCACTGAGCCACGGCGCAGCTGCTGAATTTGGAAAATGATTTAATACTTTATGTTGCAAAAACGAATCCACAATGGGAGAAATTGGTTGAACAAACTTGAGCACAACCTTCACATTAAAATGAATGAGTACTCGAAGATTTTTTGTTAATATGGTTGTATAAGTAACATAATGAGTATCATCTTGTTAACTTTTTCTTAATATATCCAACCTTTTAAAATGTGTTGATTTTTTGTACCGAGTTCTCTCGACCTCTCGCAGCCCTCCTACAGAGGCTTCGTGACCTCCCAGGGGGTTGCGACCCACAGGTTGTAAAACACTGCTCTAGTGCGTCTGAACCTCCTAACCACTGATATATTTTATAAAAGTTTTTTTTTTCTTCAGTGTATTCTTTTTATTTTGATTCTATTTTTGGTTATATACAACTTGTGAACAATTCTTAATTCTGTTTCGTGGTATTTACTGATGGTATGATCTTCATACTCGCTTGCACTGAAATCATTAGTTGAATCAACAATCTTTGCTGATATGTAATTGCATCACATTCTATTAAATGTTTACACATTGGCAAACATTTCAATCTGTCATCCCGTGTTTCAGAACAGCAAGCAATACACAAAATGTTGTTTGCCTAAAAAGTTTCAGACATTCTGATTGGTAGCAAAACTACCTTTCCCCACCATTTTATAGTATTACCTCCATGTATGGTAATTCATTCCTACTATGAAAATGTAATATAAGTATTGTTAAGGGCTGTTTGCCATCATTTTATATAATTTTGTACTGTTCCCTAGCATGAGCTATGGCTCTGGGAACCTTTTCAGATAACAATAAATAAAATAAATAAATATTCCAACTATATCCCCATTGAGTTGGCAGCAAATTATTTCCAAACTATATCTGTACATTAGGTATGTGAAGCTCACAGTGTCTCATTGAACTCGTAGTATAATTTTAATTATTACATTACTTCACAGTATTAATTCCAATTTATCTTTTCAAATTATGATTTGAGTTGAGTTTGCCATCGTGAGTATTAGGTATCCACCATCAAACACATATGTTACTATGGTGAATATACATATATGTCTTCTTCCAGAACCTTTTTTAATTCTTTTTTCAGATATGAACATGTAGCTTTTCTGAATGATATATCAAACATAGCTGAAGGTCTGGAGGCCAGCTCAAATCTTAAATTTTCTGAAGTAGTATAACGATCGCAAATGTACAATATCATTTTGAACATTTATTTATGATTTGAATCTCTTTGGATCTAACTATATTATTGATTCCCTTTAAGTTTTAAGAATGCCCATTTCTTTAAATTTTATGATTTCCATATTGTTGTTTCTTTGTATTCTCTATTGTTGTGACTCCAACATCATAAGTCTTGTTATGTGTGTTTGGAGGAATTTAGTAACAGTGACATCAAAATTAATCATAGAAACTATTTGTAGTTGGTTTATTGACACTCGTCACTTACTTTTTTATATTATTGAGGGACTAGTTTCAACGGCTGTTGCCTCCAACATGGCAGTTGGAGAGATGTTGAAAATGGAGTCAACAGCCTTTAAAACTAGTCCCTCCATAATATAAAAAGTAAGTGACGAATGTCAATAAACCAACTACAAATAGTTTTTATGATCATAAGTCTTGTTACAGTTAACCGACTCAACAAAAACATAACCAGATGAACCATAATAAATAAGGCATATCATATATCGAGATTCAACTGTATTGGAACACCACAGTGAAGCGAAAAATTATTAAATTTTAGATGAGTCGCATTTTTTACACATCTGCTTCACTTTCGTACCTATTTTGAGGACATGTTTCGCAAATCTTCGTTTGCATCTACGGCTCTTGTGCGACTGACGCTAGATCCAGCGGTGTGGGTAATTCTGGGGTTGTTGCTGCCATCTGTTGATTTAGTGATGAACTGAAATGTGGGATTCTCTTCTAGCAGGATTTCAAAGTTCATTAGTTGGTTTTTATGTTTTTCTATGTATATCCTCTCCCATATGACGAGTTCACTCTGTTTTTGTACGTATTTTAGTAATTCTGTGCTATCTTCAATTTCATGATTTTCAGACCAGAAATGAGCTGCTATTGCGGACTTATCAATATTTTTGTATCTTAAGTGCCTGAAGTGTTCTTTCTTTCTAGTGCCTATGTTCCTTTTTGTCCTTCCTATGTAAATTTTTTCACAGTCTTTACACTTAATTTTGTAAATGCCTGACTTTTCCTCTGGTTTTATCTTATCAGTATTATTACTGTGAAGTAGGTTTTTAATGTTGTAATTTACAAACATTAATGTTGTAATTTACAACATTAAAAACCTACTTCACAGTAATAATACTGATAAGATAAAACCAGAGGAAAAGTCAGGCATTTACAAAATTAAGTGTAAAGACTGTGAAAAAATTTACATAGGAAGGACAAAAAGGAACATAGGCACTAGAAAGAAAGAACACTTCAGGCACTTAAGATACAAAAATATTGATAAGTCCGCAATAGCAGCTCATTTCTGGTCTGAAAATCATGAAATTGAAGATAGCACAGAATTACTAAAATACGTACAAAAACATAGTGAACTCGTCATATGGGAGAGGATATACATAGAAAAACATAAAAACCAACTAATGAACTTTGAAATCCCGCTAGAAGAGAATCCCACATTTCAGTTCATCACTAAATCAACAGATGGCAGCAACAACCCCAGAATTACCCACACCGCTGGATCTAGCGTCAGTCGCACAAGAGCCGTAGATGCAAACGAAGATTTGCGAAACATGTCCTCAAAATAGGTACGAAAGTGAAGCAGATGTGTAAAAAATGCGACTCATCTAAAATTTAATAAGGCATATCATCTTAATTCAACATGCCACTTGCTAAGTAAAGGTGATCAGTGTCTCCTAAAATTAAACTGTTTATTCATTTTTAAAACAAAAGGAGACACTAAAAGCCTTTTTGAGGGAGTATTTTCAATTATAACTCTATTTTAAATAAGACCTCCCTCAAATTTAATAGGATGCATAAGGCAGTGCTTGTTGTGAGTGTTTGTTATTGTTATGGTCTCAAGCCAATATGTACCTGTCTTTTTATTGTAAGCGTTCTCTTTTTGATAGACAGTTCTAGTTTTCTCTTTCTGTGAATTTCAAGTTAATCTTCCAAATGTTAGTAGCATGAAAAAATGGAAGCATTTCTATTACTGTAGCCATGTGCATTTCCAGTCATCAGTCTCTTCTACAACCAAGTTAGTGGATCTGCTCATCGCTGTAGAAAATTCTCTGGAAGAAATGCTGGCCGTTCCTCTTGGCTTAGAATTCCAAATAAGCTAACTGTGAAATATTTTACCTTATAATTATTACATTCTGACGTACTAGCTAAAATGTTTGGTTTGTTGGTTAGGCGCCAGCCTACTGAATACCAAGGTTGCAAGTTCAAATCCAGATTAGACTAATGATTTTTAAGTATGCTTAAAAGTGAGAATCCTATGTTCATAGATTTACTGGTATCTAAAAGAGCATCTTCGGGATTGAGTGCTGGCACACTGATGCTGCTGATATGATTCTAGTAATTAACAGCATTGTTAACAAACAAAATAGTTATTTCTGTTAGCTAATACACTGTAAATCCACTGCATTACATAGTTCATTGACAGGCTGTTATTTCATTATGGGTACTATAACATTTATTTACGTTAATATTATCCTGTTATATAATAAATTATATTGTCCCCATACTTTATATTTGCATTTACAGCGCAAATAAATTGATACTATTAAGCATGTCCACCAGCAAACCATAAGCAGTATTTACTGCAGATCATCACTTGAATGGAAATTTTCTTTCTTTAACTCTGCGCTGTTATGCTTGGATTACTAACCTTGATCATCTCTTCCACTATACTTGGTCCCTTACCATTTCATTTCGCTTACAATTTTACACTTTTCTCTAATTTCTCAATGTATTCCTGAAATAGCTTCAGAGGTTTCCCCCTTCCACTTTCCAGTTTTGCTTCCTAGTATTGCCTGGTATTTTCTGTCCAGTTCTAAGGTTAGGTAAAAATCTGTGAATCCTTACATGCTTCAGGTGGAAGATTGGCCCAAAGTTAGGGGTCCATTATGTCAGACAATTGTATTCCCAATATTTATTAAATATTTCTATACCCCAGTCTTACATGGAGGACTGTAAAATATTGTGCTGAAAATGTAGATCGAGATACTTTAATATGTTTCAATTTTGGAAATATGGACACCACTGAGGGAGGAAATTCTGATGGAGGTATACTGGCTTACTCTGCTGTCATATCAATAGTACATCACAGTGCTCATGCCTTTCATTATATGCCTCACCACATTTTACTGTTAATATAAATTCAGAACTGCATATATAAAAAGAAGCTACACCCTTTTATTTGAAGTATTTTAGGAAATTCTAAATTCAAAGAATTTTACAAAGGAAAATTGGTAAAAAAAAAAAAGTAATAATTTCACAAATGTTTACAATTATCTAATAAACTGTATTGTTAGCTAAACTTTGCACAGACTTTTTTGTGCGATGTAATCTCAGGAGCAAAACAAATATACTATGAAGAGCTATAATGTACGAGGGCCGTTTTTTTTTCAACCTCTGATAGGCTATAAATAAAACACAAGTTCCTATAAAACAATAATTTTATTACCAAAAGAATAGTACACTTATGGTTACTTTTCGACATAATCACCGAAGAGATTGAGACATTTGTCATATCTGTGGACAAGCTTTTCAATTCCCTCTTCAAAGAAAGTTGCCGCCAGTGAATTCAAGTAGTCCTTGACGTTCGTTTGAAGGTCCTCATTGGTTTGAAATCGCTTCCCACCAAGCCACGTCTTCAGTTGAGGAAAAAGGTGAAAGTCACTGGGTGCTAAGTCAGGACTGTATGGCGGATGATCGAAAATGTCCTTGACCCCCTTCATCATGCACATCATTACGACCATCTTTAAACTTTCGACACCATTCACGAACAACACCATCACTCATGAAGTTTTCGCCATACACACGACTCATCCTCCGATGGATTTCTGCAGCACCATGGCCTTCAGCCTGTAGAAAACGAATTAGACTTCGCAATTCGCACTTGGCGGGAGCATCAATAATGGCGGCCATGTTTACGTGGCTGTAGCACAACGCCGACTGACGACTGAATGTCAACAATGACGGAGTGTGTAGTGCGAGAGCTGCGCAGTCGCCGACAGCGCATACCCGCTTTCTGCTGCCCGCGTAGTGTCGGCATGGAGCGATCGGAGGTTGAAAAAAAAAACAGCCCTCGTACAGTAATGGGAAACATGAGTAATTCCATAAAGGCTTGCAAGGAGGAGGGGTTTAAGATGGCCTACAGTTAGAAGCACCATGGGAATTCAGAGGATTTTGTACCTTTAAATTATCATTAATATTGGTATGTAATTTAATTTGCTAATAATTACTTTTGATATTGCATGTTTTTGGCCTTCATTTACTGGGCTAAATCTAATTTTTTCTTTGCAGCATGATTAATATAAAACTGAAATATTTAATTTTTAATACATAAGAGTAATGTTAATGATGTTTGCTCGCATCACAAATGTTTGGGAGGTTATTTGTACAGTAAATATTGAAAAGGTTCAGCTTCCCTAATTAAGGTACAAGAGAGACATGAGGAAATTGTTGCCACTACCATTGATTTTACAAGTAACATTTTTCATATTGCCCAGGTGTCTCAAGACCGTCTGTCAGCTCTTGTCTTTTAACTAATTACATAGGAAGGAGTCTTGTGTTAGTTCTGGAGATTTTGGTTGCTGTTTTACATAGGAAGTATTTATTTTATTTTAAACAAATTTTCATTAAACTTCGTGGATTTGTAAGTACACACTGCCATCCTTGAAGCCCCTTTGATTAAGCTATTTACAATGAAGTGCATTAAAATAATCAACAAAGTCTATGAAAATGTTTGGCATATTTGCAATTCAGACAAAAAATAAAATTTTCTTCTATTTTTCTTTGTTCAGAAATACCAAATACCGATTTTTGCTTTGAGTATAAGCACTTGGTGAATGACATCCTGATTTTGTACATAAGTGCTGAGGCTTTCACGGCCAGCATCGTCAACTACATTATATGCATTTTACGGGCTTGTAGGCCGTGGTCCAGTTGTTATAACATAACATCCAATGTTTCGCCGAAAACTGCGTCCGGCATAATCAGGGTCACAAACCTAAGAGCTCCTGTGTCCAAGTCTTGGATGTTATAACAACTGGACCACAGCCTACATGCCTGGAAGATGCATATAATGTAGTTGATCCTGATTTTGGATGTTTCATATCCCAAATATGGAACAGGAGTTGTCATTGTTGTGGAAATGGAAACCATGCATTCTCTGTAAGCCATTCATGAGTGTCAGAATTTTGCAAGTAAATGCTCAAACTTATGGTAGTTGTTTATACATTTATCTACCTGAAATGCTGATCAACATGGCCTGGATTTTGATGATATAAAAATATCTAAAAATGATGAATAAAGTAACCTAAAAAAATCAATAAAATTATATAAAAGACTATTAGGTTTAAGGCAGGGCTGCAAATTGAGTCCCATATTATTTAATTTGTTTATCGATGATATCCTGGAGAAAGTGGCAAAGAGTAATACACATAACCCGGTAATAGGTAATAAGGAGATTCTAGGCTTATTATATGCAGATGACCTGGTGATAGGATCCATAACTATAATAGGACTGCAAAAGGCAATTGATGAAGTACAAAGATTTTGCACGGATTGGGGAATAAGAATAAATATTAATAAATCTAAGATTATGGTTTGTAATAAACGGGGCAAAATTAAAAAAGGATGAGAAATGGTTCTTGAGGGGGAAAGAGCCTGAGGTAGTGAAGGAATTTGAATATTTGGGAGTAAAGCTGAGTAGCAATGGGGAGTGGGGAGCACATGGTAGGAAAATAATTGCTAAGAGAAAGGCAGCTATGGTAGGATTGAGAACCTGTAAAGATAAGTTAGACATGCCGACAAAATGGTTAGAGAGGCTGTATGAGACAATGGTAGAGGCAAAAATGACATATGCAGTAGAGATTTGAGGAGGCTCAGAGATAAGTAGCAAGGTTGACAATATGTACAAGTTATTCTGTAAAGAGGCTCTCGGATTGACAAGGAGTGCTCCAGGTGAAGTAGCACTTCTTGAAATGGGGAGGACCAGGAGAAAAGGAATAATCTTGGGGAGAGTAGTGAAATTTTGGTTTAGTTTGAGTAAGAAGGATGGAAATATTTTAAAGGTATGCATAGAACAACAGAGAACATTAGTAAATAAGAACAGTTGGTGGAAAGTGCTAGAGAACTATGGACAAAATAGGAATGGGGGATATATGGAGGGCAGGTGCAGGTAATGAGAGAGAATTTTGGAAAAAGGTAAGGACAAGAATGGAAGACATAGAAAGGCAAGAGATATGGGAAGCATGGAAAACAAAAGTTCATTGAAGTAATAATGTTGGTTAATCTAATTTCTTGCAAAAAAAAGAATCAGAAAAGGAAGTAAAATGTAAAAAAAAGACCAAATAATGATGTAAAAATTAAAAAATATATATGTAACACTTCAAAATATACAAAAATATGCACAATAGAATCAATATCTATACAACCAGAATTTCTTGTTCAAAATTTTAATACTTAAGAGCAACTATATAAGGGGAAAAAATGAGCAAAATAATCCTATTTGGCTTTAGATGAGTACTCCTCAGATCTTTTTGACACAGTTTTCTATGAAAAATCCTACAGAATAATGCAGTCACAGCTGAGGTGATAAATAGATATTCACAGAAGCCATAGGAATGCAACTGGAAAACATTTGCTTTCTGCCCAGCGCTAATAATTATTTTTCAAATTACTTTTCAGTGTTATTTTGTGTATTTCTTTGGAGGCGGGTGATGGTGATTATAAACACCAAGTTCCTTATAGGTTGCTGTTAGAGTAGTACAATTAAGTTTGTAATTCAATATTGCTTCTCAAGATAAGATGCGAACATACAGAAACAAAGTACCTGTGTCATCTCATGATAAGAATTAAAACTTGTAGAGAATCTACTTAATTCTAAGGTGAAAATGGAATATTGAGCATATGTGCTTAAAAACTGATGAAAGAAATGTGTTAATTTTACATAAATAATAGCCAATTAAAATATAAGGACATTTAATATAAGAACAAACCTTCTCAGTGCAACTACTGTTTATTCCAGTTCCTACCTAATGGTTTTTAATTTTAAATGTTTATCATGGAGGATAAGATTGTTTGAAATGTAATGTCTTTTTTGGCTATTTAATGTGGAAATACTGATTTGTAATACATTCAGCAAGTTAGCCAATACTGCAGTAGCAGTAGCATTACCTGATCTTAATATAACTTAATGGTCCATCCATATGCATGGATGTGCAACGTAAATATATTATGTTGATGTTTATCGGATAATCCTTTATTGGATATGGAGTTCCTGGTTGCGATGAGAATTAATTTGGGTTTGTGATGTAGGTATACTTTTCCCTTAGGTCGTAGTCTCGAAACAAGATGGAGAAACTTGGTGTGGTTTGACAAATAATGATAATTTCAATTCTTTTCATTTACTTTATATTTACCATGTAAATATAAAAAATACAATTTTAACACTTTTACATTAAAACAGACGAATACTCTTTTTGAGAATTCATAACAGAAAACTGTTACACGTCAACATCTCATGTCTTCACGTCCATCACTACCGCTTCTTGGTTTTAAGTATATTTTAATTTATGTCTTTTATCACCTCTCAATACTTGAAACTTTCGAAGACGTGTAAGTACATGTTTTACACCTCTTGTGTCCACAATTGGAATGATGCTTTCTTTTAGCCAAAATGAAGTTTATTGATTTTTACCTTCACTGTGACAATTATTTTTAAATAATTTTAATTTTTAAATAACATTGTTGAAACAACTTAACATAATTGATTTTTCTCCTTCATGAATCACTAAATTACACATTTTAATTTTTCACAATTAATCTCATTTAAAATAACAAACATTAAATTAATAACAATGTTTGGGGGTTTGACTTTAAACTACTGTCTCAAATGACAGACAAATGATAAAGATTATCTGTTTACTTCATTGTCATCATTGTTCTGTTGGCAGTTGTTGCTGGTAGCCAAGGTGTTCAAGATACTCTCCAAAAATGCCATTCACTGTCTAGAGAGCTGCAACAGAATCAGACAGCACTGTTCCATCATCTGGCTAATCTTACCCTCCAGCTTCATAATTTTAGTCAGCAGGTATGATAAAACTACGTTGACAAATATTAGACAGTTGTTTCCTATATAGAATGTTACTTTCTCATTCTCCTTGGCATTGTCACATGGTAGACCAAAAATTGAGTGTTTTTTAGAATTTTAATCACTAGCAAGGGTAGTCACTTTCGAATTGATTATTTAATTAGGGAGTTGTGCATTTCACATTTCCTGATAGTTATATTTCAGTAAAGTAGGTAATCTCTGTCTTTCTCAATATACCATGTCCTATAAATTATAGTTTATCTTATGGGATCTAAGTAATGTACACTTCATATATAATTTCGTTATCATTTTCAAGTTGAGGATTTTGTTACGTTTTAAGGGAAGATGTGCAATGTGCACCTGTGTGCAAGTGTATGTGTATGTGTTTATTGTTCAGGGCTAGTGAAAGTTCTGCACCACCTAAAAACTTTTGAAGTGATTGCTGATTAACAAGAAACTTGGTGTACAGAAAGGTTATGTTCAGGGAACTCAGAAATTAATATTTTGATTCTTTCAGTTCGGCCGCAAGTGACTACAGCTGTTTTGCTTTAAATGGAATACCATATTTTTATGGTTTCAGATAGTACTCAACAACAGCTTTTCAGCAAGTACCTACATAGATACTTTTGTACAATTTATTACCATTAAATAAACAGCAAAGCAAAAGTGTAAGCTTAATGGATTAAAATATTTGTTTTTCTGTATTTGTACTCTTTCGTTTATATACATGAAAACATGTTATTTGACTATAATTTGCTTATATCCATTGAAACATACTTATTAATATTGAATAATTTGCTGATTTATGGAACTGCATTTGACATCTAATGTTTAAAGAATCTTTTCGCAATGTGCAGTGAAAAAGAAAAATTCTGATTTTATTATGCTAGATTGGAGGAATTTAGTAACAGTGACGTCAAAATGGATGCAACGGCTTCCTAAGCTAGTCCCTCAATAATATAAAAATGTAAGTGACAAAATGTCAAAAAACCGACTACAAATAGTTTATAAATCCTTTCATGGAAGTGTTGAGAACAGTGTTGTTGTATAAATTAACTTAATTAATACAAATAGTTTTTTCAATTTATTCTGATCTTAATGATGGTATGGCAGGTATGGCAGGCAGGCAGGCAATGATTTCATTGTAAGACTACAAATTTAGTTAATAGAATATTTCCACATTTTTGTAGTTTTTACGTCCTCCAACGTTAAGTCATATCGGACAGTGAATGGGATGGGTGAAATGATGCTCTGGAGTCCATAGAGCTTAGAGTTACCTGACATTCGTCTATCAGGATAAGGGAAAACCCCGGAAAAACCTTATCCAGGTAACTCACCCTGACCAAGAATCGAACTCGGACCTCTTGAACGTGAGGCAGACACTCTACCACCACGCTACCGAGGCTGGCACTTCCGGATTGCATGGCAAATAAGAATTACAAGAAAATTACTGAAACTGTAAACATAAAGGACACATCCAGATCAATTTGCCTGAAAAGTGCAACTGATAATATTTCATTGGATGTTCTGTTCCATGTGTAAGAAAAACCAAAACCATTACAACAAATTTTGCATTAATATCAAGTATACACCAAAGTTCTATAATGAAAATTCTTAAAGTGCCAAACTACATGCCTATAAAATTTAAATTTTTTGTGAACTTTCATGGAACAATCCTGATAAAAGAATGCAGTTTTGTGAATTAATGATGGAGCACACTAACAATAATTGAGCTTTTCTAAGATAAATTGCATTTTCAGATGATGTTGTGTTCCACATCATATCAACTTAAGATATGCTCAGTAATAAATACACAGTGGATTGGGGAGAACCATAGACAATACTCACAGAAACTGAATGTTTGGATTGGCATTGTTGGTCATCATTCTACCTATGATCAGTGCTTTCTTCTTTATAGAAATGCTAAATGCTATTAGATCCTTGGAATTGCTTTAAAATAAGTAGTACAGGCTATCACAAGCTTGCTTTCGTGCAGTGTCAATGATTGGCTTCGTAAAATGACATTTTTCCAATAAGATAGATCCCCAGCTCACTTTGGACAGATTGTTTGTCAGTATTTAAAGCCAAGTTTTACACAAAAATGGATTGGTAAGGTCATATAGCAAGATCCCCAAATTTGTCACCTTGGAACTTCTTTTTGTAGGATTACTTTAAGGTAGTTGTATAATGAGACAGCTTGATGATCTGGAGCAATCGTTATTGTAAATGAAGAGATACATTCATAAATTCTGGTTAAGTCATTCTGTATATTGTTTCTATGACTGACTGTCATATTGACAACCAGCTGAGCCCTTGAACTCAGAATTTAGAAGATGAGCCACCTTCATTTTTCGTTTTATTCTTGCTTTGTTTTTCTTTAAATATTTTGTTTCTTAATGATGCTGTCGGTTATCATGATTATATTAGCTGCCAGTGTGCTGGAATTTTGTCTTGCAGGAATTGTTTTACTGCCAGTAAAATTGTTGATATAGGGCTGTTGCTTTTAAGTACACTTAAAAACCATCAATCTGAGCTGGTTTTGAACCCATGATCCTGCGATCAGTAGTTTTTTTCTTTGTTTTTCTGTTGTGGATACTTTTGAAAAGCTGTTGAGGAGTAGGTAGTATTGGAATCAATAAAAATATAGGGTGTTCTACACAAGATAAAGTTGCAGTCATTTGTGATTTAAATTGGAAATAGCAAATGATCATTAATATAATTTTGAGTACATGACTGTATTAGTATGTAATGCCAGAGGTTCTACTCCCATTAGTCCTGGACCCGTAGGACCAAGGACCCGGGCCTCCTTCGACGAGGGAGTTACCGAGCTGTCCCAAAAGGGTGCCCGGCGCCTCCATGGGGCTTTCCATAGGGCAAGACCTAGAGACTAACAAGCCCCGCCCCCTATCTGGTCCTGTGGACTCAAGACGGGATGGAAATGGATACACCACTTACGCGCGCCAACTCCAAAATGGGAAGGCTACCGATATGACCTCGGTGGGGCCGCCTGGTGATCTAGCACACCTTTTACTAGCTCTGCTGGCTAGTACACGGGAATATTAATTGCTTCCCTCAACCCCATCTGGAGACATACCAGATCACCCACGGTTATCGGGAACCACTGCCCCCTTGAGTCCAACCCAATTTGAACAACTCTCAATCAGGGAGGGGCTCGAATGTTCGGCCCGAGGTTCCTCTAGTAACGTCAGAGGTACCACGAGTGCTAGGGGTCCGCAGCGCCCGCACAACGGCAGCTGAAGGGGACAGATCCCCTCCCCTACGGGAACTATATTAGTATATAAGTTATGTGTTAATCAGCCACACATTTCAAATTTATTTAGGTGATGCAGGACTTTAAACAAACTGTTATGCAAATACAAGCCGTTGCAGGGTAAGTGAGTGTAATAGATTATATATTTATATAAATCGTTTTCTGTGATGTTTTGCATAAGCATAGTATACGTAAATAAATAAGGAATTCTATGATTCTAAAATTTGTAAAGAAATACTAGTTTAAATGTGTTTTCAAGAAAAAATATTATTTTATTATTATTATTTTTATAATCTTTATAATGATTTTTTTTATTATCATTATTATTATAAGTATTATTTTTTGTGTAATTTAAAGCAGGTATCGGACAGACAGATGGGTGGGCAGGCGGGCAGAGATGTTGCCTCTTATTTGTTTTAGTGTCAGGTAAATTGTTGTTTTCAAACAGATTTCAAGTAAATTGTTAAACAGCTTTAAGCCTAGGTGCCATGGGTGATTTGACATGTATGGACAAATTATGTTTACATGTTACTATTTCTTGTGTCATAATTGTAAGACTGCCTACAGGAACTAAAATCGGTGATCTTGCTAAATTCAACTGAACTTAAAAAATACACCCATACCCAGTCAAACTTTTAAAATACTTGAAATAATCTTTATGCCAAATACTGGGTGCTATTTTAAAACTGTAGCGCAGTAGTATTTTTCAATGACAAATATGTTTAGTATTTAGGAACAGCTCTTCAAAAACTAATTAATTGAGATTCAAAGTGAGATAATAAAAGCATAATAATGTATCAACTCAATATGCTCCTCAGTATTCTTAATCGATAACCAACCACATTTAATGTTGTAATTAGTTAAGTACAGTGTTGGTTCCAAATCATACATTGATCAAAACTGATTCTCAAGAATCTTGACTTGGACCATCTCTTAATCTGTGCTTTTCTATTTTTAAATTTAAGTTTGGATTTTTCTTTTATTTTGTACTGCATGAAAATGTATGAAACCTGATTTATTAACATTGAGAAGTTTCTTAACACGGAATCATTCAATCTTATCTTCAAGTAAATTGTTACAATTTAGTTCTGTCTGTGGATTGTCTCCACAGATCATAACAGAAGTATCCTCAACGTAACAAAATACTGTTTTAGGCTTAAAGGTAAATCAGTTACATATACAAGAAATAAGATATGTTGTATGACAGGACTTTGAGGTACTCCAATATCAACACAGACTGCAAGTGATTTGTATAAGCTCCATCTCCGGATTCATGAGAAATTTCAGCATATTGTTTACATGCACGTAAGTAGGATTTAAACAATTGCAGTACAACTCCTCACACTCCATATACTGCAAGTTTATCCAATATCAAGTCATGATTTATGCAGTCAGGTGCTCAACTTAAATTGTAAAATATTCCAATGGAGTTTTGTTGAGAATCAAGAGTAGAGATGAGGAAGCCCAGTGGACCACAGCCTTTACAGCTCGGATTCTTCTATTGAACAAGACGCTGACCGTGAAAGCCTACGTTTATTAATGAATTAAGAGTAGATATGATTTCCTTCTAAAGTGAATATATAGCAAAAATAGTAGACTTATTAGAAAGGAAACTATAATATGGATGTAAAAGAAGGTTATGAACCATATAATTTAAAAACCTAATTAGCATGCAATACTCAGACTTTTGCAAAAATATTGCCTATATCTATAGGTTTGCGATTTTCATTTATCCCCTATTTTTAAAAATCAGATAATTTTGCTGATTTCAAATTCTTCAGGAAAATACCATATCTAAAGTTAAATTAATTGGAAAAGACTATAAATTCTGCACAATGTTTAGAAATATTTGTTGGAATTTCATCCAGACTGGAGGATAATTTATTTTTTAATTTTGTTGCAATATTAATATCTCTTCTTCAGCAAAATCAAAGATACATATACTTTGAGGAGTGCAACTAATGCTTCAAAGTTGGATATTTATTTGCTTCTGAGTTATTTATACTGGACATAATTTTCATAAAAGCATCTTTAATAAATGTGATGAATTGTATAGAAATAATACTCTGATTGTTGGTGGAAGAGCAGTTAATTTTTAGAATAGTACTGTCATTATTGTTGATTTCTGAAATGTTCTAATTTGTAATTTCCCAAACAAAGTGTTTTGTTTTGTTTTGTTTAGTACTAGATGTATTAATCAATGTATTAATCTGTCTTTTTGTTTTGTAAATGAGTCTTTTGTGTTTACTTTGACCTGCTTATAACATGCATGTAACTTGGGAAAGTCAAAACAATAATACAAGTGTCTAAGGTTATTACTAGTAAGAAGGTACATAAAATTAAAATTCATCAAATACATAAATCAAACTAAGTAGTTTAAGATGTAAGTGAACCAAGTTGACTTACATTTTTGGTCCCTGAAGTAGGTATCAACATTAACATAAACAATGTTTAAACTATTTGTACAATGGGAATATTGAAACATGTAATGCTTTGATATTTCAGCTCTTATCGGTTCAGGGTAGACTGCAAGAAGTAGAAGAAGGACTTAAAGCAGCTCCTGAGCTTGTTACAGTTCCTCGAGATCTAAAGGCTCTTACAAACAATGTTGCTTCTTTTGGCAGTCAGATCCGAGATCTCAACTCCACTGTTGCCACTTTGAAAAGTGACAATGCACAGTTACATGACACCTCAAAGAGTCTTTTTGAAACGATTTCTTCTATAAATGTGAGTACTTTTAACAATATTGCTACTGTTCTTACAAAATTATGACTTAGGTAATTTTACAAGCAAACCTACAGTTATTATGCACATTATCTTCCTTTGTTTTTGCCTTTCTTCTTTTTATATGCACCTGTTAGACCTTTTTCTTTTTTCCCAGCGCATGATCATATTATTATATGCATTTTGATTTTAGTATAATAGTTCAGGAGGCAAAATATGTAACTAATTTTGTTTGTATTATTTTCATTACACTACATGAAAAATTACATTTCCTTAAATACTAATGAATAATTTTAAGTATAATATACATCCTTATATTGATAATTGGATATATTTCTGAAATGTTGTCAAAGACTTAAATATTTTGAAAAGTTTAGTACTTAGTTAAGCTACCTTTGACAGTCATTAATGCCTAATTCACCTTGGCATTCTATTTGTACATGCCTGAATTGTCTCTTGTACATGTAGATGATGATTCCAGTTTTCTATGTTTCTTTTACATTATACGTATTAACATCTTTAGTTATACAAGTTTTAATAACCAAGTTTAGTTTTTGTAGTAATCACTTCCTTTTCTACTTTTTTCTTCACTAGCTTCCAGACATTTTCATTGGGTATTATATCTGGAGAATTCCCCCAGCCATGGCAACAAAGGGATATTCTCTCTCTCTCTCTCTCTCTCTCTCTCTCTCTCTCTCTCTCTCTCTCAAGAAAAAAGTTATCATTGATTGTGTAGTGTAAAATTTTGCACCATCTTGCATAAATGTCATGGTGGCAGAGAAGACCTACCGTAAAGGAATTAAGTGTGAGTCACCTCATTCCACCATTTTTTGTTTGTTTGCCATGAGAGAAGAAAAGCTGGAACATTCAAGGACAGCCGCTGATGTCATGAGCCAGTATTGGTCCCTTTGTTGCCCCATGCTGGTGTAGACCATTCAGTTTTGGTGGACCTAGAAGATTCAACTTTGATAATGTTCCATTCCTTTGATTCGAGAAATTTCAGCTTCCTGAACATTTCTCTGTGACTGGCAAGCTATAAAAAGAAAAAGCAAAAACTGGCCTACAGTTCAGTTCAGTTGAGTTGCTAGTTATGAGTTAACCAGTGAGTATCAGAGTTGTTGGAGTCGGGAAGCAGAGTAATATAAAAGTGAGTATTAGTCAGCAGGAAGAGTGCATTAAAAGCTACTAGCAGTCCAAATTGTTGCGACATTAGACTAACATGCTTACTCTGTGTGTTTCTAAAAGAAGTAAAGGTGATTATAGTTGTAGGTTAATGTTGGGCTATACTGATTCTGGTAACAAATAAAATGAGTTTGGTGCAATTTTGTGATGTCATTTTATGTTGTCATGAATGGTTCATTTGGGAACCAATCTCTTATTTGAGGCAGCAGCCTACTTCTCAACACTTCCTTGTAATGATCCTGTTCATTGTCTTTTTTGGGTAATTTACGTCCTCCAACGTTAAGTCATATCGGACGATGAATGAAATTGGTGAAATGATGCTCAAATGAGTCCAGGGTCCATGGAGCTTAGAGCTACCTGACATTGGTCTTTCAGGATAAGGGAAAACCCCGGAATAAACCATATCCAGGTAACTCACCCTGACCGAGATTCGAACTCGGGACCTCTTGAACGTGAGGCAGACATGCTACCATCTACGATATCAAGGCAGGCGTGCATTGTCTTTGAACAACACATAGATGTCCGGTGCTTTTGCTGTTGATTACTGACCATATGACCTTGATGGGATGCTATACTGTCTACTTAATACAACCTGGATGGTAATTTCACCAGGACGTCTGCAGACTCTGACCTGTGCCAGAATTTCAAAGTTGCTTTTATCAATAAAACAAAACCCAGACAAAAGAAGTCTTTATGAATTGTTTCAAAATTGAACTTTGGTTCAGGTGTGAAGTTGAACTCAATATAAAATTTTTGAATGAAGGTTTTCATATTTACAGACTTCCAGAAGTTTAAATCTTTGTCCTTTTGTTCTGCAGCCAAAGCAGCAGTTAATCAGGATTTCTTAGCATGTCTATGGACTTTTAAATTGTTTGAAAGTTTGCACGTAATGGTTCTTTCAGATGAAGCAGTGCCACTCTCTTCAAACCTGAACTTAATTTCTTTTGCACTAGCAAACCTGTTGTTTCAGAAATCTTTATCTTTTTCAAGCAACATTCTGCACTTGGTACATGCTTAGGCTTTCACGGCTGGCATTAATCGAGTAGAAATGGTTTCTGGGCTTGAAGACTGTGGTCAGTTGATGAGAAAGCATTTGATGTTTCGCCCGTAGCTCTGTCAGACATCTTTAGAGAATTGACTTATGACTGGTTTACAACTAGAGCTTGGTGGAGCACCCGAACTATATATAGGTGGGAGTGAGTGCCCTGTCGTCTCCTGTTGGTTGTTTGTCTGCCAATTCCTCTGCAGCTGAGGAGGCTGTCACATGATTATTCTGGTTGGTTCTTTGTGGTTTTGGTTTTGCTTACACAACGCCTGGATGCCAGTGCTGGAAAACAATCATCAGAACTCAGTGAACTGTAAAATAGAGTAGGTGCTGTTATAAATAAACTACAACCTTGGTAACACATTTCACTTATCTGTGACTAGGTGCCTCTAATAATATGGCCAGGCATTGTAATTGAAAATCATCAGACATTAAACAACTGATTTATATATCTGCATTATAACAAAATGGTATATTTATTTTAGTATTCATTACAGTTTTAGTTAAATACTGCTTACAAATATTTTTTGAATGATGTTCCTTAAAAAAGCTCAATAATAGTAGTCTCGTATTTCTTATCCCATTTTAGAAGACCCCTGTTAGCAGAAGTGATTAAGAAATGATATTGACTTTCTTAAGCAGAATGTAATGTAGAAACATAGAGTCAGACTGAAAAAATTCAATGCCATAGCCGGGATTTGAACCACGGAAACCAGAAGATCCGTGGTTCAAATCCCGGCTATGGCATTGAATTTTTCAGTCTGACTCTACGTTTCCACAATTTAGCTTACACACGACCAGTGTGAAAGAACAATTAATTTCCAGAATGTAATGTACTTTGTAGGAAGTTTCATGGTAATTGATTAGGCATTCTTAGGTGACAAGAATCATGTTTGCAAACAGACATGCAAACAAATTGTAATTTTTGGCTTCAGGATAGTCTCATTTAGCATTTTTATTATTTATCTAAACTGAAAATTACTGGAAAAATATTGGCCACTATTTTATCTCTATTCATTACCTACTTACAGCAAAAATCTCATTAAAAGGTTATTTATTCCTTACCATTTTCTGTAATATAATGTCCTTTTTATAGCATACTGTTGTCCAATTAGAGGTGGCTGCTCAACAACCTTCTTCACCTACAAAAGAAAATGGTGAAGAAAGAGAAGAGATCCTGCAAAGTATAGCTCATATATCCGCTAATGTATCTGCTGTAAATGATACACTAAACAAAAAATTGCAATGGTTGCTAGAGGACCAGCAAAAGGATCATGTAAGTATTCCTATTCAAAAATTGCATGCATTATCTTTTATTGCAAATTATTTTATATGACTACAAACAGGCCGCGCCGTGGCTCAGTGGTTAGACCGTTTGGCTCTCACCAAGGCGACCCAGGTTCGATCCCAGGCGACCGCAAAGTGAGATTTGTGGTGGACAACACCGGGTTGTCTCCGGAATCTCCGGTTTCCCCCACCATCTCATTCCACCGGTGCTCCATCTTCATTTCATGTATCATCAGTGTCATCGCCTGCGGTGCCGTATGTAATAAAAGCGGGCGTTAAACACTACACATTTCATTTCATTTTGACTACAAACAAAACTGGCAACAATTCCCCTTCCCCTTTTTTGTGTTTAAAGACTGATTTTATTTAATTGAAGCTTAAAAAATGTAGGCAATCTATATAATCATTAGTCTTGCAATATTCATACAGCAAATGGTTAGATTCAGTGAGCACTTACTATAGTAAGAGGGAGGAGTGGGTTACTTTATGCAAACAAGAGTGTGCTCAAGGATAGTAAGGTAGAAATAAAAAGTTGAACACAATGAATTATAATTTTACTTTACAAGTTTGGTAGCTATTGCATGTTATGGTGTTCTCCTGTGAGGCATTTTGCTATTACTAGTTTCTTTACAAAAATTACAGTCACAATCTATAGATACAACATAAGCTACCATCTACCGATCAAAGCACCAATTGCTTTGCTTTCTGTTTTTGTAGTGAAGTGACTGCCAGCACTCTGTGACATCATGCTCAGTACTGTTTACACATAACTTGAATCTTTGTTTGCTGTATGAACATTGCAAGCCTAATAATCATTTAAGTCTATATAGAGGCTTTAAAGGAAGGAATATGTGATTTGCATACGTCCTGTGTTTTAAACTTTGTAAATGTGCAACTTTACTATGGATATGTGCAGATAAAGCAATATACAAAAACAACAGGAATATATTGAGCACTTCAGCAAATGTCAGGGAAGTTTCAGTAGTACAAGAAATGTAGTTAAGTGAAAAAACTTAGTTATTTAATGACAGAAGTATTGTTATGCAATTTCTGCCATTAAGTACTTGAAGTGTCATGACGAAGCCAAAAATGTATCAGTTTCTATGGTGAATAAATTACTTACTATGAGAAATTGAGTGAATGAGAAGATCTATATTATGTTCTTATATAACGTGTCCTGGCATGTCATTAAATACTGCGAGGCTAGAAGGAGAATGACTTAGTTGTCAATTCCTGAGCATTAGACATACAGACGCGTGCACACACACACACACACACACACACACACACACGCACACGCGCACACACGCACAATGTTCTAATAAGAAAACTTATTAGCTACATGAAAGCTGTGTATTTTAAACTTCACACACATACAATTTATTTCAAGATTTGTGAAAGTGGATTTCAAAGTTTCTGGATTCATTGTGAGAAAGTATTAAAATGTGTAAGTTTAGGATGAAATTATTCCCTTATGATCACGACCAATCTATTTAATAGTGAGTTTGAGGAAATAAATACTGCATTAAAACAACTTTTCCACCAGATTAACCTACTCAATAAAGCTGTTATTTTTATGATTGCAAATCCACCATGGTACTAAGATCTATACTTAAAAAAAGCAAAAGAAAAAAAGCTGAAATTTAACAAATCATCAAACATCTGCTATCTCTCTGCAATGGATAACTTCAACTTCAGAATTCTTCATAATGCAATAGCAAACTGCTTAAGAAAAGTGTGTATACTGATTTGCCAAATTACAAATTGGTGAAAGCTGTTGCACTTTTCCAGTTATATACAAGGCAAAATTATTTAACTGCATGTTTGAATAAATTAGCCATTGCTCTTACTCTAAGGCAGCGGTGCTATCGAGTGTAACTGAGGGTGACTCCCTTTCTTTTTGCCTTCTTCAGCTTTTCGCTTAGTGGCACGGTAGTGCAAGTGAACAGATGACTGGTGTTGGCTATTGCAGAACGTTTACACCCCTTTGTGTTTTAAAATAAATTCAAGTAAGCGGCAGACAGTCAGTGTGCCCCATTACGTAGCCCGACATCGACAAGTTAATAGCTAAGAAGAATAAAAACTCCACTTAAATTATGAACTAATAATTATTAACATTTAGCTACAAAAGTATAATTCACAATGGTATTCAATACATATTATGCATATAAAAATATGAATAAATAGTTAAACAGCCTGCCACTGAATCTTCCCCACGCTCTTCTTAACCCCTGTATCCATTACGTCATCTGCGAAGGTTAACTAGGAGGTGGAAAAGGTAACCAACCTGTTTCCCTTCAATGACACCTCTGGACTATTTCCTAAAAGCTGTGATACTAAGATTCCATGAAAGTGGGTAACATTCACCAATAATTTTTGTGACTTCTGAAAATTGTTACGTTCGCCATCATTGAGGACATTTATTCACTCTATACTCATCAAAAATAACTAAAAGTGTTGCATAAATTACTATTTTTCTTTCCAATAAAAATATAAGTAACAACGTGTAAAGCAGCAGCAAAATCGAGTGTAACTGAGGGTGACTCCCCTCCTTTTCCCCTTCAGTGTCTTACTAGTGGCATGGGAGTGCAGGGGAACAGCTGACTGGCATTGGCTATTGCGGAACATTTACACCCCTTTGTTTTAAAACAAATGCAAGTAAGCGGTGGACAGTCAATATATCCTGCTACAGAGCCCGACATGGGCAAGTTAATAGCTAAGAAGAATAAGAACTCCACTTATATTTGTTAACTAATAATTATTGATATGTAGCTATAAAAGTATAATTCACAATGTTATTCAATACACATTATGCACATAAAAATATGAATAAATATATCGAGATTTAACTGTATTGGAACACCACAGTGAAGCGAAAAATTATTAAATTTTAGATGAGTCGTATTTTTTACACATCTGCTTCACTTTCGTACCTATTTTGAGGACATGTTTCGCAAATCTTCGTTTGCATCTACGGCAGATGCAAACGAAGATTTGCGAAACATGTCCTCAAAATAGGTACGAAAGTGAAGCAGATGTGTAAAAAATACGACTCATCAAAAATTTAATAATGAATAAATAGTTTAACAGCCTGCCACTGAATCTTTCCCACGCTCTTCCTAATCCAGTATCTATTAGTCACCTGTGAAGGTTAACTAGGAGGGGAAAAGGTAATCACCCTGTTTCCCCTCAATGACACCACTGCTCTAAGGTGTACTCTTCAGAGAGAAAAATACTGCATTGAATGTGATGCATCTTCTGAATTCTAAAATTTTTACAACTGCAGAGCTCTTATTAAACTACCCCATAATAATAGGCAAATGAATGAAATTCAAGCATTTGTAGTAAACCTTCAGCCAACGAAATTAGAATCCAGTTGAAGCTAGATATTATCATTATTCTGTTAAAGCTATTGTGAGAACCTTTCAGTTTCAGGTTTAGGAAATTTCTGATCCTAAGCAAGCCAATATTTGATCTGAGATATATATGTTTTGGTAACAAATAAAGTGAGTTTAGTCAACTTTGTGTTATCATTTAGTTACAATAGTGAGTAATGCATGCATGTGAGTGCAAATATGAGTATGTGCTGAGTTAATTTTCATACTCTCAATTGTTTCTTTTACTAGTTTGTTCTGTAGAATTTGTTTCATAATCATTTGCTTACATTACTGATTTTTGAGAAACTTCTGAGGTAATTCCTTGAATTTATGAAGCTTTAAAATATGTCTGAATTAATGGGGAACAAAAGGCTACCAAAAAGGTAGTTTTTCAAATTAAAAGTTAAAACATTATCGCAAAATCAAGGATTTAGTGGAAATAATTGTTAAGGCGGTTATCTCTTTGCATTTAGGAGAACTCCTAGGGGTTCACCAGGCAAAACACAAGTCAATTGGAGAATTTAATGTCATGCTGGCGTGTTGGCCATGGTAGCTCAGTGGTTAAGAGCAGCCAAACAGAGATTGCAGAAGATCCATGGTTCAAATCCCGGCTATTGAATTTTTCAATGACTCTACCTTTCCATTCAAGGATGGGTTGGAGTTGATTTGTAAATAAAAGAATCCAAATCTTCGAATGTGAGAATTTAGTATGAAAGTGGCTCAAAATGCATTTGACTCAGGTTAAATAAAAACCAGGTGCTAAAAAGGGAAATTCACCAACCAACATCATAAAGCTTCAGCAAAAACTGATTTGCATGTCAAATATAGCAGGATTTGTATATATAGGTTTTAACCTATCTCTTCCCTTGAATTATAACAAAAAGGACATATTTTGGGTTTCAATCTCATTAAATGCTAATGTGTGTATCCTGCTGAACCCAAAAATAATCATATAGATGTTTTAGACCATAATTTTATAAATTGTGTGTCATCTCCTAAATTAAGAGAGCTTTTGACAGCTAAACAGAGTTTTCTTTTTATCTCTTCTCAAGTAGATATTTTATTAACATTCATTGGAAAGATTCTAAACAGCATCTTTCTTCTTGCTTTATAACTTTATTTATAGGGATGTTTTCTTTATTTATTTAAGCAAATCTTCAAAGGTGAGTAAGATAAAGCATTGGTTTGCAAAAAAAGAGAAAAGTAAATCTAAATAGCTATTCCTTTCTTGGAAGTGTTGAAAACAGTGTTATTATGATAAATTAAATTTAAAGGGAGTCGATTAATGACACTAAACAACACTTTTAAATTTTTCCGGAACATGTTTCAGAGACTTTGCCTCTATCCTCAGCCGGCCATCAACTGGTTCTCATTGGTGTAGTTGACGATATTTTGTCATAGGTCTCCTCTGGTGGCGGTTCAAGGAACTTGCTGAACAAATCTTTCTGGGGGATGTCGAAATTGAATACTTTGTTCCTATTTTTTGAAATGAAGATTTGTTCCCATGTGGATATCCGCCACCAGAGGAGACCTATGACAAAATATCATCAACTACACCAATGAGAACCAGTCGATGGCCGGCTGAGGATAGAGGCAAAGTCTCTGAAACATGTTCCGGAAAAATTTAAAAGTAAGTGTTGTTTAGTGTCATTAATTGACTCCCTTTAAATTTAACTAAATAGCTATGTTCAGTTTTTTCCCTTAAGATTTTAATTGCTGAAAATATAAGTGCAGCATTCCATATCTTCTTTTGGATGTTTATAAACTTCTTTAATAAAACAAAAGATTCATAAAAGCAATAAAATGATACAAAAAGTCCAAGTACTTTATCCAATTATGTTTTATTCAATTAAAGTTTCTAAGAAGGTATAATATGGACTAGAAACCCAAATTAGGTAATCCAAGGTGTTTAAGGTGGAAACTTCATTTATAAAAATTAACTCACTCAAAAACAAACTCAGTTGAATTATATTGATAGTGTTAAGGATGAACACGGATTACCTCATGTCCCATTTTAATTGCACGTTTATTCAGCTGATACACTTTTTCCTGTTATTTGAATGGAAGTACTCATTGCTGTAATTCATGCTTAGTTACTGTTCAAAAATTCAATCCCATTTTTACAACCATTTAGCGATTTGATTCTTTCTGCTGGTCATATTGGGTAATGTATTTTCAATATATGAATGACATGGTTCATCCATTATAATAATGCTTCCTTCTTCTAAATAATATAAGAATCTGTTCAGAAACGATTCCTTAAAATCAACTGTGATCTCTTTATGAGAGTCTGAGGTGAGTCTGTCTGTCATGGTGGGACTTCTGGACTGCAACCGAGGACTTACTGTGCTTCAGATGCCAGGAGGAAGGATGAAATGAAGAAACCATACCGGTGGCACTATAGCCACGATGAGTGCCTAACAGGTGTAGGCAGTTTCTTCAACCCAGGTTGCCAATAGTCAATCAGGTCTGATGATCAAACAGTCCACCTTGAAAGGGAAGCCAACTGACCACAGCGCCTTCCCTCAGTCGAACACCATATTTCCAGATCACAAATATCACTGCAGTACAGTACCACTGGCAAATTTGCTGACTGTTCCTACCTGGAAAGAGTAGATGGAGAGAATCAAATGAAAGGATTGTTTCACATGTCCTGTTGGAGATGCCTTAATTGACCTGAAAAAAAAAATTAGGTACGGAAGATAGTCAACCTGAAAAATTCAATCCCAGCCATGGCATTGAATTTTTCAGGTTAACTCTGTTTATCCAAAACCTTTGCCTATATATGGCTAGTGCGAACAAATGATTAATTTCCATCAATTAACTTAAATAATTAGGTTAGGAAGTTTGACTGGAGTAATCTAACACATGACCTAAATGTGTACCATAGATGTTCTACCGCCTAAGCCATCCCGATCAGTGATAGTCTGAAGTAGTCTTTGGGGGAAAAATCTATATGCTTTCAATTAGGAATCCTGTCTTAGCAGATCCTGACAAATGATGAGCCAACTGCCTTTACCAACAGGTATCTTTAGATCACCTTTCTCTGATGAGTCTTGCCAGATTGACTCAGACCATGTCGTCTGAGTAAAATGTGGGTTTACTATCTCCAGAATTTCTAATTTTGTGCATTTTGCAAATGTATTTTATGAACAATTCTGTTTTTAACTTTGCAGGGTAAATAAATACTGTCCCTGATTACGAAGCATCACACAATCATAAATATGTTATGACTCCCATTCGGCTGATAACAGCATTCTACAGCCTTAAAGTGAACTGTTCATTCCCTATCGACAACAAACTCCTTGGCTTGTCCAACGCATTGTCATGATATAATATATGAGTATGTTTATTCATTTTTATTATGAAAACTGTCTGGTTTCTATGGCTGTGTTGAAAACATTTAAAACATTTCTCTTTCTTTTGAAAGTAATGAGTCAGTAATTCAAACACAAGCATCACTTAAATTATCCTTACTTGGACATGTTTCGGAGAACGTTTTGTCCTCATCGTCAGCAGTTATCCGACTCATTTGAATTACCGACTCATTTGAATTACCGACTCATTTCTTTCAAATGTTAAATACATCACTGTTTCTAACCTTTTGCTTCAAATAATTTCCCTTTCTCCCCAGGCATTATTTTTTAAAAAGCTAAATATTTTTATAATGCAAAATGTATGTATTAGGCATGAATTCACTTGACATGCATCATGCCCCACTTAAAGAGGAATGCAATATGGCAACATAGCAGAACTCCAATTTGTTGCCGGCTGATGGCACTCAAGGACAAACTCAACCCATTTGAAACTCGCTATAGTCTAGGATATTCTCTTCATTAAATGGAACACCGCTGATGGAAGTTCCCAGACAGCCCAGCCTGGACTTACTATCCAGCCTCATCTGCTTCTGGTTCTTTCTGTTTGGAACTACAGAAGTGCCTCAAACAAATCCTAGAGGTCTTCCTAATTTCTGTCTCTTTTTCCAAATGTAGATCTGCTAAAGTTTGCCATTTACTAGTCAAGAGTGGGCAATTGAATTCTTATGACCTGACTGGAATTACCATAAGAAAAGTGACGCAACAGTGTTCTTTAGTGCCCAGAGCCCCCTCCCCCAGTGCCCACTAGTAAGATTCTCCATGAAGGAGTTTGGAAAATGGTCTGGAGAGAAAAAAAAGTGGTTTTCTACTCTAAACCTTGGTAACTCCACTGCTACTTTCATCAATAAAACTATGATTAGATTTTCACTAAAACTTCAAGAATTGAGTACCACTAAAATTGGTGGTAGAATGCCTTCTTTTTGAAGTTAAGTAGTTTCAGTAATTTGTAATTTATTTATTTGTGTACTAAGCTATTACAACTGTTGAGCTGATCACCAGTATTTGGCCCAGGCCATTAATTGGTGAGCAGCCCATTGAATTACAAAATGTGTAGTACACTACTTACATTTCTATTACTACTACCATTACTACTATTGCTTACACACTATTGTTCATTTCCTTTTTTCACAGTCCACTTCCATTTATTTTTCACTTTATCTAAGAACTGACCTACATTCTTGAGATTTTTATCTATAATTTTACATATATCAGGACTTCGCTTAATTTTTCTCCAGATATATTCTTTTCGCCAAATCTCTGTTTCCCTGCATTCGAAAAGGATATGTTCCACATCTTCCTTACCCCCACACAATGGGCACTTGTCTTTCACAAACCCATTCCGCTGCCCTTTTAGCCTCCACACTCCTGCTCTCAGCCATGCTATCCCCTTCCTTTCTTCATTAATGGTTTTATCTATATACTGCTCCCTTCCCCAGCCACTTTTTAACTCAACATAATATACCAATGACCTCTTTTCACCTAACTGGCTGAACAGTTTTTGAATCTCTATATCTTCAAATCTTTTTCTAACACCCTTCCAGAAACCTTTATAATTTCTCTCTCTTTTTCTCCAAATATCCCCTAAGCCATTATTTTCTAAATTGTTTCGTAGAGTGCTTGCCCAGCCCGAGCTTTGCAGACTTGCTTCTTGATATTTTAAACATTGTTGCAATAAGAGTCCTTCATCTAAATTCAAGATCCTATGCCAGTATTTCAAGGCTCTTTCCATTATTAACCCTTTCCTTGTTACTCTCCCCATTTCAATTTGAGCAACTTCGTTTGCTGTTGCCATTGGCAGCCCCAAAACTTCCTTACAGAACATCCTGTGTATCTGATCCACAACTTCCCACCCATTCTCAAGCCCCCATATTTCAATGCCATATAGCATTCTGGCCTCGACTACAGAACTATATACTCTTTCCAACCATTTCATCTCCATCTCTGGCATTTTATATAGACACCCTCTCACAGCCATCATTGCTGCTTTCCCTTTTGCCAGTGCTGATTTCTTTTGTTTTTCCCATTTGCCTCCTGCATCCAATTTTAATCCTAAGTAAGTACAGTCACGCACTACTTTGTATTCAGCTTCTCCCTTCTTCCACTTTTCATATTTACTCAATTTAGTTCCTTTTTTAAATACTACAATTTGGGTTTTTTCGCTGTTTACCTTTAAGCCCCACTCTGAACAGTATTTCTCCACCTCTTGCAAAGATATTTTTAACCCATTAACAGTAATGGACATTATTACCAAATCGTCTGCAAAAAGTAAACCTGGGACTTGTAAGTTGTTTATTACTGGTATGAGACTATTATTCTTACTTATATTTTGTAATACATCATCAATAAATAAATTGAATAAAATTGGACTTAGCTTGCACCCTTGCCTTAGTCCTTTTCCCTCCAGTTGTATTTCTTTAGTTAGTGCCCCTTCTTCATATTTTATGCAAAATGTATTTTCATTATACAATTCTTTTAGTATAGTTACCATTTGATTACTCACTCCTTTCATTAACAGCTTATACCACAACAGTTTCAGCTCTACCCGATCGAAAGCTTTTTCCAAATCGATAAAAGCCATATATAATTTACCTTTCTTATTTTTTAGGTATTTATCTACTAGTGTTTTTATGATGAATACATTATCAACTGTCCGCCTCCCCTTTCTGAAGCCCATTTGGAATTCTGAAAGAATATTATGCTCCTCTACCCAGACTTGCAGCCTTTCTGCCAAAATACCCGTATAAATTTTTCCCACATTCGATAACAGTGCTATGCCTCGGTAATTATTGGGTATATCCATATCCCCTTTACCTTTATAAATTGGCTGAATAATAGCTTTTTTCCAACTCTTAGGTGTATACCCTTTGGTTTTCATTGAGTTGAACAATGATGTTATAACTTTAACTCGGTTCACGTCTTTGCTCCATTCCCTAATGAACTCTCCGGGTATACCATCTATACCTGGTGCTTTGTTCCTTTTAATTTTTTTAATTTGATTCATTACTTCTTCATCTGTTATGACACTGTCCAAGATTTCATTGAAATTATTTACTATTTCTGGGATTACCCTCCCTACACTAAAGCTTTCAAATGTATATAAAGTTGCAAAATACTCTAACCATTCTTCTTGAGTTATGTTAGATTTGACAATATATTTTTTGTATAATGTCTTAATACCTTTCCATATTTTACTTACATTATTTTCAGTAATAGTACTGATTAGTTTGCTGGCATTTCTTTTCCTCCTTTGAGATTTTTTATTTTCCAGCAACTTATTATAATAATATTTGCTTAGCAGATATTGTTCTTTCAGTTTGATATTCCCTGATTCTCTCCATTTTACCAACTCCGCTTTTACAATACCTTTATTTATTTTACACTCCTCATCAAACCATGTGTCACTTTCAATAATTTGCCTGTTTCTAACTTTCATCTGTTCCCCTGCCCATTGCAATATGAAATTTAGGATATTCATCGCCTTTTCAATTTCAAAGGTTTCCGAATTATATAGTACCCCATACTGACATATTTTCCCTCGCTCGGAATTTAAAAGATTTTCAAAGTTTGCCTTATGGTATTCCTTCCACCTATATCTAACATGTTCTCTATTTGCTGTTATTTTCTCCCTTATTTTGTCAGCTTCCACATTTTGAGATTTGATTTTAATACATGTTAGTAATGGGAAATGACCACTATTGGTACTTATGTTAGACACTTTAAAATTAGTCACTATATGTCTAATATTATTGGACCAGAAAACAAAGTCAATTACACTCTGGCCATTTGCATTTATGAAGGTGTATTCCCCCTGCTCATCTTCACCGTATTTCCCATTAAGAATGTCAAGCGCATTTATTTCACAAAATTCAATGAGTTTTTCACTTCCTCTCTCGACGATCTTGTCCTTGCTACGTCTAATATTATCATTTTTCCCTGTTAGGTTATTATTTTCCCAATCATCTGTCAGATTTACGTCACTTTCCCCAATTCTTATATTTAGATCTCCCATTATTATAATCTCAATGTTAATGTATTTATCCCTTAACCTCTCAATGTCTTTGTCTAACAGATAAAATATTTCGGGATTATGAAACTGTGAGGAGGCTGGCGGGTTATACACTATACCTAAACATATCATGCTGTCATCTAGCTCCTTATCTTCTATTACAACCCAAAGCACTTCTTTATGCCTGGACCATGATTCTTTCATTGTTTTACACAGAGACTTCCTAATAAAGAAACCTAGGCCTCCAGATAGTCTCCCTTTCTTTGCATATGCTTCTCCCTTTCTTCCTACGTAACTAAAACCCCGTATGTCAATGACCTCATCTTTCAACCATGTTTCAACCACTGCTAAATAATCCAGCGTCCCCAAAAAGTGCTGTAAGATTCCCGTATTAATTTTATTTTTTATTCCCTCACAGTTCCAAAATCCTATTTTCCTGACTGACTGCTATTGTGAACCCGTTCTGCCCCTTGACCATACATACTTTTCCAATGTCTTTTTGCTTCTCAGCTGAATTCCTTCAACAGCTGAGGATCGTTTGTCTTTGTTTATCACCATTATACTTCCATGCGGCGAAGTTATAATATCTCCCGCCTCTGCTTTACCTCTCCTCCTGCCTTCACCACCTACCGCCCCCTCCTCTTCTTCTTCTTCACTACTACCAATCGTTTGCGTCCAGCTTCTTTCCCCTCTCTCCACCAGTCCACGTGCTGCCATAGTCTCCTCCCTCCTTGGTGACAGCCACTTTCTCCCGTTTGTTGTTACAGGTGTTGACGTCATCTTGCTGCTTTCCTCACTTCCCTTCTGTTCGACGGAGATTTGATTTCCTTTCGTCTTGTTGGATTCACTCAATGACGTATCCTCTGACGTGTTGGTTGTTACCACGTGCTGTATTACATCATCTCTGTGTTGTGTGCCAGACTTTGACTCCTTCGTCCCTTCCTGTGTATGTGAAACTTGGCTGGATTTTTGCTGAGTTATTTCCTCCCGTGTAGGCTCCCTGCTCCATACATCCTTCTTGCTCGCATACGTTGCGTTCGCTCCTTCTATCCAGAGTTGCAAATTTCTGATATATGCTCGTTTACCCGCAGCTCTCGCTTCCATCATCCTTCGGATTAGATTTTGCTTCACGTGTCTTTGGGCTGGTGTTAAATCCTTATTTATGAAGATTTTTGTGCCTTTCAACCTTTTAGCCCTTCCCAGTATTTCGTAGATTAATTGAGTTGTAGAGAAATGTACAATAATTGGCCTTTCCCCCAAATGTCTTCCTACGCGGTAAGCCTCCACTATCTCCCAACCGTGTAGTTCTATTTGTAGTTTTTCTGTCAATATTTGGGACACTTCCTGCCATGGCCAAATACCTCTTCTCTCTTTCACTCCTATAAATACTAAATTTAGTCTTCTTCTCCGCTCATCTGCTCTTTCCAATTTCACTTTCAGTTCATCTACTTCCCCTCTTATACCTTGGATTTCTTTTCCTACTTCTTCTTTTATTTCCTTAGCTATTTTCTCCAGACTGTTGCCTATTCTTTGCTCCATCCCATCCAGTTTATTTATTTTTTCCACCAGATTCTCCAGAATAGTTTGTATTTCCTCTGGTCCAGGGTTCTGTTCGACTCCTCCTATTATTAATAACATTAGAATTATACATCCCAGTATTATGCCGCTAACCACCATAGATCTTCCTATTTCCTTTTTCTTGATTTTCCTTTGCCTAAACAGTCCTATCCTTGCTCTGTACACTGTAAGCTCATCTCCCATTTTTGCTTCTTGTGCCACTCTTCTAGAGCTCACTGTAACACAACCTTCCTCTTCAACAGCTTGCTTAGCACTCCTAGTTTCAGTAAGATTTTATAAATGTATTACTGAAGAGCTAATTCATAATTTTGTGTTCCAGAAATCCATTGGAGTACTGCAGGATATGAATCAAAATGTTAGTGCAAGGCTTACTACACTTGAAGGGGATTGCGTAAAGACTGTCTCACTAAATGTTCTAAACGATACTGTGATCAGGCTTGCTGAAAAGGTTTGTAACCTCATATTTTCTGAGATACCTTTGCAGTATTTTTTTAATGAGAAAGATTAGGATTAAAGAGATATAAAAATAAATTTAATTATCATTTGCATATATTTCTGCAGAGCATACTTTTTGAATGTTTGAATAAGTAAAATTAAATTAGCTTGTTTGTTTGTTTCCATTTTGTTTTTACTTTTCTTCATATTTTGCATTATTCCTTTACATTATTTAATTACTACTGCCAGTTGGGTACAGAATAAGTACAGAGCTGTAAAAACGTATGCGCTCTGAGCATAAGAAATACTTTGCCGGTATTTCAGTTTTGAGCTGTAATCTTACAGTGTGATATACACAGATATTTATGTGTAAAAATATCTGGCTGAGTGTCAAATCATGTACCATATGTGTTGATGATAGGATTTATAACTAGGTGTTAATATTTGTTTTTCATTTTCCCGCCGATGTCAACCATGTATTCCAACATGGAATAAATGAGTAGTGTTTCTCACCTCTATTTTTGGACTTCTGTATGGCTAATTTATATTCTGTAGCTTTCAGTTGTTGATTTTATATATATGAACAATTAAAAACATAAGAACACATGTGAATCACCTTAACTTCTAGCTTGGTACATTAGAACTGAGGCATATCTACAATACTCATTTTTGCTTTATATATAGTACGATCCATATAAACCTGAACCATTTCAATAGGCCATAACTTTTGAACCAATAATAGGACACACGGGCAACTTAGGGAGAATATAATACACAATTGGGATATAATTCCTTTCTTGGAAGTGTTGAAAAGTGTTGTAATAAATTTAAAGGGATTGTTGTATTGTAACTGGGTCTTCCAGGTAGGACCGCGTCCTACAAAGACGCGGTCCTACCTGGAAGACCCAGTTACAATGGACACCGGCCCCCGAAGCCTACGCACTGAGTTGACCGAAATTTAAAGGGAGTCGATTAATGACACTAAACAACATTTACTTTTAAATTTTCACGGAACATGTTTCAGAGACTATTTGTCTCCATCGTCAACCGGATATCGACTGGTTCTCAGTGGTGTAGCTGGTGATATTTTGTCATAGGTCTCCTCTGGTGGCGGTTGGAGGAACTTGCTGAACAAATCTTTCTGGGGGATGTCGAAATTGAATACTTTGTTCCTATTTTTTGAAATGAAGATTTGTTCCCATATGGACAGTTCTTGTTTTCCTGATGTATGTGTTAGTAGTTTTGGTTCTGGATTTATGTTGGGTTTTTTTTCCCCAAAATTGCGTGGCAACTGCTGATTTTTCTAATTATTTGTATTTTATGTTCCTAAAGTGTTCCTTTGCTCTTGTTTCTAAATTTCTTTTGGTTTTTCAAATATAAATCTGAGTAAAGTCACAGCATTCCATTTTATATATACCAGATTTTTTGTTAGATGGAATGGCATCTTTGATGTTTGAGCAAATTAGGTTTTTTAAGGAGTTATGGTTGACTGGTGCTGGCTGAATGTTTTGTTTTTTGAAGACCTTTTGAATTTATCAAAGGCCCATGGATGGTAAGTGAATTTTTTGAAAATCATATTAGTTTCTGTAGCTGAGAGGGTTGTGGTTTCCTTTATTAGCTTCCTCTTTTTTGCTAAGTTCACTTTTTTGTCTACTAATGATTTGGGAAAGTAATTCTTTTTGTGCTACTTCAATAATTTTGTTGTATTCTTTTTTGTATTCTTCTGCTGTGAGAGGGATGTTGACAAGTCTGAGTGTTAAACTATTGAAGATTGTCTGTTTGTGGGATCTTGGGTTGTAGCCATTAGCTTTTATGTAGCTGTCTGTCTGTGTTGGTTTTCTGTAAATTCCAAAGTACATTCTGTTTATATTTCTGATTACTTTTAGATCCAAAAATGATAAATACTCGTCTTTTTCTATTTTTACAGTGAACTTGATGTTTTTTTTTTTATATTTAAAAGTTTTAGTGCATCACTGATGTGTTTGTTTGGTACTATTGCAAAGATGTCATCTACATATCGTTGCCAGAGTTTGAACATCCAAGGGAAACCTTTGGTGATCCTTATTTCTAATGCACTCATGTACAGATCGGCCAGGAAGGGTGATAGGGGGTTGCCCATTGTTAAACCTGAAGTTTGGTGGAAATATTTTGTTTGAAACTGGAATAAATTTTGTTCCATGCATAATTTGGTTAGTTCGATGTAATCTGAAATTTCAGGTGATGACATTCCAAGTGATTTGAGTCATTTTTCCATCAACGGTGGGAGTTGTTTTACTGGTATGCTGGGAAACAGCGATTTAACATCAAACAAGACTAGTGTGTCCTCTTCTTTTAGTTCAGTATCCTTAATGTGCTCTCTAAGTTCATAGGCATTTTTGGTGCTTAGGCTATTGAATTTTAGAAATGAGTTGAATTTGTTTATTACCCACTTCGCAAGTTTGTATGTTGGTGAATTTATACTGCTAACTATAGGTCTCATTGTTATGGATGGTTTGTGTATTTTAGGTAAGCCATAAAGTCTAGGTAAGGTTTGGTTATCCGGATTGAACTGTATATTTGTTTGGTATTATGCTTGATTTTTTTATTGTTCTTTCAAATGATTGCAAGTTGTTAGAGGATTTTTGTTGATGGTTTCATATTCACTGTCAGTTAGCATTTCTTCCATTTTTTCAATATAATCTGATTTATCCATTCATCCAATTTATCTGATATATATCCATATGTCATAAAATGTGGTACTTTCTGGCAGAGTAACATGTTCCAGTAGTGAACGAACATCGTAATAGTTTGCCTTCTTAATCTTCTGAAGCCTTTCTTGTGTGATTTTTGCACTACCACGTGCCTTGTGTAAGGATTGCAACTCAATACTCTCCTCAAAAGAGAATGGGAACGATAAAGTAAGACATTGTGTGACGAATTTCTGGTACACATCCTCTTTGGAAATACACATCCTGGATTAAAGTGAATTCAGGAATACTTCTTACAAGGACATGGTTGAGGGCATCTTTGAAGTAAACAACTTCAACAATTGGAGTGCCATTATGTTCGCCAATCGGTCAGTGGACGTTTGTCATGGACGACATCAATGGGCTTCTTCTGTAGTGAATATTTGATCAGTTTCACCCATGTGGAAGGGACTAAGGCATTATCCATTGATCGTTTCTTCCTCTCAATATTGCCACAAGTTCTGTCAAGCAAGAAAGAGTGCCCAGGTATTGGGAAGTACCGATAAACTTTCTGAAAATGCACTTCAGGAATGTCTAAAACTGTCTTATGTGTAAATGTCTAATCTATAATATATCAACAGCTGATATCAAAGAACTTGGGTGGCACAGTGTAGTTGCACCACCAAAGGGCTAATGCAGCAACTACTTGACTTAACAACACCTAACTCAGGCTGATTTAACTACTTTTATTTCTAAAATTGATGCCCATTCTACATGACAGGGTCATAATATTGTGACTTTGTGGGTTCGTGAAATTAAAAGTCTGATTACACCACTCAAAAATGTTCTTTATTTCCACCGACTTACAGTTGAACACTTGCCAGTTATACAGAATTACGTAATGCACACAATTACGATTCACCAGTTTGTCCGTTACAGTTCCCTTTTTGCTCTCGCAATTACGTACACTCCTCCGATACACGTACACAGTCTTCTCGTCTGTTCACTAACACGGCGCTCCTTCGCTGCTTGCCAAGCACTGACTCAATTCACTCACTGCAGCCCTTTTTATAGGAATATCGCCGTTTTCTCGAAGCCTCTAGTTTCAGTGAATCACCGCGAAGGTTCCAGGTGGCGGGGGAGGGGGAGGGAAGAGGCGGCCAGCGACAAGTGACACTTCCCTAATCATCCCCTCAGTTAGTGACTTAGATTAATTGGTGGGTGTGGCTCGGATGCCTCTGGTCCCTTCTCAGCTGTCGTTGGTCGGCTTTCCGGTAATTGGGTGACAATATGTTTATCCTAACATCTTCTTGTCCGCAAATCTTTTAGCGGTATCACAGAACTGGTATTCAGAGTGCTTATCGTGTGTTTAACAGGATTTATCAAAAACATTGACTTAACAATTTCTGAATCTGAGTGCTTCAAGTTAGCGATAGACAAGTCTTTTTCGTTTGGATTGTTATGTAATACCTCCCATTTTGCTGATCTTAGTAGACTCAGTAATTCTTTACAAAATATTCTAAGATGTGGTCATTTTTTTACTTATTTCTGAAAACCCCCAAATTTCTACCGTGTAAAGCATTCTTGACTCTAGCAAAGGCTCATACATTTTTCAACCATTTTGTTGTCATATCGTCCTGTCATGGACCCTCTATCTTAATTATCAAATTCATTGATGATCTCTATATGAGACCATCCAAAAATCACTTTACCTCTTTTTTTATTAATAAACCTGTTGCTCTTTATTTTCTCTTGCCAGACAGTGCTAGAACCCGCCCTTTTATTTCTCTCTCTTTCCAATATGTCATCTAAGAAAAGATGTATGTGGCTCAGCTTGTATCCCTGTATTAACTCTTTTGTTGTACCATCTCTGTAATATTGTTTTTCCCACAACTTATACAAAATTTTAATCTTTGTCAATTTTCCTGATTTATTTTATAAAATTATCTCATATTTCCTTTCTTCTTTGTTTATACACTAAATCTCTATTTAAGTTTAATTGATGGAAATTAATCATTTCTTCACAGTAGCCATATATAGGCTAAGGTTTTTGTTAGATAGAGTCAACAAAGTGCTCAAAGACTATGCATACCCTTCCTCTTTTCTTACGCAGATGGTTGTCTCTTATAGTTTTAATTTTGAACACATCCAATGTTTGTTTTCCTTTTCTCAATCCAGCATGGAATTTTGTAGTTTATTTTCTAATTTACCCACTCCCATAATCTATCTGCTAATATATTTATATAAATTTTCCATAATATGAATAATAGATCTATTACTTTAAAATTCTTGGGTTTATTTACTCCTCCCTTCTCTTATAAATCGGCACCACTGTACTATTTTCTATTCTGATATATCAGTCTATTTTGTCTAGTATCTCGCAAGCTATTCTTAACCCACTTAACATTTCTCTATATATTTTCCAGAATTACCCTAGTATTCTGTCTATTCCTACTGCTTTATCATTTTTATATTTCTCATTTATCTAGAAACTTGTAGTATTGTTATTTACCATCTAAGTTTTCTTTTATCATCAGTTTTTCTCCTAGTTTTTTTTTTTTTTTTTTATCTTAAACTTTTTCCATTCTCCTGTCTTCCAAAGTATTCTACTAATTCAGTTGATGTGATTTGAATTTTCCCCTCTTTTCTTCTTCACCTTTTTCACTATTTCCCATATATTTTTTTATTTTCTTCTGTTGCTTTTTCTATTTTTCACTAATTTCTTTCCGTTCTTTCTTTCTTGCTTTTGCAAATATTTATTGCCAATTAGAGTTAATCAAATTTTGCCTATCTGATTTCTTTTCTGAACTCTTCCACCTCACAAGTTCTTTGATTAGCTCTGTGGTTACTGTTCTGCAATCTTTGATCATTTGTACTACCCGTGTTTTAATTCAGTCTCCATCCCTGCTCTCTTTACTGGTAATTTTAGTAGCTCTGGTACTTTTTATAATTTTTCCTTGTTAATATTACCATTATTCCACACTTTATGATCTGTGCTACCTTTGAATTTAATTATTCTTTAAAATGTTCTTCTGCTCTTTATCAGCTGTCTATTCTCGTGAGCTTGCCTCTTGTTCTTGAATTACCTCTCCTGTTCTCCCTCCTTGTGTTAGTCTTGATATCCCCTGCTCATTTGCCTTGTCTTCTCTCTCAGTTGTGGCTGCTTCATGTTATCTAGTTTGTTGACCTACTTCTTGTAATGTGTGCATATTTTTCTGCTGATTTTCATGCATTTTTTTTTACATTTGGGCTCCATTTTATATTCTATGAATAATTATAGTTCTTTATGAATGCTTTTTTTTTTCTATTATCACTTTTTTGATTTTCCAAATTAATTCTATTTTTAAATTCTGTTCTTCTATAGTGTAGTCCTACTCAGTAAAAATTATGATTCCTTTAAATTTTCTTATGTTTCTTAATATTTTACATTTTTTGCCCATTGCTGTTATTTTTATGATTGTCTCTGTCTGCTTCCTCCTTTTTCTGTTCTGAATAAGTTCTCTGTTTCCCAGCTGTGCATTCTTATTCTGAGTCCTGATCTTGTATGCTATTCCCTCCAGACCTCTTTGATCCAAATATTGTGCAATTTGTCTTCCGCTGTCCCATATCATACATTTGTGTTACTTTTCATTCTTCTTTTGCATTAATCTCTCTGGCGCTCCATCTCCTCTCTCTAGAGTTTTATGCATCTTTCAGCTGTCTGGTGTTGTCCAATTTTGCCTAATTCTTTTCCCAATTTCTTTATTGCTTTCATTAGGTTTTTCAAATCTGCTAGTTTCAGGTTTTGCTCACTTCTCCAATGATTAACAATATTGCTGTCACAATAGCCATCCACATACTCAACTCATTCTTTGTTATTTTATTTCTTCTGAAGCTACTTATTCTACTACCTGTGTAATTTGTAATTCCATATCCATTCTGTCTGACTTATCTGCTCTTGTTGCATAGTTGCCCTTCTCTGCTAATACCAGATTCCTATAATGTAATATATTGCCTGAATATAGCATATTGAAGTCCTGAGGCAGAGAGTATATATGAACATCTTACATAACCATTTAACCAGCACCATATATTTTGTTACAAGACACAAAACTGCGGAAGAAATTGCAAAAGGACGCAAAATTGCAGAAGAAATTGTGAAAGGACCAGTGTTTTCAGTATGCCAAGTGTATATTGCATACCATAGAATGAATGCAACTTATATTTAGAAATATTCTGAAGAGGTAAACCAGTAATATACTTAAATGCAAGATGCTTTGAGATTTGTCAGGATTACTGAAACTAATACAGTAGAAGCCCAAAATATTGTGGTTTGAAATACCATGGATTTGGATTTAATGTGGGTAAAAATATGTCCCCCTTAAGAGATATTCAAGACAAAATTAGAGCTTTTTGGTAAGGGGTGAGTATACTGAATTTGTCACACATTGATCATTGCATAGGTTAATTATGCCATCAGTGTACTTCATGAATTAGGATCCAAAACATTATACAGTCGGAGTCGAGAAAATGTTTGAAATGAGCATACATGAAGAAAGAAGCTAAAAGTAAAGAACTAGTTACATCAGAAGATTTTTTTCAAAACGATTCACAAAGCTAATGTGCATTTTAGACCATATAGAAGTGTAAAAATGAACAGTGAAAATGAATTTTTAAAGAATGCAAACAAAATGAAAATCAGAGCACATCTTTGGAACTCCAGGAATAAAGTGCAGCATTCCAAAATGAATAATAGATCTAAATGACTAGATCTATCAGGGCAATAAATCATTCTTAAACAGAATAGTGAAAGAACTGAGTTAAATATTGAAAAAGACTAAAGCAAATAGAAAATGGTTATAGAAAAGCATGACATTTGTCCTAAACATACCTGGTGAAGAAGACAGTCTGGTATTGTACAACTTGAATAAATTTATTTAAAACATCTGCAATTATGCTTGCTTTAATACAAACCGATTTGCACAACCAATTTAGCCAGCAAATTGTGCAGACATTTTTCTGCTTGGGCTGTACCGCTTTACTCAAGTACGTTACCTGAGTAGATCGGTTACAGGCTGGAATACATCTCCCAGCATAACCAGTGACTAATTTTATTTAATTTATTTAGCATTTAATTTTTATACAGAAATATTTGCTTTTTAAAGATACAGTACAAACAATACAAATTGGAAATATAGAAAATACAGAATTAATCAATTCTGCATGCAATAATCAGATTAAATGGTATTAAAGTCAGCAAATATAGAAAACTTACAAGAATTGACAACCATTAGATATACATGATAGTAACAAAATTATTTGTATGTAATCATTCACGCTACTTAATCTGGTGTCTAAAATATTCAAATAACTCTTGAGTACTATAGAAGCACTGATTTACTAAAAATGACTTCACATCTCTTCTGAATCTTTTCTTATCATTGTTTTTAATTTCCTTTGTGATTAAGTTATACATGTGTACCCCTTTATGAAGTACTGAGTTAAGTTTTTTATTTGATATCTGGATCCCAGTATATGTAATTTAGTACTATTCCTAGTATAATGATCATGAATAGTGTTATTTGTTTGAAAGTATTGCATGTTGTTATTTATAAAGCATACAGTGTCTAAGATATACAGACATGGCAGGGTAGTATATTATTTTCCTTAAAATATTTCCTACATTGAGTCCGTTTACTTAGATTAAACATTCTTCTTCTTATTTTCTTTTGTGTTACAAATAAAGCTTTTATTTCAGTAGCTGATCCCCAGATAAAGATAATGCAAGATAAGATTGCACATATGAATAGTAAATCATTTGTGTATTACAAATTTTTCTTAGCACTGATATTATATAGTGGGCTTTATTAGCTTTTGCAGTAATATACTGAATATGCGGCTTCCAGCTTAAAAATTTTCAATAATTACCCCCCAAAATTTTGTTTCATTGGTATAGTGTATTACCTCATTGCCAAAAGTGATTACAGGAGCTATATTAGCTTCATTTCTATTTGATAGTGAAATATGCATACTATGTGTCTTTTTAATATTAAGTAGTAATTTATTATTAGTTAGCCAATGCATCATATTTGTCATCTCAGTATTAGCGTAATTCTGTAATTCAGAATTATTGCAGCCTTTGATTATTATATTAGTGTCGTCAGCAAACAGAATAGTTTCTGCATGGGGAATATTAAGTGGAAGGTCATTAATATATACTATAAAAAGTAGTGGTGCCAGAACAGAACCCCACATCTCACAATTTCAATATTGGAATTAATATTATGACCATTTAATTCATTATTAATTACAGTATACTGTCTTCTACCCTCAAGGTAGGATTCAAACCAGTTATGAGATACCCCTCTTATACCATAGGCATCAAGTTTGGATAATATATGGTCAACCAAATCAAATGCCTTAGACAAATCCATAAAAATTCCAGTAGTAAAATCATTTGCCTCAAACAATTCTAATGTTTGTTTCATTAAGGAGTATAGTGCATTAGAAATTGATTTATTTTTCCTAAATCCATTTTGTTTATAACTGAATACATATTTTTCAAGAAAAGGAGATATCCTGTTGAACATAAGTTTCCAAGATTTTTGAAAACCCCGATTGAACTGAAATAGGTCTATAATCATCAACATTTCTTGTATCTCCCTTCTTAACTACTAGTACGACTTTTATTAATTTTAAGACATCAAGAAATTTGCCTGTTGATAAAACTACTGTAATATATTTGCCTGTTGATAAAACTACTGTAATATATTTACCTTATGTATGAGAGCTTAACATTGTAAAGTAATTTATTATTGCATGCATGTTTCCCTCCTCCAACTTATCAGAATTGATTTTTGTCCCTTATAGTATTACATCTCTATATACCGCAGTAAGGTTATAACATGGGGGTAAAGGATGTCCTCCAATAACCACATTATTTTGGGCTTCTACTTTACTTGTGTAATTTGTTATTAAGTACTTGCATAGAAAATTGAAACACTAAACTTCACATGCTGTTCTTATTAAAACGGAATATTATCTTCATCTATGCAGCTGATATGAATACTGTAAATGTTATGTAAAAATAAAATGCTATATTTTATAGATAATAATTGTCTGTACTTGAACATCATTGCAGGTTAAAAATAGTGAAAACAAGTACCTGGGATTAGATGATAAAATAGCAGATCTACAAATGAAAACTAAGCAGCTTGACAGTAATGCCACACAAAGAAGCATAAAGATGAGAGAACTAGGTCAAGCTATTTCTAGAATTAATAAGTTTATGCATCACCCATCAAAACAGGCAGAAGTGTCTTCAGAACCACCTCAGCCAACACAAGGTTAGATATGTTTCTATTTTTCAAGCATCTTATGGAGGTTACTCTGCCTAACTTCAGATAATCTTGGTTAATACATCTGCCACAGTTACTTTTAGTAAACACATATATTCTGACGGTGTCAGTAAAACTCCGGATATGTCGCTATATTCAGAAGAGTTGATGGAAAATTTTATTAAAAATTCTGATATGATACATTCACATGCTTCTCTACCAATGACAAACTTGCATATCTCAGTTATAATTGTGCTATTTATATAAAAGATGATTTCTCTAACCACTTTGTTACTCAAGATATATTTTTGCTTGGGAATGATTTTAAATTAAGCAAGAAATTATCATTTACAAATACAACATGTGGAAACCGTATGCAAATATGTGTGTGTGTGTGCGTGCGCGTGTGCGCGCGTGCGTGCGTGCGTGCCTCTCTCCTCTATTATTCTCCTACTGCTAGTAGGGTACCACGCTTCTATTTTATGTTCATGCATGGGCTTCTCATGTATTGTGTTAGGCTTTTCAGAGCTTCAGTAATTGTGTGTGCATGCATGATGCTCAGAATTTGATGATAAAATCATTTTTCTTCTTGCCTTTCAGTATTTGAGACTTGATTTTTTAGAATTTCATATACAGTTGGGTGGTCAATATTCAATAAGTCATCTTTGATATAAAAAGCACGTTGGGTAAGTCATTAATCCAATCTTGAACAAATGTCCACTCAGACAATCATGGTGTGTGATTAATATAGAAACAGATGATTTTATAGATAAATCTCAAATGTTTTAATTTTATTTTGGAGATCCTTCCAATTAATTTTATGAGAAAGTAAACTATTTCTCGTAATTGGTTGTGAAAACATTTTTAATTAATCTTTTAACTGTTTCATAGGGGATATTTGATTTTGTTGTTTCACCAATTTTAGAGCCCTTCTTGGCCAATGTATCTGTTCGCTCATTCCCAGAAATTTCACAGTGGGATGGAATCCACTGGAAAACTATACATTTATTTAAATTTTGGAGATATTTAATCATATAATGAATTTCATTTAGTTTTTCCATTTCAGGGCAGTTAGTTGAAATAATAGCCTGGATAGCTGCTTTGGAATCTATATAATAAGAAAACTATGTTGGATAGACGGAAACCAGGAGATCCGTGGTTTAAATCCTGACTGTGGCATTGAATTTTTCATGTTGACTATATCAAAAACTTCATTAGCTTGCTAACTCACTCGCTTGCTCATTCGCTCGCTCACTCACTCACTTACTCACTCACTCACGTCAGACAGATTTGATTTGCAAGAGCATTTGTTTATAAAGTGATTAAAATTTCCTCACAGTTTCAAAACATTTGCAATGGAAAATCATTCAAAAAGTTCCACTTATCTGGTATAGATAGAGCTTATTGTAATATAGATATAGAATAAAAATAAGTATTTCAGAAAGAGGAATACCATTGTTACTAAAATCAGGCAAATGATTTGTAAGTGAAGAAAAGTATGTACAAGGTTTACTCATTTGCCTAATTTTAGTAACAGAGTTTGTCGTATAAAAATTATTTGTGGTTGGTTTATTGACACTCGTCACTTACTTTTTCATATATTTATGAGAGACTAGTTTCAAAGGCCCTGGCCTCCATTTTCAATCTCTTCCCAACTGGCATCTGTTGTTATCTGCTCTCTCTGGTGGTGGAACTATGAACTTTTTTGTCAAATTATCTGCTGGCGGGATTTCAAAGTTCATTACGCGATCCTCATTTTTCCAGATGAATATGTTCTCCCATGTTGTCAATCTATTTTGGTTTATCACTCCTTTTAATAATTTTGGATTTGGATCAATGTCATGGTTTTCATTCCAAAAATGAAATGCTACTGCTGACTTGTCTTCTTGTTTTAATCTGATTTTTCTAAAGTGTTCTTTGACTCTGGAAGCCAACACATTCAGAAAATTATATAAAAAATAATAGCCACAACCCAATTACACATAAACATGCAATAATAAACAGCCTTACACACAGACTAGTCAACATACCCATGGAAAAAGAAGAATATTTCAAGGAACAAAAAGCAATAATACACATAGCAGAAGAAAACGGATACAACAAAAGTTTGGTGTTGAAGAAAATTAGAAAATCTAAACTAAAGAAAACCATTAAAGAAGCAACCACATTTATTAAAGAAAAAGAAAGCAACAGCATATTCAGTTCATTCACATATCATCCAAAAACATTTAATAAATTTAAAAAGATATTCAATTAACAAAATATCATCTTGGCACGTACTAATAGATACTCAATTTTAAAATTACTAAATTCAAAAACAAAAGATGAAATTCCTTCAGGTAACAAATCTGGAATATACCAAATAAATTGCAAGAATTGTGAAAAATGCTACATAGGTCAAACAAAAAGAAATTTAAAAACCAGAGTCAAAGAACACTTTAGAAACATCAGATTGAAACAAGAAGACAAGTCAGCAGTAGCATTTCATTTTTGGAATGAAAACCATGACATTGATCCAAATCCAAAATTATTAAAAGGAGTGATAAACCAAAATAGATTGACAACATGGGAGAACATATTCATCTGGAAAAATAAGGATCGCGTAATGAACTTTGAAATCCCGCCAGCAGATAATTTGACAAAAAAGTTCATAGTTCCACCACCAGAGAGAGCAGATAACAACAGATGCCAGTTGGGAAGAGATTGAAAATGGAGGCCAGGGCCTTTGAAACTAGTCTCTCATAAATATATGAAAAAGTAAGTGACGAGTGTCAATAAACCAACCACAAATAATTTTTATATTAATTTTGACGTCACTGTTACTAAATTCCTCCAAACACACATCAAGAGTTTGTCGTGTTTACACTGGGCAAACACACTGCTTATTTGTGTGTGGTTCTGACTGCCTAGTGCTGATATCTCGATGACTTTGGCTGTAGTTGTTGCATTGCATATTTACTCTCCAAATTATTCATATAAAGACTTGCTTTTGTATTCTTGTGATCATTATAATTGTTTTCAAATTGATTTCAATACATATTTTTTGTAGCTAGAACATAGAAAACCAAATGATTTTCAAATGTTTTAAAGAAAGCTTGCACTATCTATGCTAACCTTGATATTTGAAATAAATACTTGTAACATTTCAAAAGATTGCAGCTTAAATGTTGGAAATTTAAGTGAATAACAGAAAATATTTCATAAAGAACTGAAGGTATCAAGAAGGTGATGTAATATAAATTGCATATTTTGAGAATCCTTGATTTCTTCTTCTTTTTTTTTTTTTTTTTTTTTTTACTTTACATCCTCCAACATTAAGTCATATTGTACGATGAATGAATGGGTGAAATGATGCTCAAATGATTCCTGGCTCCATGGAGCTTAGAGTTACCGGACATTCGCCTTTCAGGATAAGGGATAACCCTAGAAATACCTTATCCAGGTAACTCACCCTGACCAAGATTCGAACTCGGGACCTCTTGAACGTGAGGCAGACATGCTATCATCTATACCACCGAGGCGGGCAATCCTTGATAACAACAACATTTTTATCTTAAATATTTACATGAATTTTAGTTGGACTGTAAGAGTCTTTACAGCCTAATTCAAAGAAAATTTAAGAATACATTTTATTTGTCTTGTCAGTGTATAAACACATTTTAATCAGACTCATTAGAGGAATTTTTGAGTAAATAAAAACAGGAGAAAAGTTTTCGCTGATAAAGGTGGTTTTTGAATGGGAAGTTTTTCTTGGAAATCTTGGCATCATAATATTGGAAGATGATCAACTTAAATATCAAGTTTGGTGTTACTCAACTTTTCATTTTTGAGTTATACTGTTCTCTTGTTAGCATTTGTTGCTTGATCTTTGAAGACCATTCTTTCATAAATATTATGTGACATTCTATCTGTTAAGTCTGATGAAACAGGTAAAAGATCTGTGTTATATGTTGAACCATTATATGGATGTTATGTTATATGTTAGCATATAAATGTTAATAATAGTAAAGGTGTAAACATGACTTTGTATACACATTAAAAATATATTTTTCTACACTTCAATTCCTGAATTTGTGCATAAATTTTTGTAAAATTCACCATAAAGTTTTAGAAGAAAAAAATGCCATTAATATTTGGGTCCTAGTGTTAATTTTCGTAAATTACAACAGTAATTTTATTTTCTGGCAGATTATAGTAGAACTATTCCAAGTTCTCTCGGGCTTCAAGCCAGGTGTAAATGTGGTGATGTACTGATGTTTTGGGAGCATACATTGTTCCCGAAACATCGATACATCACCATGTCTACACCTGGCTTGAAGCCCGAGAGAACTTGGAATACTCACTCTGCCAGGAAAGCTACAGCTCCTATTATAGTAGAACTGCTATGCATGATAAAAGACTTCATTAAGGAAATATATTCAATGAAATACATAATAGATTTATTAATTTATAGATGAGTCATATTTATTACACATCAGCTTCACTTACGTACCTATTTTGAGGACATGCTCTTATCATAAGAGCCGACGATGCAAACGATGGTTTGCGAAACATGTCCTCAAAATACGTACGTAAGTGAAGCTGATGTGTAATAAATACGACTCATCTGTAAATTAATAATTATTTCGCTTTGCTGTGGTGTTCCAATACAGTTAAATCTCGATATATAATAGAATATTCAAATAGGGTAGAAGACTTGGTCTTATTATAAAACATGTTGCATATCAATTGTTTTACTCAACTTATTGGTATTGTCTATGCTTTCAGGTGTTGATACTCTAACTGCAGCTCCATAGCACAATCTTTGAACAGTGGACATTAAGCTAAGTAATGCAGTTTATTTTAATGAGGTAACCTTTATAACTTACATAATATTTGGAGTTTGTTTCATTCTTTAAAACAACATGCAGAAGCTGATAACATATCCCAAAAGAAAACCGGTGTACTAATTGAGCAACACATTGAAGTCTTTTGCAACAAACTTAATTTATAAGAAGGAGTTAAGCTGTCATAAAAATATTTGCTTATTATGCACCAAGAACTACAATAGATAATAGCTTTTAGATTTTGTTATTTTTGCTAACACTATATTTTTATACTCTAGCTTGAGTTTGGCCTTTACTTCCCCTGTTGAAATTGAATAAATATCTTTTTTTATTCTTTGAAACTGCAAACCAAGAATTAATTTTAGAGAGACATTTTTCCTAGCGTTTTAGTGTTTTCAAACTCAATCTCAAGCAAAAATAATGAAATAATCATATTTGCTTACAGATCCATAATGTAAAATTTTTATGAACTTTGTTGTAAGCTTTGTTTTTATGTGAGATTTATTTTGTGATATATTTTTCCTTTACACATATTCTTTGCATGAAATTTGTGATGAGTTCTTCATATTAATTGTGTGCACTGTTTTCTCACTTATGGGCTATGCTTTCTTACATAATGAAACTCACAGAAACCATTCACTGAACAGTATTTGACCTGTCTCTATGACAGTAGATTTGTATTTTTAATAGTTTCTGTCAAATATGGTTTTATGTAATGTTTAGCTAATGTAACCAAATAATGCCTGTTTGATGTACACGTTTCATTGTTAAAAAATAGCTTTGCATTATTTATACACAGTATTCATTTTTATTCGTGATTTCCTGCCCTCCAATAGGGTAAGAATGATGTCATAGTTGACTGGTGAATCTATCTTGAAATCATAGTGCCGTCTACGGAGAAGAAGCAGTAATGTTTGCGGAACAGTAAGCAAATTACAGTGCTCTGAGTATGATTGCACTGATAAGTAATACAACCGGCCTCCCCTTTCACCCCTCTTCGATAATCATGATTAACATTCTAGCACATTTCTACTCTAAAGGTTAGCACCATGGATGTGAAGACAGAGCACCTCGTTTTCATGGTTGAATGCTACTTTTGTACCAGCATTAAAATTGGTGTGACATATAAATATAATTTAAACCACTGCATAGAGGAGTTTATGCAATGCTATCCGGCATTCAGACAAGTCCCGCGGAGTGTAATGTTTTCAAAAGTGTCCAAGTATCATCATATTGACTACTTTTGTTTGCAACAAAATGTGGTACGTTTTATCAGTATATGATATGAATTTTTTGTCATTCTCATGCTTAAATTGTCTTTATTAATGTTGGTTTTTTAAAACCAATAGGTGCATCAAACATGTCCAAGATGCAGGATCAGTTACTATAAAATGACTGGTCCCAATCTAGAAGTAATAAATATAACAAATAAATATTATAAATAAATAATATAAATAATATGTTTCTTGCCCACCTCCATAGTGTGAGGTAGCGTGTGTACCTCACACTCAAAAGGTTGCAAATTCGAATCTTGCTAAGGATGAGGATGGATAAGGGTTTTTCCAGGGTTTTCCCTTATTCTACAAAGACGAATGCCAGGTAACTCTGGGCTCTAGGGACCCCGGACTCATTTGAGTATCATATCACCTGTTTCATTCATTCATTCATTCACTCACTCACTCACTCACTCCCTCATTCATTTATTCATTCATCATTCGATATGACATGTACTGTTGAAAGGACAAAAAGGTCTGTTTCTTTATTAAAATGTTTTGAAACTAATACTCTTATTAATTTGGCATTCCTTTATTAAATTACATTAAGTTATATATCTTCACAGAGAAACACCAAACTGTGAGATATTTTTTATATTTATCTGTCATATAATAGTGTTCACATTCATTAAAACAAACTACAGTAGTTATTGTATCTATGCACCAAGCGAAATTACGCACCTTTATATTATGCGGGCATGAACCGCCTCTCAAATAGTATATTTACCTGCCGGTAGAGGGAGGGCTCACAGCTGCTGTCAGCACATTAAGTATGATCTCAAACTGCTAGAGAAATCATATATAAACTCGTTTCATCAAGGATGCTATTTAGGACGTCAAATTTTGTGTGATAAATCACAGATAAAAATGAACACTGTGTATATGTTAGGTAATTTAATGCGTAGAATACTTGAAAAGAGATTGAGGGAGACCAGAATCTAATTTATTTTAACTGCTCGAAGAGCAATCAATTGAGCATATGAAATGTGCATTTAATTTTTTTATTCTAACTTTCTGTTATGAAAATATTTTGCAATCCAACTGATGTTTGGAGGAATTCAGTTGCAGTAATGTCCAAATTAATTAATGTTTTTGTAATCAGTTTTTTTTCACACTACGTCACTTTTTCATTTTTAGGGACTAGTTTTGACAGCAGTTGCTTCCATTTTCAATCTAAATGGTCTATCAGTTGTTGTTGGCTGCATGTTTTTCTCCAGTGGAGAATCAATGAACTTCTTTACTAAATTATCAACTGGTGAGATTTCAAAATGTATTAATCAATCTATCTATTTCCATGTTAAAATGTTCTCCATGTTGTGAATCACATCTTTTAATAATTTTGGATTCAGATCATTCAGATCATTTCTAAACTGAAATGCAACTGCTGACTTTTTTTTCCTGTTTCAATTTGGAGCTTCTAAAATGTTCCTTGGCTCTGGTTTCTGGGTTTCAGGTTTCAAACGTTTAGGTCATTAATCAGAGCCAAAGAAATTTTAGTCACTCAAATTGAAATTGGAAGACAAGTCAGCAGTAGCATTTTACTTTTGAAATGAAAACCATAACCTTGACCCAAATCTGAAATTATTAAAAGTAAGCCATAACAAACTCACAACATTGGAGAACATTTTAATATGGAAAATATAAAGACTGATTTATAGAAAGATGTATTAATTCCTTCACTACAATGCATTTGGGTATGCTATGTCATGGAAGACATCTGGGGAAAAATTTCAAACTTGAGAAGTGGGTAAACCTCTTCTCACAAATTTCACATTTATGAAGCTTTTTACCCTTGTGGATCAAATTATCTGATTCAGAGTTCAGAGGTGAGTCGACCTCTTTTAACAAATTTTACATTTGTAAGCCGTTCGTTTTTACCCTCGTGGATCAAATTATGTAATGCAAAGTTGAGAGCTGAGTAGATTGCTTTTCACAAATTTTACATTTGTGAAACTTTTTACCCTTGTGGATCAAATTATGTGATTTCAAAGTTCAGAATTGAAATGTGTAGTGTTTAACACCCGCTTTTACTACCTGAATCAACCTACGGCACCGCAGGCGGTGGCACTGATGATACATGAGATGAAGATACAGCACCAGTGGAATGAGATGGCAGGAGAAACCGGAGATCCCGGAGAAAACCTGCCCCAGCTCCGTGTTGTCCACCACAAATCGCTTTTTGTGGTTGCCTGGGATCGAACCCAGGCTGCCTTGTTGAGAGCCAAGAGGTCTAACCACTCAGCCACAGCACGGCCCTCAAAGTTGAGGGGTGAATAGACCTCTTTTCACAAGTTTTACATTTGAGAAATCGTACCCTCATGGATCAAATTACATGACTTCAAAGTCGAGAGATGAGTGAATTCGCATTTACAAATTTTACATTTGTGAGGCTTCTTATCCCTGTGGATCAAATTATGTGCTTTCACACTTGAGAGGTGAATTAAGTAAACCCCTTTTCACAAATTTTACAATTGTTTTGCCGTTTTGCCCTTGTTTTGCCCAAATTATCACTACATAACAAAATTTGACAGTTTTTGTTTATACTATATTTTTTTAGTGTTTATTGCTTAACTCTGTGATGCTGATTATGAATACATGAGTGCTTTTTTCTAATGACAGTATTTTGGATACAATAATCTACTCTTCAAAATTCTTAACAACAAACAAAATTACATGTATATTTAGAGACATAAAGAGAGAACTAACATATAGTACACTCTATAATGGTTCTATAGGTTTACATAAGTATTAAATACACTACAAATCAGTACAATACTTTCATTCAAAAACAGACATAAGAATGGCTTTTCCTTTTATGTTTTAATCCTTCTGCACACACTGCCCCATACATAGCTGCCATCATTTTAGAGTCCCAACGTCCCTGATACCATCTTTCCATAACCTAAATATCCTTGAGGAACCATTCTCCATGTTCCTCACTTACATCTCCTAAATTTGTTTAAAAAAAAAGGGAAAACAAATAGTGCATTTTGACAGATATTCTGCATCCAAGCACACCATAAGAATGCATCAAATTCTCCTTGTAATTGTCACTTCTTTTATTTCCCAAAAATATTTTACTACCATTCTAAAAGCTTCAAAAGCAGTACATCCATCAAGAGTCATTACATCTATGAGTTCTTTAGATTGTAACATTGTTCGAATCCGAGGTCCATTAAAAACCCCACCTTTAACTTTGCTTCAGATAACTTAGAGAACATTTGTCTGATGAAGAGTTAGAGCCTCAGATTTGCCATTCAAACCTTTGATAAATGGTATAGTCCAAGTGTGATATGGGGTAGGGGTAATAGAATTTTATCAGTAGTACACAAGAGGTTCATGTTTTACATTGTGTATTCCTGGAAGCAATTCTCTTGTTGTTGGCCAGCCTCTCCTGGTTTAATGCCTATCGTCTGCCCTACTAGATGATGGAATGCTAGGATATTGAATATGTTTTCTGTTCTTGGTACTTGTGTGTTGTGTAATGTCAACCATAGAAAACTAAGAATTGTAGTGATGGTTAGTTGGCTCCCTCCATATTCGAGGAACTTCATATGGCATACATAGATTTTCTTGTTCCACATAGCCAACCCTCTATGGTAGACCTACAGTTTCCACATGATATGTGTGGAGCCCATGCAACATCTTGGTGTCCAACTGGTATACCAAAATAAGCTTCGTAGGCATTACAGAACTTTCTCGCAAACACAATTTGAAGTTTCACCTGTTTCATTCTGATATAATGTCCACAAACATGACAAAATGGTCTGCAGGCAACTTACAATGTCTGTATACTGATATATGTATATACTCACATCATATTTGTAGCATTAATTAAACATAAAAAATTTATATTTTGAGAAGTATCTACTTTTGGAAAAAAACTAATGATATATTTGTGTTCAACACATTGGTTTTGCCCAAAAAACACTAAGATAGGAACATAAACATTTTTTTTTTTGCTACGTAATGATTATGTAATGTCAGAGTTAAGAGGTGAGTAAGACCTGTTTTCACAAATTTTACATTGGTGAGTACTTTTACCCTTGCGGATCAAGTTATGTGATTTCAAAGTTGAGAGGTGAGTAGACCTCTTTTCACAAATTTTACATTTTTGAGACTTTTTATCCTCATGGATCACATTTCGTCACTCCAAACAAGTAAACAGGTAAACTTCTTCTAATAAACTTAGATATCCCACCAGCCGAAAATTTAAAGTTAATTGTTTCACTATCACAGAGAAAACTGCTGGAAGCTACAACCAATGTCAGCTGGATCTTCAAGGTTGAAAATGGAAGCTGATGCTCTCAAAACTGGTCCCTCAAAATTTAAAAAGTGACATCATGTTAAAAAAATACTACAAAATATTTATTAGTCTTCCAATCTCTGCCATTTTCTAAATTAGATTTTAAAATTCCAAATGTTCCTGTAACACTACTTACAAAATTAAAAGTATTTGCAACATTGCAAGCTCCCTTTTTGATACAGAGGCCTAAGAGTTATTGAGATTGACTTGAAAATACCCCAAGATACAATATAAATCAGTTGAGAGGAGTATATGTTACAGTACTTTAGTATTGTAGTAAATAGATATGATAGATCTATGTTCAGGTACCAGCCATAGTACTGAATTGCTTAAATCTGATGCAACTTTCCAATTATTTTAGAAAAGTGCAACAAAACTTGTACTATTCAGATAATTTGGAGCACAGTAAGTTCTCATTACACATTTTGAAGTGAAAAGTAGCAGTTGGCACCGAAGTTCAAGATTACATGAATAAAAATTTGCATAACTTTCAGATTCTAGAACTTTTTTTCTTTTGGAAAAATTAACCTTTAAATCATGTACGGGAAGAAATTGTACAAATTCATGCAACTTGGAGCTTGTTCTTTTAGGTGATATATATCTTTTTTGTAATGTTATGTATAGTATAAAAGACTGTAATTTCAGAGTAACTGCTGTAAATAGTTTGCCAGTTTCTGCATTGCTGTAAGATATTATTGAAATAGTTTTATACCACTTTTGAAGCACATTGTAAGTGCTTTTTATAATAAAACATAGGTAGAATTAAGCTTGCACAAGTGTAAATAGATCCAGAGTGGCACTTAAGTAAATGAAATGAAATTGCAGATGCTGATTTGTTTATTGTGTAGTGTCAATTTCTGTGTGGTATGCTTATGTTTATGTCCCATGGTGAGAGAATATAACATGAATTGATTCCCTCATTATGAGACATACATTAATTTTAAGGAGAAATACATTTTCTTACTCCTTTATAATTCCTTTTTTTTTTATTCATAATATTCATAATAAGAGAACTTTTCTTTAACACTGTAACTCAAGACTTTTATATTGCACACATCATTATACTTTGCCTCAGCATTTGGAAAAGGTTTCCAGATGTAATGAAAAATCAATATACATATATCTCACTTTGTGAAACTATCATAAAAGGCAAATGGTCCAAATCAAAAGTCATTATCTCAGGTTTGAAACTAAAAAAAAAGGTAAAGCTTTAGTGGTTCTAATAGATAAATATTGATTGGTGAGTGGTCATGAACAGATATATAGCCCCAAATGCAGTTGAAAATTAGCTCTTACAGTATTCATTTTTGGAGGTTTTATAACCTTATTGTATATTTTTATTTATCTTCATGTATTCTGCACAAGACAAAACAATATGTAAAGAATAGATCCTAAAGGAATATTTTCTCAGTACAGTTCTTGTCATTTGGGATACTTAATTTCTGTGTTGTTGGCATAAAATAGTTCTGGGTGTTAAATTTGATAGGTAACATTTATAAGAAATTGTTGTGGAAACTATCAATGTATTGTTTATTGTATTTTACTTTTATAAGTATAGTTAGTTGTGCCTGCCATCTTGTTTCTGTAGATGATTTTTTTATTATAAGCTAATGAAATACTTTAATTATATTCACTTCTTAAGAATGTGCAGTGAGTATAAATGCAGCTCATTTTTCCGTGCCAAAGTAATCATGTAAAAAAGAAGTGTTAATACATTTCTGTACATATTGTGAACAACTTGAATATTTGTATAATAAATCAGGAGTGATAAATTGATTACATAAAGATTTAACGATTTTTATTTCTCCTACATGTTTGGTAACTTTCTGTCATATACGGCATTCATATTCTTTTCAGCAAGATAGAAGATTGTACATATTGGTTTTAGCATACTTCTGAAATAGCATTTATGAGTGACTGCTATATTTTTATCAAAAACAGACAAAAAAGGTTCTGAGGTAGCATTCATCATACATGCAGGACTGGAACACAATATGTATGTTGCATATGAATTTAATACCTATCTAATTCATTGCCTACACATGGCAAGTGTGTAAGAATGATTAATTTCCATCAATTTACCTAATAGATGTAACTATGAAGCCCCGGACTTAAGTACTTACAGCATAGTAAGTTGCCACAAAATGTGTGTATCTCATTGTATATGAGAGCTCCTAGTGGTTTACCAGGAAAATACGAGTCAGTTGGAGAATTTAATGTCATGCTATCATGTTGGCCATATTAGCTCAGTGGTTAAGAGCAACCAGACGGAAACCGGGAGATCCATGGTTCAAATCCCGGCTATGGCATTGAATGTTTCAGTCTGACTCTACCTATCCAATTCATCGTCTGCACATGGCTAGTATGGCAGAACAATTAATTTCCATCAATTAACACATAACGTTCATAGAAGTGTAATTTACCACTTATATAAGGTAACTAACTGATCCGGCAAACTTCATACTGCCAATAAAAGTAGTCTGAACTTATCTGTATAAATAAAACAAATTCAGATTAGTTTTTTATTCTGCAATTGGGGGTGAAGTTTAAAGTTTTAAGTTAATTTAAAGCTTTCTGATAAACAATATTTTAAATAAGTGATGGTTTTCCGACCTGCAAACATGCAATGTATAATTGTCAGTGAGACACACATAGAATCTCCAAGTTGATTCCGCAAGCTTCCAACGACTCCCTTGCGATTTATTTATGGTCATTGCAAAGGCCAATTTCACAGCAAATAGTAGATGCTTAAAATCAAAAGGTAAATCTGTTGAAATCATCAGAATATGAGGGATCAAGATATCCTCTCCTTAGTACTTTGCCTCGATGACATTATTCATTAGCTCTTTCACAGTTAGTCTCATTCTTTGCACAGTCGTGGTTGTTAATGTTATGCAGCATGATCACAACTGATCCTACTTTTAATTTTAAAATTGTGAGGTGGGAGTTCAGGTAATTCTAACGAATTTAAAAACTCTATGGGATAGTTGACTACATCATCCTGGTTTATAACTGTGTCAGCTGATTTGTATGAAAACAACTCCCCCAGAAGAAACAGACACCAACACAACTATTAGCATTATCTGATCTCGCTGCTCATTCGTGCAGTCAGCACATGACGCAGCTTGTCGTACATTTGACTGACTTCTACGACCTAAGTCTTCTCCTTGGCATAGTAAAAAAGTTTCTGCGAACTTCACAAGTCACGAAGGAATTAATTTTGTGTCAATTTAATTCACATTCACGAATTCATAAACACAAATTATAAAGAAGGTATCCAAGGATTTACCAATATTTACTACAATTTTCTGTGGCCAAATATTTATAGTGTTATAGTGCGTTCAGAAATTAATTTTGTGTCTGAACTTCAAAAGGTATATATCATCATGCTACATAAAAAAATTTCAATCTTGATAATGCATGAAAACAACAAACTTTAATAATAATAATAATAATAATAATAATAATAATAATAATAATAATAATAATAATAATAATAATAATTAATAATAATTTGTGTAATAAATACGACTCATCTAAAAATTAACAACAAACTTTATTTAATAAAATGTGGTAAGTGAAATAGCTTTGAAGACTTTGGCAAGGAGTGGAATATCTTTCTAGTTTGTAATGCTTTTGTTTGTCAAAAATAAAAGAAGGTGTATGTGTTCCATAAAAGTTTGCATGTGCATTATTTAGTTAATAATCCGGTCCATTATCACTTCAGGTTTTTTCTCACCTTTTAAATCTTCCTTGGACTTATGCAGGTATTTCAAAATCAAAATTAGGCAAATCGGTTCAGACGTTCTTGACTTTTTGTGAGACCAACAAATGTCAGTTCATATAGATGACATAGTCTGTATACCTATAGACTTGATGTGAGAACCTTGTCTTCCCATCTTCTCCACTACTTCTTTCCAAGTCCTTATACATTGTATGTATATGAATCTTTGATTTTTCTTCTTTTTTTATGTTCATCTTGTTTGTTCTCTATAAATCATTGGAAGCTATTGTTCTAGTTTGCAACTTTCTTTCTCCTATGTCATAGGGCCTATTTTAAAACCCACTGAATTTATTCTTTTTATTCATGTATCCCTCTTTGCTGTGAATAAGTTTGCCATATTCTAATAACATAACGTAAATGAATGGAACTAATGTCAAGATAAATATAGAACATGAATCTGAATGGTTGATTGTATCTGAATAACATTAAATGTTTGGATAGATAGAGTCAGATGAAAAATTCAATGCCAGAGCATGTTTCTAACATTAGGGTTATTCCATAAAATGGAACATGAACATCCAAGACTGATTTATCTGTATAGCAACTTCCAATTCATCTGCCAAGTATGTATATACCAAAATTTAATTACCTATACCCTACAACTCCTTTCTTGGAAGTGTTCTTGCAAAGTGGCTAATAAACAAATTCAACTCATTTCCAAAATTTGAATGCTTAAGCATCAAAAACACTTATGAACTTATAGAACACATTAAGGATACTGAACTAAAAGAAGAGGACACACCAGTCTCGTTTGATGTTAAATAACTGTTTCTCAGCATACCAGTAGAACAACTCCTACCGTTGATAGAAAAATGGCTCAAGTCACTTGGAATGGCATCACCTGAAATTTCAGATTACATCGAACTAACCAAATTATGCATAGAACAAAATTTCTTTCAGTTTCAAACAAAATATTTCCCTTGGATGTTCAAACTCTGGCAACGATATGTAGATGACATCTTTGCAATAGTACCATAAAAATACATCCGAGATGCACTAAAACTTTTAAATATCCAAGAAAAAAGCATAAAGTTCACTGTAGAAATAGAAAAAGACGAGTATTTACCAATTTTGAATCTAAAAATAATCAGAAATAAAGACAGAATAAACTTTGGCTTTACAGAAAACCAACACAGACAGACATAAAAGCTAATGGCTACAACCCAAGATCCCACAAACAGGCAATCTTCAATAGCTTAACATCTCTCTCACAGCAGAAGAATACAAAACAGAATACAACAAAATTATTGAAATAGCAGAAAAAATGACTTTCCCAAATCATTGGTAGACAAAAAAGTGAACTTAGCGAAAAAGAAGAAGCTAATAATGGAAACCACAACCCTCTCAGCTATAGAACTAATATGATTTTCAAAAAATTCACTTAACATCCATGGGCCTTTGATAAATTCAGAAAAGTCGTAAAAAACAAAACATTCAAGCAGCACCAGTCAACCATTGCTCCTTAAAAAACCTAATTTGCTCAAACATCAAAGGTGCCATTCCATCTAACAAAAAATCTCGTATATATCAAATTGAATGCTGTGACCGTAGTAAAATTTATTTTGGAAAAACCAAAAGAAATTTAGAAACAAGAGCTAAGGAACACTTTAGGAACATAAAAGATAAACAATTAGAAAAATCAGCAGTTGCCACGTATTTTTTGGGAAAAAAACCACAACATAAATCCAGAACCAAAACTACTAAAACATACATCAGGAAAACAATAACTGTCCAGATGGGAACAAATCTTTATTTCAAAAAATAGGAACAAAGTATTCAATTTCGACATCCCCCAGAAAGATTTGTTCAGCAAGTTCCTCGAACCAGCACCAGAGGAGACCTATGACAAAATATCGCCAGCTACACCACTGAGAACCAGTCGATATCCGGTTGATGATGGAGGCAAAGTCTCGGAAACATGTTCCGAGAAAATGTAAAAGTAAGTGTTGTTTAGTGTCATTAATTGACTCTCTTTAAATTTAATTTAAATTTAATTAACCTATCCCCTAACTTAAAGTAAGTTGTGATTCTACCGAGTATTAAGATTTGCCAAATGTCAAGTAAATGAAATAATCTATCTATAATTTAAGTATGTAATATGACATTAATTTCTGGCATAAATATCTGACATGAAGAGGGTACTTTAATTATGCCTAAGTAAATTAATTGTGCCACTGTTTATTTGCAGAAGTGAACAATACTTAATAATGCTAGACTTCAAAACTAAAGGGACATAATTCTATATTGTACTCACTTTCTTTTACTGCAGAGTCCTTACTAGGTTTTTAGGCTCCATCAGGACCAGTAGATATTATATCCATTAAATGCATTAAACAGTACAGAGAATACTCAGAACAATTTATTTTCAAGCCAAACAATAGAAAATATGATTTATATCAGCCAGGTTCTCATGTTTTGTTTATATTTGCTGGTATGTATATGTAGGTCACTTTATAGCTCAACGGTATCAACAAAACATGTTATAAAGTTTATCTTGGTAGGACAGAACAACTATTTAAGTTAGACACCATTCTAAACATGTTTTGTTAACATATAATGTGTCTTTAAATGTAACATTATGTGAATACATTGACATGTATTCAAATTAGACATAAATACACGTGTCATCATGAATAGTGCTATCACTCATCCCTCAGTCAGTATGCTTCCAAAGCTCATCATGTCATATGCCTCACATATTCTAATTATGTTAGGTGTAGTTTATATCTGTAATGCCAAGAACAGAGCTTACTAGTATACTCTGTACATAAACCAGTTGAAAACCTAAGGAAATATGTTTTGTTCATGTACTTGGTTTAACATTTAATTTTAAATAACATAAGAGTACTACATAACTATACACATATTGCATAAATAACAGTAAAAATATGGTTACATATTTTAATGGTCCAGTAGGACATTAACAGGAGCAATTAATGTGTTCTTTAGCAGCATTAGCATATAACATGATTAGTTAGTTACTTATTCTGCAATTGGGGGTGAAGTTTAAATACAACACAGTTAAATTAAGTTAATCAATTTAAAGCTTTCTGATAAATAATATTTTTGTGTTTTTTGTGGTGCATAAATATATAAAGATGATGGTTTTCTGATGCACGAACATGCAATGTATAATTGTCTATGAGAGAAACAGGTAAACTCCAAGTTTATTCTGCAAACTTGCAACGACTGCCCTTGCGGTTTATTTATGGACTTTGCAACGGCCAAACTTATGGGAAATTGTAAATGCTTAAAATCAAAAGATAAAACTGTTGGAATCATTAGAATACTCGGGATCAAGATATCCTCTCCGTACTTTCCCTTGATGATTGTTGCCTCGATGACATTATTCATTAGCTTTTTCACAGATAGTCTTGTTCCATTGCACAATCGTGGTTGGTACTTCTATGACTTAAGTCAGGTCGTCTTCTCCTTGGCATAGTAAAAAGGTTTCCATTTCACAAAGCCACAAAGGAATTCAATTAATTTTCTGTCAATTCAATTCACATTCATGAATTCACAAAAATTATAAAAATAGGTATCCAAGGATTCACCAAAGCTTGACAAATTTCTGTGGTCAAATATTTATAGTGTTATAGTGCATTCAGGAATTAATTTTATGTCTAATCTTCAAAAGGATATCATCATGCTACATAAAAATATGCAGTCTTGATAACAAACGAAAACAACAAACGTTATTTAATAAAATATGGTAAGTGAAATAGCTTTGCAGACTTTGGCACAGAGTGGAATATCTTTCTACTCTAATATGTTTTTGTTTGTCAAAATTAAAAGGTGTATGTATTCCATAAAAGTTTATGTGTATATTTTTATATTTAGTTAATAACCTGGTCCATTATCGCTTCAGATTTTTTTGCTCACCTTTTATACCTTCCTTGGACTTACATATACAAATATTTCAAAACCAAAATTTTGCAAATTGGTTCAGCTGTTCTCGAGTTTCTGTGAGACTAACAAACATCAATTCATTTTATATATATAAAAGATATATATTTTGATTAAGTAAAGTCCTCCAACGTAAGTCATATTGGACAAAATTAATGGACTGAATATATAACAAATGTATATAAGGAAAATATGTGGTACCCCAGTGGAGCTGTAGCTCTTAATAAAAGCAAAAGAAAGCTATGCTACTAATGCACTAAAGTGTGTGTGAGTTAGGAGGGGGAAAGAGAGAGAAAGCTACTTGGTTTTTCTCCATTAAAAATATTTTACTGCATAAAAGGTACTATTCGTTCATATATAAACTATAACACTTTGCAAACTGATATATGCAGCATGAGAATCTATATTTTATTTACATGTAAGGATATTAGTTATTGGTTACATAGCTTCAACAGGAAATAAATTCTTCTGGTTGAAATTAAAGTCACTGATAAAAAACAGAATGTACAAATATTTAATTGTACTATTGTACTTTGCAATAAAAGCACAGGATTCAGAATTTTGGTCATTGCAAGGTTTTAGGAGATGATGTTAAGTTTCTTTCCAATATCTGCAAATGCGTCTACAGCATGGTCAACGTCAGTCTCCGAATGACTTGCTGAAATTTGTACTCGAACTCTAGCTCTGCCTTTTGGTACCACTGGATAGCTGAAGCCAACAACATATATTCCTCTACCTGGAATGAAAATGTACGATTAAAATCCAACAAAATAAAATAGGAGGAGCAACAGCAACAATGGCAATAATAATAATAATAATAATAATAATAATAATAATAATAATAATAATAATAATAATAATAATAATAATAATAATAATAATAATAATAATAATAATAATAATAATAATAATAATAATAATAATAATAATAATAATAATAATAATAATAATAATAATAATAATAATAATAATAATAATAATAATAATAATAATAATAATAATAATAATAATAATAATAATAATAATAATAATAATAATAATAATAATAATAATAATAATAATAATAATAATAATAATAATAATAATAATAATAATAATAATAATAATAATAATAATAATAATAATAATAATAATAATAATAATAATAATAATAATAATAATAATAATAATAATAATAATAATAATAATAATAATAATAATAATAATAATAATAATAATAATAATAATAATAATAATAATAATAATAATAATAATAATAATAATAATAATAATAATAATAATAATAATAATAATAATAATAATAATAATAATAATAATAATAATAATAATAATAATAATAATAATAATAATAATAATAATAATAATAATAATAATAATAATAATAATAATAATAATAATAATAATAATAATAATGTGTGTTTAAAGGAATTTAGTAACAGTGACGTCAAAATTAATATAAAAATTATTTGTGGTTGGTTTATTGACACTCGTCACTTACTTTTTCATATATTTATGAGAGACTAGTTTCAAAGGCCCTGGCCTCCATTTTCAATCTCTTCCCAACTGGCCAGTTGGGAAGAGATTGAAAATGGAGGCCAGGGCCTTTGAAACTAGTCTCTCATAAATATATGAAAAAGTAAGTGACGAGTGTCAATAAACCAACCACAAATAATTTTTATATTAATAATAATAATAATAATAATAATAATAATAATAATAATAATAATAATAATAATAATAATAATAAAAAATAATAATAATAAATAGATGATGACGACGACACACGGATGTGGACCTTGATTGCACGTTTGGCATTAGCTCTCTCACCACTCAGAGGCACCCAATCGAGAGATTTGGACCCCAGGATCGCCAATTCCCATACCTACCGCTGTAGGCCCCTGGGGGGGGGGGGGGGTAAGAGACAAGGATTTTTGCTTGTAAGTGGTAGCAGAGATCCCAGGTTGAGAAGATGGAAACATGTGTCCCATATCATGTACTATGATCAAAAGGATGAATAAATACTACTACTACTACTACTACTACTATTACTACTACTACTGGAGTTAGTAGTGATGCCAATCTTGCCAATGGAATTTTATTTGTATTTCCTTGTTTCATTTTCACTTAAATACACCAATGTCAAAGATGTTCTTTGAACTAAAGACTTATCACAGAACAGTTTTATTACTTAAGTAGAAAATGAAGCTAGCTACAGCGAAGCAATGAATATTACACAAAACTTTTTGTAACAAAAACTTCACTTATCATAAGAAAATAGATATATAGATTAATAAATGTATCCCTGAACAAAGAGGCATTTAATAAAGAATATAAACATATTAATACTGCTTTAATTAATGGTTTTAATAAAGACTTTATAAATAAAAAAAATAAAAAATTTAAATGTCAAAAAATTCTTAATGATATTTTTACCCTTAAGAAAAATAAAAGATGATTATAATTTTAAAAAATTTACTTCTCATCCTTGGGTTAATAAACATTTTCAAATTTTTTAAAGAATTTGGTATAACTTTAGTTCCAAAATAAATATAGTATTAAAAAATATACTACATTTCTATAAAAAAGATAAAATTCCTAATAATAAAAAAATATAGTATTTATCAATTTAATTGTTTAAATTGTGATCAGGTTTATATTGGAAAGACGAAACGTAATCTAGAAACCTGAACGAAAGTACATTTTCGTAACATTAAGTATAAAGGAACTGATAACCATAGCAGATCATTTTTGTTCATTTAACCATGAAATAAATCCTGAAGTTAAATTATTAAAACAATTAAATGGTCCAATAAATTTAATGGTTTGGGAAAATATATTTATTTTAAAAAATAAACATCGCATAATGAATTTTGAAATACCAGCAATTGACTTTGTTTTTAGGTTTGTTTCGTTTTCAGATTTTGGTAGTTCTGAAAAAACATAATAATATGGTAACCACTTAACCAGTATCCTTGACGACGAAGTGTGTTTATTGACTGACGATGCAACCAATTTGTTTGTGAAATCGATCTCAGTTAATAAGAAAAACTGACATCAATTTCTTAAAATAAGTGAAGCTTTTGTTACAAATAGTTATATTTGTGTAACACTTTTATTACATTTGCACACGAATATATTTCTTATAGTGACATGGGTTTCTGTAACATTTACTGGCAGTTGCTGGGAGTGACTGACCATTGACAATCATTTGTATATGGCTTTATATACAAAATCTGCCATGTATGTAAGGTCAATGCACTCTTTCTAGATTTGATACTTTTTTCCACTGTAGAATGAGTCAGTTCATCATCATTTTAATCTTCTTTCATTGGCTTCGGACCACGTCTTGACTTCTCTTACCTTGTGACATTAGGTTTTCCATAAGTTCATGTACTTCATCCATGCCTATTACTGCAGAAACTTTTTGCCAAACACTCCAAACATCATGACATATAGCATCAAAAAGACACTTTTATGCTTTCATAAACTATGGATCCAGGAAGATTTTTAACATAGACGAATACTTTCTACATATAATATTTACAGTTATGGGAATTACAGTACTGAACAGTTCTTAACAAAATGTGAAAATGACATGTGAACATGTGATAAAACGTATGTCCACTTAAAACTTATGTGAATAAACAACTTTCATTATTGGGCTGCAAAAATCTTCACTTTCTACACCAGGGACCATTGCACAATGAAAAGTGTATGGTATCCTGTGTAATCGAAAGGGATAATTGGAGCATATTTTTATGAAGATGATACCAATGGCTGCACAATTACTGTGAACTCTCAATGTGATGTTCCTCAGCAATGAAACTGAAAATTACCCGTGAATCAGTTCATATGGTTTCATGGACCACAGCCACAGGCCTGCCTCAATAGCATAGATGGTAGCATGTGTGCCTCACATTCAACAGGTCCCGAGTTCAAATCTCGGTCAGTGTGAGTTACCTGAATACAGTTTTTTCCAGAGTTTTCCCTTATCCTAATAGACGAATTGAGTAACTCTAAGCTCCATGGACCCTGGGCTCATTTGAGCATCATTTCACCCATTCCATTTATCATCCAATATGACTTAACCAAAACAAACAAAAAACCATAGCCACAGCTCAAAAGGAAAAGTTATGCATTGCTGTACTACAATAGTTCTTTGGAGAGTTTCTCATTTCACAGAATGACAACAATGGCAATGAACTGTCCCGTCCAGTCTCCTGATCTTTCTATGTGCACTTTTTTGCAATGGGGTTTTTTGAAAGATAAAATATATGCTAATCCTCCTAAAAACATAAATGAACTAAAGGCTAGTATTCATGACAGCATTGCATCACTTACCATTGAGATGTTGCAGAAAGTTGTGTCAAACTTGCGTTCACAACTGTAGGAATGTATATTGCAGAGAAGGAGATTATTTGCAGGAAGTAATCTTCAAGAAATTACTGCTATTACTTATGAATAATAAATAACAAAGTTTTAGCTTTTAGATGACCATATTTATATGTATATAAAACTCAGTTCAGGTTACATTACTGCCATAATAGAATTGCCATTTCTGCATGCCAGTATAAAATTTCCTGATTAAGGTTTGTGTTAAGAACGTCTTTAGTATAACAGTGCAAATACTATATATCCTTTATGCAACTTTGAGTATATTAGATTTTAGTAATTTTCAAAGATCAAATTAATCTACCTAAGATTCATATTTTCATTCATCCCTCACTCCTTCCTTTTGTTTGCCTAAAAAATAGAATATAAAGTAGTAAAGATTATAGCCATTCCTTACCAAGCATTTCCTCTGCAAAAATATTTGCAAGTTTTGCATCACCCAACATTACTGGACAGATTGGATGGTTATCACCTGCAATTGTGAAACCAGCTTTTGTCATAGAATCACGGAACCTATTTGTATTGATTCGTATTCTGTCTGGCAACTCGTTGCTTTTCATAACAATGTCAAATGCCTGTAAAATTTAAAAGTAGAAGAAAAATATATAAATACTACATGATGTTATACCAGGCATGTCAAGGTCTCCTATACATGCATTTGACACTACTTTTTGTGAAGCACAGGTTAAGATATAAAATGTCAGCTACAACTTACCTTCTTTTTTTCTATTAATTATCAAATAGCTTAATATTTTTCTTATTTTTTCACAATTGAAAGGTTGGATTTTACCTCAATTTTGTTCATTGTTTCTCCTTATTTGTTCCAAGTGTTTTTCTGCAAGTATTCTTTTACCTCAAGACAGAATTCACAACTGGAAGAACATCTTAATATAGAAACTCAAAGACTGACTAATACATTTTGAAATCTGGCAATTAAGTAGAGAAGTTAATTGTTCCACCACAAGAGAGAAGACTGCCTGAACTACAAAAAATGATAGTAGGACCTTTAAAGTTGAAAATGGAAATACTTGCTCCTGAAACTAGCCCCTCAAAAATTAAAAGCAATGTGAAAAAATTGACTGCCAAATTTTTATTGGTTAATTTGAATGTCGCTGTTATTAAATTTCTTCATCCGTGTTAGAAGTACTTTAATTTATAATACATTTAAATACAGCTGTTTATGCATGATAAACAGTTAACAGAAATTTGCATATAGAACACAATACTCTCACAAAGCTTAATTTCTTCAAAATGCAACTGTTGTAAGTTTGAATACACAACTTGGAACAAAAGCTTTAATCCTACCTATCGCACCATATAATGTACCATGCTAGCTGCCAGCCATTATTATTCATGACAGTGACCTTGACATCCCTGTGTTATATGTAATAATTAACTTACATAGCAATGAAATGGAACTATACATATATAAAACTTCATAGACTATAATCATAATAATATAATTTTGAGTCGAACTAGTACTCCATGCTCCATATATTGCTAATGTTTATCTAGAATGCATTTTGTTACAACCTTCCTAACATCCTTAGTTAATTCCTTTCTTGGAAGTGTTGAAAACAGTGTTGCTATGACAAATTAACTTTAAAGAGAGTCAATTAAAGACACAAGACAACACTTACTTTTAAATTTTTCGGAACATGTTTCTGAGGCTTTGCCTCTATCATCGGCCGATGATAGCCGGCCAATGATAGAGGCAAAGCCTCAGAAACATGTTCTGAAAAATTTAAAAGTAAGTGTTGTCTAGTGTCCTTAATTGACTCTCTTTAAAGTTAATCCTTAGTTAATGTTAATTGTTAGGAAGGTCCTAATGAAATTTTTTCTTGGTAAACAGTAGTGTTATATGGAGCATGGAATACTAGTTTGACACAAAATTATGTTCACTTTGTGCTTCACCGTATCGTAGTCCATACTTTTTAAGAACAGTAAATCATATTTTGTTTTATTTTTTATTTTAGAGCTTATGGAGTATAAACATACATTTATTAGGAAATGCTGTGATCCAGGTATATATAAACTATTAATTTTAAGATAAGCTCTGCTATTTATAGTATACTTTTAAATGTTTTGTCATTTCATTGAAAACCACATATTGGATCTTGACGCAAATTGTTATAAGACAGCCTGATAGTGCATGTTATGATGACAGAATTTTCTAAAACTTTAGTTGCAACAACCATCCTTGAGAAGGGAGCAGTGTCATGGTAACTGTGAATACCTGTAGCAGACGGATTAATCAGGCCATTTTTAGTTGCTGGCCCATGGAAAGCAATAATGGATAATATTATACAAATATAACAATTTGTAACACAAGCTTCACATAACTTAAGAAAATGGTGTTAAATCTTCTTTCTAATTGATATTCTTCTTTCTAATTGATATTGATTTCATGAACTCTTGTCCGCATCTTCAGTCAAGGAAAACCACAGGAGAAAACAAATTCAAAAATAGGATTTTGGTATTTATAGGAAATCTACTCATATCGATAATTACACAAAAAATAAAAGTTTTAACCCTTTTCCACATAAGTTTGATGTTTTTAATAGTTTGATTTATAGATTAATAAATATACCCCTGAATAAAGATGAATTTAATAAAGAATATAAACATATTATTAATACTGCTTTAATTAATGGTTTTAATAAAGGTCTTATACAAAAGAAGAATGAAAAATTTAAATATCCAAAAACTGTTAATGATATTTCTACCTTTAAAAAAATTAAAGACGATTATAATTTTCAAAAATTTACTTACCATCCTTTGTTTAATAAACAATTTCAAAAAGTTTTTAAAGAGTTTGGTATAACTTTGGTTCCTCAAAACAAATATAGTATTAAAAATTTACTACATTTCTCTAAAAAAGAAGAAATTCCTAATAATAAAAAATCTGATATTTATCAATTTGATTGTTTAGATTGTGATCGAGTTTACATTGGTAAGATGAAACGTAATTTGGTAATCAGAGCGAAAGAACATTTTTGTAACATTAAGTATAAACAAACTGATAACTCGGCCATAGCAGATCATTTTTGGTCATAAAACCATAAATCCTGAAGTTAAATTATTAAAACAATTAAATGTCCCAATAGATTTAATGGTTTGGGAAAGCATATTTATTTTAAAAAATAAACATTGCATAATGAATTTTGAAATACGAGCAGTTGATTCTGTTCTTAAGTTTGTTTCGTTTTCAGATTTTGGTAATACTGAAAAAACATAAGAACATAGTAATACTAAAAAAACAGAAGAACATAGTATTTTCATTAACAATGAATTTGTTTTCTCCTGTGGTTTTCCTTGACTGAAGATGCAGACAAGAGTTCGTGAAATCGATATCAATTAGAAAGAAGATTTAACACCATTTTCTTAAGTTAAGTGAAGCTTGTGTTACAAATTGTTATATTTGTATACTATTCATTGCTTCACTGTAGCTAGCTTCATTTTCTACATAATAATGGATCACTCCAAGACAGTCACTGATATGTACCTCTCCGTCTCGAGAAACCTCAGTTAGGCAATTCAGGAACCACTGGATTAAAGAACTTCCTATTTTAGAGCAATGGTTAAGTGAGGTTGAGTGTTAAGTGAGTCACCCAGCCAGTCAGTCAGATAGTGTGAGTTGTGTAGTTTTTGCACAAATCACATATTTTGCCATTATATGATATACATGAAAACACAGTATGAAGCTCAGAAGAGGTACACAGCACACTGTCAAATTGCAATAGTGCTGCATGTCTGTCACTGTGTAGTGTTTTCAAGGGAAATACACATTAGTGTTGTTGTACATGCACAATGTCTACCCAAGACTAGCTCTCCTGCTTTTGTTACATTTGTGGTGAAATTGTGGTGAGAAAAGACCAAAGAAACATTACTGGCTTCATGAGAAAGGATTACCATGACTATGGGCTCCAGAGGTTGTATACATTGTATGAGTAGAAAATGTGCATATAGAATGGTGGGCAGCAAACAGAAGTCATTATGACTGGCCTTCTGGGAGCAACAGAATTATACTAATGACTGCTGCTCAGGTTACTGGTTTAAACAAGAAAAAAAAGAAGGTATTGAGTATCCAAACCACATTCACTCAGTGATTTGTTCTATTCCATATGGCCTGGCTATACTTATTTCCCAGCCTCTGGAAATATTAGGTATGGAAGACAGTGATGACATAGAAGTATGATACTCAGTTAAGTAGGCATAGATGAGAGCCCCTTCCTGTTCATTCAGACAGATCTAAATGAATTTATCCATGATCTTTAATGCAACCTGAATGTTTAATGTTTTAATGCAACCTGAGAAGTCTGGGCTGGCAGAGCATTGTTTTGATAACGACTATAGAGCCAATTTTTGGGAGACAACCATCCTGGCAAAATGCAACAGTTACTGGGAGTGGAGAATTAAGGAGGCTTTGACGATTTCCTCGAAAGGAGCACGCTTAATCGTGATGCCGGATTTCAGTTCAGCTCCTCTTGGAAACCGGCCTTAAAAATGGAAATCCATCTAATTAGGAAGCGAAGATCAATACAGCTTGATAATCAAGTTAAATAGTTACATTTCTTTGACACAATTTTCTTTACTCATGCCATCTCCTGACCTGGCATTTAATTTACTGAAAACAGTCTTTTGTTCAGTAATGTGAATTTTGATAGTGTTTTGTCTTTGTTTATATTTGTGTTATATCCAGTATTTCATTTTATAAATATCCTGATGATGGGAGAGATGTACACTCCCGAAACGTTGATGTCTAATCATCTTTTCACCTGGCTGGCTGCCCGAGAAGAAAGTGAGGTATACATATGTTAGCATCTGGTACATCCATTATATTGTACAGAAAAAGCCTCTTGACACATCATTTTGCTCAAGGCAAAAGAAAGAAAGAATGAATTCCTCTATTTCCTTAAGTGGAACATAGGGTCTTCTGAACCGTGCAACCCTGAGGCCCGTAGGCAACGGGTTGAGGATAAGAGGTTTCATGATCAGAGAAATTACAGGATGTCTGATCAGCCCAGTGCTGAAAAGAAAGAATGCATGGAATAAATGTTAGTACATGTTTAGTACCAAATTGCCTGTATGCATCTGTTCACTGATGTATATTTCAATATAATGTTGTTTAAAACTTGTATTCGAGTTCTGCAAGAAGATTTCAAATTTAAGAAGTCGAAATACAAAAAGAAAACCTATATTTTTTAAAAAATAGTTTGTTTTTTTCACTGTAGCATTGCGTTATTTATCACAGTTGCATGTTCAGAGGTCCATTGAAAAATTCTATGTAGCTGAAACACTTCAGTTCCAAGGCCATTTGCTGGCCAGAATGTCAAAAGAATAATCTAGATGTGGAGCATAAACAAAGCTTAATGAATGGATTCTACAGGTGAAATTACGTACAATGAAATAAATTATAAATTTAGAAATGCTTGAAATATGAGTAACTTTTGAATGTACCAACAATGCAGATGACCTATCAATGTGGGGAAAAACACATATTCTGAATAACAAGGCCCACATAATGAACTTTGATGTCCTTCCTTCTGAATTAGCTAACCAAATTCATCGACTATATTCTGGTTTGGGTAAATTTCAACACCAGGTGTTGCCAGATCCAGGGAAGCTCGTGCTGCTTTATCCATCAGTCAGTCCACAACTAACCGCAAGAGGAAATACTCTTGAAACATGTTCTTATCAGAAGCAAATGAATGAAGTGTGGAAGTGTTTCAATTGCAGATTCATTATAATTCATAACATTTCTAAATACATATAGTATAGAGAATATCTTGAGTATCACGTCTTCTCACCAAGGTTTATAATAGTATATTATGCAACAAGACTATAATAGTAGTAATAAATACGCGAGTATTATTATTAACCGAGCAACTGAAGCAAGGTTAATAATTATGATATGAGTGTTTTAATTACCATTTTAGTCAAGTTTCATATGACTGTTTATGCTCGATCATGTATCTAAATTAAAGGTTTCATTTCAAAGGATTTATTTCTGGTTTGAGTGATATGTTAGAATCGTTATTGTTTTGTCTAAAGTGAGACATAGTATGTAGTGCACAGGCACAGAAATATTGAGTACTTCTCTATAAACAGCTGTTAACATGTGACATAGTTTAATCTAAAAACATTAAAACAAAACATTGGTAACATTAAAAAAAGAAACTTACTTTTATCATGAGATATTTAACATCAGGTACTTCATTTATAAATGTTTTCAACTCATCAGGTGTAAATGTTTTGGCTTTTTTCCCTTTATATCCTTCTGATTTGTGTTTTAGTGAGCTGTTCAGTTTTCAGTATTTAGGTAAGTCAATTTGGTGCCTAATATTGAGTGTTGATTTCAAAATAGAATAGTGAGCCCACAAGGTTGTTGATTTCATATTTTGAGACAATTCTTCGAAATACACTAGGAATACATTTTCTGAGAACAAATTTATTCCTTTAAATTTAAAGGGAGTCGAGTAAGTCTTAGTAAGTGTTGTTTAGTGTCATTAATTGACTCCTTTTAAATTTAATTTATTATAACAACACTGTTTTCAACACTTCCAAGAAAGTAATTGTAAATTTATTCCTTTTGATATTCTCCAATCCATGAATTGTGAATGGAGTTTCTCGTACATCTTTCTTTGCTTTTGTAGCAACAAGTTATTGGTAACATTGAGTGCTTTTGCCATAATTTCTGGGGTTGTAAGTTCAATGTCATGGTTACTAGTGTCAGACATTTTTACTTTTTTCTAAACTGGCGCTAGTACCGTTGCCGATCGAAATGAGAATAATCGATACTTGCCATTTCACAGTGTTACATGCCACTTTTGATTGGTCGAATACCAATACTTTAATGAACAGGTGTACTTTAATGAGGCCCATTAAAGTACTGCTACCAGTCATATAAATACTAAATTTTGGCATGGTTGAGCATAAATTAAACTATGGAATATTAGAACATAAGATTTTATGAAGGGCAGCTAACAATTCTGTAATAAGTAAAATTTGAATGTAATAATGTCCATACAGAACTATTTGGGATGTAGACTTAGTTGAAGGTCCCAGATGAAGACTTGGTTAGCACATTTCTCACCTTTAAAGCTGTAGCTACTACTGGAGGAGGCAAGCTGTTGGAGAAGAGATATGGACGTCCCTTTTGACGAAGCAACTGAATAATTTCTTTTGGACCTGTTGTATATCCTCCAGAGGCTCCTCCCATAGCTTTTCCCAAAGTGGAATTAATGATGTCTACTTCACCGACCACACCGTGGTATTCTTCAGTACCTCTGTAAAAGAAAATATTCTCTCATTATTAACACCAAATTTGTCTTAAGGATAAATTTGGCTGGTGTAAACAAATAAGCAGGGGTTTTCTTATCCAAGGATTTGAATTTTTCACTCCAGGAAGATGATATTTAGGTGTGCTTAAATGCAAGATCCTGAAGTCATGTTTGCATGCATCTAAATATATGCTAAATTTCCAAAGCTTAGAGTTTAGAAATTCCTTGCATAAGAAAAAGTTGCGACAGTATTTTAGTTGCTTCAGCTAGGGGAATTATAACTTGTGAGACATAAGCTGCAGAGGTAAGATATCTGTACAGTACTGATTTTTGGTTTAATTATGTCTGTATTATTATAATGCAAAACATTGGTTTTAATGAATATTTTAATTTTCTTTTTAACTTTGATACAATTTATTAAATGTAGATTAAGCCTAAAACTATATAGGAACACTATGACAATAAATTTGACTGATTGAATTGATTTATTCATGTTGGTTAAATAAATTTAGTAATAAAGTCACTGTTCCACACAACTTAGGAATGAATTATTAATTTTTAGATGAGTCGTATTTATTACACATCTGCTTCACTTTCGTACCTATTTTGAGGACATGTTTCGCAAATCATCGTTTGCATCTACAGCTCTTATGCGTTAGTGAAAATTCTTCCACATCGTCAGCTAGACGAAGTGAAGTTTTAAGTTACAAATTATTATATTTATATATATTTGTTTGCTTCACTGTTAATAGCTTCATATTTTACGTATTGTTGGAAATTATGCATTTATTCACACTAGCCGTATACAGGCTAAGGTATCTCAAGAGCCCCTATTGGTTTACTGGCAAATATATCAGTCATTTGGAGAATTTAATGTCATGACGGCAAATTGGCCATGGTAGGTCAATGGTTAAGAGTGACTGGATGGAACCCAGTAGATCCATGGTTCAAATCCCGGCCGTGGCACTGAATTTTTCATGTCGACTCTGTCAATCAAAACTTGTTACTTATCCAGAATCTGTGTCTTCAGAATCTGTGACATGAAGATTTTCAAGAAAAACCTCTCCCCTCCCACGACTGACATTTGCATGGAAAATTGTCCATTATTTTTGTTTGTCTAAAAAGTGGCTCAAACAATTTTGATTAAAATGTTTAATGACATCATGCTAAGACATATATGACATATAAAATGCAGTACATCTTGAATTTTTTTATGAATAACCTGTGAAATCCTCTTCATTCTGAATGTCTTTCATATAGCATGTGAACTTTTGAGGATAGACAAAAACTTAAGTACTAAAAATGAGAGTTTATGACAATTAAATTTGCTTTAGCATTAATTATTTCTGTGATATTCTTTATTTTTGGTTTAAATAATCTTCTAACTGACTAATAGCTTTCCTTTTTCCTCGTAGTCATCAAAGAGAACAGAATTTCAAAGGCATCATATAGTGATTCACTTGGCGATCACCTCAAGCTATTATAATCCCTACAACAAAATGTATAATAAAATAATTTCTTCAAATGTTTATTCTGCAAATGTGTTCAATTATACAGACAGCATTAGCAATCCAGTTTTAAACATTTGACTATTGGTTTAGTTAATTGATGGAAATTAATCATTTCTTCACACTAGCCGTATATAGGCTAAGGTTTTTGATAGATAGAGTCAACATGAAAAACTCAAATTCCGTGATTCAAATCCTGGCCACTGCGTTTAGTTTCTCATGTTGACTCTATCTATTTGACTATTGCTTTTGTTTTCTGTATCACCCTTCTACCGACAATGAAATGTGTAATGAAACTAGAGGGTAATACCGGTCATACTGAAAGTAATGAGCAACATATTTAAAAATCTTATCTTTATCTTATCTTTATCTTATCTTATCTGCAAATTTTAGAATACCACTGCAATAGAACTCCATACTCTTGCATTGTGCATCAAGTTGTCACTATTGATGAAACCTGGATTCATCATTATATTCTGGAAACCGAGCAACAATCAAAACAATGGGTTCCTTTCAAAGAATCTGCTCCAAAGGAGGAAAAGTTGGTCCCATCTGCCGGAAAAGTGATGGCAAGGATTTTTTTGGTATGCGAAGGATGCTATACCAAAGGTTGTCATACTCATTGCGAAGGGTGTTATACAAATTCACTTCTTGGAAAAAGGAAAAACAATTACTGGAGCATACTACAGTGAATTACTGGCCCAATTCTAGAACAATTTGAAGGAGACATGGCCCTATATGGCAAAGAAGAAAGTTCTGTTTCTTTACGATAATACCCCAGCAGATTCATCCAGAGTTGCTGCCACCAAACTGCATGAATTGCATTATGAATTGCTGCCACAGCCCAATATTCTTCTGTTTCCAAATATGAAGAAATAGTTTGCAGCAACAAGATTAAGAATAAATGAGGAGGTCATCTTAGACATAGACATATTTTGCAGAGCTTGACAATTATTTTCTGGAGGGGTTAAAAAACTGGCAGGAGCATTGGGAGAAGTGTATATCCCTAAAAGGGGTCTATGTTGAGAACTAAATAATTTGGGTTTGAAAAAGCTGGCATCTTCATTCCTAACACAGATCTTATTGAACTGCCTTTGTATATTTCTTAACCAAGTAAAAGTGTAGTAACTAACATTCACAAGAACTCTGTCATTTGGGGGGGGGGGGGGGGGGGCGAACACTTTTAACAGGATCTAAATTATTAGTTTGCTGCTGACCACAGGTATAATAAAGGATATGAACAATAGTTGAAGATCATGTTTTTGCAAAGATAGTCCAATTAGAAATCATGGCAGTGCCAATCTCTGTTTTTCTTAAATAAGATGTTTTAGAGTATTTTCCATACCTGCCTGTCTTACCAAAAAAGCCTGTAGCATGAGCTTCATCAATAAACACCAAAGCACCGTTTTCATTGGCAATTTTGCAGATGTGGAACAAGGGTGCCACATTCCCATCCATAGAGAAGACACCATCAGTTACTATTAGCTTGATTCGTGCATCTTTAGCTTCTTTTAGTTGTGCTTCCAGATCTGTAATCAGACACAATTATGTATGTATTAATTACTTATTCATAATGCAATAACTTTCCCAAATTATTTAAAATGATTTGTATACATATATCACGTCTTAATCTGTTTAAAAGCCACAGATATTTGCAAGTCTCTGTAGTTTGCTTTGGTTTATAATCAGATTTAGCACATAAATGAATGAGCTAAATCTGAATATTAATATAGAACATATTAAAATAATAAAATGGAATGAGTTTGGTTTTATTAACAGGTATCCTTAAAATTGAATGAAGGCATGGTCATAATGCTATTTGTTAACTGTTCTTGCATACTAGCTGATAGCAACTAATCAGTTATAAAGCCCAGAAATTAAAAGAATCTGCAACATTACTAGTCATCTTTGAGGTGTGATATCCTGAGTATTTATGAATTCACATTGAGAATTTGTCAGTATGCTTGAATTGAATGAGAGATTTTATGTGCATGGTAGTATATTCCCATGACAGATCAAATGCTAAGAGCATTGATACAGATTTATGGTTAAGTACCAGCAACTGAAATGAATTGTGTTCAGTGAGTTCACTAGTAGCTATAAAAGCCTGTGAACACTGAACATGTCAAGCAAATGTAAAGTTTAGTTGCATATATACATAATTTCAAAAATAAAAAGACATGTTATATAAGGCAATATGAAAAACAAAACAGAGATAATTCTGTAATTATGTACAGGAAAACAAAATCAAATATTATCCTGCAATTATAAGACTATATAATATGTATATACTAATACCATTTGAACTTTGTTTTGAATTTTCAATAGGTTTATACAGTGCTGTAGTTATAAAAAATGGTTAGGTGGTACTCACCAAACTGGAAAAATGTTTAGGTGATACTCACCAAAAGTCACTTAAGAATCAGGGTTAACACTGCCTGACTCTTCATTGTTATACCAAAAAGCTTTATGGCTAATATAAAAGCTGTTGTCATTCCAGCTGTTCTTAGCATAGTGCTAAGAACAATCAATAAACATTATGTTTTTCTTTAATTCTAAGCATTGCTTCAAATTTAGATGGTATGCTTTCAGCATGTTCAAATTATAGGTGGTACGGCATACCAGCCCGTACGGGCCCAACTACAGCAGCCAGAACATCTTACCAGCTTGTTATATTTGATTTACAATGTATCTACTGTCAGTTCTTCAACACTTATAGCTGGCATCAGATATAATTGACAATCATCTGTTTGTAAAATATCTAGATACTATTGGCAAAGCTGGTGTGGGTGACAGGAAATTTGTGGGAAATGTAGTAGGTTTTCCATATAAATAATTTATAACACACATAACAAACACTTGCTGCAGCTTCCACCCTTTGTTGTTCAAGCATTTCTGACACTTGCTTAGGAACTTGCTCATTACACTCTATATATAGTCCTCTCTGAGAAATAGCATCAATTTCTTGGTGAATACATAGAAAATGAAGCTAGCTACAGGGAAGCAGTACATATTACACAATGGAGGCCCTGGCCTCCATTTTCAATCTCTTTTCAATCTCTGGAAAGGGATTGAAAATGGAGGCCAGGGCCTTTGAAACTAGTCTCTCATAAATATATGAAAAAGTAAGTGACGAGTGTCAATAAACCAACCACAAATAATTTTTATATTAAACTAGGTATATTTTAATCAATTAAGTTCATATATGTCAGACTGAGATCAGGATACTGGATACTGGTAGGAAGTATCAGTCTGGTGCGTTCAAAAGAAAAAGGGTAACTAAGTTAGAAAATCAAGACAATATGCAGTTTATTAGGGTCACTTATAAAATATTTAAATACTGTGGACTTAAGTATGACGTTGAAGTTAAAGTTAATGATGAAGACGAATTTCACCCACTGGTTCAACCACAGAAAAATACAGTATAAATGGAGCACTTGTGTTAGTGAAATGAATTGCATGGATATTAGCTCACAAATTGACAGTTTGGACAGTTCTAGTCTGTCAAATTATAAAAATATCTTGAAACGAACATTGGAATCAAATCAAGGTGACCGGGAGTAGTGGACTTTACATTTGAAAGACCAAATATGGGAGAAATACAAATCTGTAAGATCCTATGTGTGTTAACTTAATGATGAACACCACCCACAAGATGAGTGGAAGAGCCGGCTTACCAATTTTCTGGATCAAAGAATTATGCAGAATAGAGAAAAAGTGAACACAAGTTGTTTGGTGCATTCAGCCTCTAACAACTGTGTTTATTCTTTCCCATGAAAGTTGTTCTCTATAACACAATCCCAAACTTCTCTACTGCTAAAAGACTGCAGTGATTGAAAATATTTGGGTATTGTGTTACAGAAACATGAAAATAGTGCAGTTCATAAGAATACTATGTCAAAATAGCTTGAATTTAGAATAACTTTATTGAAACAGGACTTGTGATACAGCTACTTCTTTAGGAAGCAAAAAGATACTGACAAGATGATTTAGAAAGACTGGTAAGTGCAATACATCTTTTGGAATCTTGTAACCTTGCTTTTTGAGGATACAGAGAAACATTACTCCTAATTGCAGCATGAAATTCAGCAAATGTTATAGATTTGGTAAAATCATCATCAAAATATAATACAGTCCTGCAAGGAACATTTCTTGCATATAAGAGAAAATTAAATTTTCACCCATTACTAAAGCCCACAATTTCAAATGAAGTTGAATGAATTGCTGTGCAATGGCGTAAAAATGGTCATGGTAATTTACTTAAATTAGCTAAATACTTTGTCACATTAATCACTATATTAGAGATACTCCTCAAATTGTGCAAATGACTAACATTTTGAAGCTTTTTGACATTTGGATAGGTTGTGCTGAAGAGCATTTCAATTATTAAATTTTAGATGAGTCGTATTTTTTACACATCTGCTTCACTTTCGTACCTATTTTGAGGACATGTTTCGCAAATCATCGTTTGCATCTATGGCTCTTATGCGACTGAAGCTTGATCCAGCGTTGTGGGTAATTCTGGGGTTTCTGCTGCCATCTGTTGATTTAGTGATGAACTTAAATGTGGGATTCTCTTCTGGCGGGATTTCAAAGTTCATTAGTTGGTTTTTATGTTTTTCTATGTATATCCTCTCCCATATGACGAGTTCACTATGTTTTTGTACGTATTTTAGTAATTCTGTGCTATCTTCAATTTCATGATTTTCAGACCAGAAATGAGCTGCTATTGCGGACTTATCAATATTTTTGTATCTTAAGTGCCTGAAGTGTTCTTTCTTTCTAGTGCCTATGTTTCTTTTTGTCCTCCCTATGTAAATTTTTTCACAGTCTTTACACATAATCTTGTAAATGCCTGACTTTTCCTCTGGTTTTATCTTATCAGTATTATTACTGTGAAGTAGGTTTTTAATGTTGTAATTGTTTTTTGGTGCCAATGTTATATTGTATTTCTTGCATATTTTTTGGAACTTTTTTGTGGCCCAGGGGTGGTAAGTAAATTTAGCAAATCTAATTTCTTGTTTTATTGGTGTGAGAGCTGTGATCTGTTTTAATCTCTTTTGAAGTTTGAATAATTTTAGTTTTTTATCTACAAGGTTTTTTCCATATCCATTTTTAATTGCAGTTTTTAAGATTTGATGGTATTCGTTTTGATATTCTTGCTGGCTGAGAGGTAGATTTGCTAATCTGTGTGTGAAACTGTTGATGGTTGCATGTTTTTGTGGAATTGGGTTGAAACTATTTGCTTTGATGTAATTATCTGTGTGTGTTGCTTTTCTATGAATGCCAAATTCTAGTTTTTCATTGCTTTTTTTGATTTTAAGGTCTAAAAAAGGTAGAGTACAGTCCTCTTCAGTTTCCACTGTGAATTGTATGCTGGGTTCTTGCAGGTTAAGTAGTTTCAAAGCATCATCTATTTGTTTGTAGGGCACTATTGCAAAGATGTCGTCTACGTATCTGTACCATGTTTTAAACATATGAGGGAAGGCTTTAGTTATATGTGTCTTGAAAAAGCTCATGTATAGATTGGCCAAAAATGGTGATAGCGGGCTTCCCATAGCTAGTCCTGAAATTTGTTTATAATATTTTCCATCGAAGACAAAATAATTTTGATGTATACATAATTCAGTCATTGCCAAATATTCTTCTATTGCATTGGCATCTAGGTTTATAGAATTTAGCCATTTTTTCAGTTGAATCAAAAGTTTGTCTAATGGAATGCTAGGGAAGAGGGAGGGGACATCAAAGGATACTAAAGTGTCATGAGGTTTTAGTTTAAGATTCTGAATTTTTTCTACCAGGTCTAAAGAGTTTTTTATACTCAGAGTATGGAATTGTGGAAAGGACTGAAATTTTTTGGATAGCCATTTTGCCAGAAGGTAAGTAGGAGTGTTTATATTATTTACAATGGGTCTCATGGGTATGTTGGGTTTGTGTATTTTAGGCAAACCATATAGTCTTGCAAGGGTAGGGTTGTCCGGTTTGATAGTTTTTTGTTCTGTAGTTGTTAAAATTTTACTATTAATGATGGTTTTTTGTACATCTTTTATGCATCGGTTGAGTGGATTAGAATCTATTTCCTGGAATTCTTTTTGTTGTAGTAACTCTAACATTTTTTCTTTGTATGTAGCTGTATCTAAGATTACTATTTTGTTCCCTTTATCAGCCCTTGAGCAGATTACTGTTATTTCATCAAGACAGTGCACCAGCACACTCATCCAGGTCGTTACTGCCAAATTGCAATAATTATGAATTACTGTCATACCCCCATATTCACCTGATTTGGCTCTCTGCAATTTAATTTTATTCCTGAAATGAAGAAATGGCTCGCAGGAACAAAATTTAGATCAAATAAAGTCATTTTCAAGCCAGGCATATTTTTTGAGCTTGAAATTTTCTATTTTATGGAGGCGTTAAAGATGGCAGCAATATTGAGGGAAGAGTATGTCACTAAAAGGAGTCTAGATTGAGAAATAAATAAATTGTATTAGAACAAAATTTGAGTCTTCATTCCTAATATAGATGCTTATTGAATTGCCCTTACATATATGACATCTATGCATAAAATCACTAAAAGGTTGATCTACATGGTCGAATTTTTAATAAGCTTTAATATGAATTTGAATATTGACATTCATTTTGAATTATTACATTATGAACAGAATCATGTTTTAAACATTTAATTTTGTTTATTCTCACAGAACAACACTACAATATGAGTCAGTTAGAGAATTTAGTGTCATTTCGTCATATTGACCATGATAGCTCAATGGTTAAGAGCAACCAGATGGAGATGGAAGATCCGTGGTTCAAATCCCAGCCATGGCATATAATTTTTCAGTCTGGCTCTATCTATCCAAAACCTTAGCCTATTCACAGCTAGTGTGGAAGAACAATTAATTTCCATCAGTTAACCTATCTACATATGTGTTCATCTGTGTACAATGTAAGTATGAGCTTTCTTGATGTATGGCATAATATGCAGCTAATATGAAGTGTTGTTAATATAAGTGCATGAGGTATGATAAAAAAAAAATATTGTAAATTTTCTTTTTTCTTAAAGAATCATCAGCCCGCCTCGGTAGCGTGGTGGTAGCGTGTCTGCCTCATGTTCAAGAGGTCCCGAGTTCGAATCTCGGTCAGGGTGAGTTACTTGGATAAGGTTTTTTCCGGGGTTTTCCCTTATCCTGTAAGATGAATGTTGGGTAACTCTAAGCTCTATGGACCCTGGGCGCATTTGAGCATCATTTCACCCATTCCATTCATCGTCCGATGTTGGAGGACGTAAATTACAAAAAAATTAAAGAATCATCATATGTTCATCAATATCAACTTTGCCGCCTTCAAAGCAATTCCTCTCAGATATAATACACATGTGCTAGCACTTTTTATAACCTTGGAAACGTTCTGGAGCTCACTTTAATTTATGATGTTGAGCTCCTTAAGTTACTCTGTTTTATCTCAGTAATAGTGGCATACAACATCCTGTCATTGTTCTCTTCTGCCTAGGGGAAGAAATAAGTTACAGAGGTCCACGTTCAGTGAATACCATGGCTGAGGCAACATAACAGTTTTGACTTTTGCCAAAAATTACAAACAACTATTGAGGTATGTGATGAAATTTCCATGAGTGGTTTTGCTAGAATTCTGATCAGCCCCCCTTGTGGTGATTTCCCAGAACAATTTTCTATCGTTCTTTCACATTGTTATCAATAGTAGATGTGTGAGAGCATCCAGAGCAGGTCATTGCCTTCAGTATCCTATCGACTCTCTTTGAAACATTTCTATCTCTCATAAACTCTTGTCACACTCATAGTAGGTTTGCCAAAAGCCACAGTCAGTATTTCAAACGCTGTGCCACAGTAATTTATTTTATTTTCTAAGAAAAATGTAATGCAAACTAAATAAAATTTGCAGAGCACTCGAAAACACATAAACTTTACAGCTGTCAAATCTAATTTGAATAGTTATAAATAAAAGCATGTTAACAGTGAAGCTAATTTCATGTATAAAGACTAAAATTGAGTGATACCTTTTAAAACTTGTAACGTCACTCACGTCCTTTTACAAAATCAGGAATGTTTTCGAAACTGTTGCAGTTTCATCATCAGCTGATTAGTGACTAATCACAGTTGGTGTTGTCTGGATCTCTTGTAATTGGCTCCCTTTCTCGGAAGATTCTTTACATAAGTTCAGTAGACCACTCACTAATGGCACATCAAAATTTAGAATATGTGGAATGTTTTTAATAATAAAAATTTTTGCCATGAAAATGATCTGTGACAAATTTTATATTGGTTTGACAAAGAGAAATATAAAAACTAGATTAATAGAACACCGTAGGGACATAAAATATAAACAAACAGAAAACTCAACAGTTGCTTTTCATTTCTGGAATGATAACCACCAAATGGGAGAGGAGATCAAACTACCAAAATCATTGTCAACAAGACTTGAACTTACAACATGGGAAAAAAATTTTATTATTAAAAACATTCCACATATTCTAATTTTTGATGTGCCATCAGTGAGTGGTCTACTGAACTTATGTAAAGAATCTTCCGAGAGAGGGAGGCAATTACAAGAGATCCAGACAGCAACCAACTGTGATGAGTCGCTAATCAGCTGATGATGAAACTGCAACAGTTTCGAAAATGTTCCTGATTTTGTAAAAGGACATGTGTGAAGTTACAAGTTTTAAAAGGTATGACTCAATTTTAGTCTTTATACATGTCAAAAGTCAACTAAATATTCAAAACAGCTGAAAATGTAAATATACATCAGGAACACGTGTACCAAAAAGATAATTTTTTTTAGTATTGAATATATACAACATGTGAAAATAAAAAATTCCTGTTATTTCTTTATTACATCTTATATGCAGCATTGATTTCACTAATATGAAAGTAGGGATAAAATCTTTAACTACTGCACCTGCCATATCCCTATGTTTGTAACGGTATTTTTGAGCTTTACATAGACGTATTCCATCTATAATAGAAGCATGATTGAGTTCATCAGAGAAAACGGCATCTTTTGGAGTAAGCAGGGCTTCAAAAAGTCCTGCATTAGCATCAAAACAGCTTGGGTAGAGAATGGCATCCTCTCGACCATGGAATTCAGCAATTTTATGTTCCAGTTCCTGAAAACATTTAAGCTAGACTTAACACAAAGATTTTATAAATAATTATTTAAAGCACAGGAAAGAAAATTTATGCAAAGTAAAATCAGTAAAAACAGTTGCAAAGTATCTGTAGGTTTAATACCAATAAGACTAGAACTACTGCATTCCTTTGTCAATGTTATACCTCAAAGATTCACGGTGTGAACCAATCATGGCATTTCATTTTTCAAATCCTACTCCACTTACTAGACACTTGAAGAGTGAAAGAACATAACCAAAATTTACAATTCATATTTAATTGCAAAGCAATAAGTCACCATGATAATGGGCTGAATTAACTTATTAAACACTGCTGATGCTGAGAAAGCAATGGTACATTATAGTGCTTCACTGTTTCAAAGCCAATTACTTTCATATTCATGTAAAAATATTTAATTTAGGGTGGAGACTGCAGGATTCTTTAATGTCCTGTGTAGCTAAATTATGTTGAATGAGCATTGTGTTCACTGCAATTAGTACACAAATAAGCATTAAATTTTCAGGCATGTGAAAGCTGCCAAGCATTTATTTAGTTAAAGTAAAGGATGATAAAATAATAATAAAAATAAGAAAATAATGTCACCTGAGGTTCTACCCCATATTTAACAGGTTGACAGATTTATAATCCTCATATCATGAGAGCACTTCTGTAACATACTTTTATTTTTAGTTTAAATGTATTTATATATTTTAGCAAGATACCTTGTGAACAATGTTCATATGGGATCTAAAAGGTATAATTTACAATTATGGTAAAATTCTAAGATAACAAGATTTATATATTACAGTTTTATATAATAATAATAGTATCTTGGCAGCAGCAAATGCCCACCATGGAGAGACTGAGTGAGTCATCTCATTCCAGCATTTTAATTGTTTGTCGCTGAGAAATGAAAAATGTCGGAAGAAGTATAGTCACGCTGTTCGAATGGTTACCATGGATTTATCTTTGGTAATAGATACCTCTCAGATAACGCACTGATTACTCCACGTGGAGTAAACATCTATCTGTCATTTGTGATTCCTGCGAATTCCATTGGCTGAAGTGATGTGTTCATTGGTGCTTAGCTCACTACTGGGAGGTGCGTCAGTTCCCCTCTCACTCTTACAAGAATAATCAGTGCATTATCTGAGAGGTTTCTATTAACAAAGTAAAGCCAGGTTAACCGTTTGAGCAGCGTGACTATACATGCCTCACTGCTGTACTATACTGATGTTTTCCAGACCATTTGATTTTAGCAGATCTAGAAGATTCAACTTTGATGTTTCATTCCTTCAATTCAAGAGATTTTTGTTTCCAGAACATTTCTTCCATGACTGACTGGTATTAAAGAGGGTGCAAAAGCCAGTCTCAGGGAGATACCAATTATGAGCTGACCAGTGAGTATCAGAGTTGCTGCACTGTTAAGAATCGGCCAACCAGAGCAGCGAAGGGCAAAATTTGTTGAAAGTTGTCAGAGCCAGCAAGCAGAGCAATGTAAAAATGAGTAATAGTCTGTGAGCAGTGAATGTTGAAAAGATTCAAGCAGCACAAGCTAATTTTTTTTAACTGAGTATGCAATGAATGTATTGTAAAAATAGTCCTGTGAAGAATTTATAATTTTTTTAAAAGGAAAAGAGAAGTTGATCTTAAATTATATTTAAATGCAATATGTTCCATATGTTAAAAGGGCTCGAATTTCTAAATCTGTCATTATGGGTCTATTACATGTAACGCTTGTATGGTCATTATAAGAATAGTTTTAATAACAACAGTTATTTACCTAAAAGCTTGATTTTGTGTGTGCTCAAGTGTCATGGAAAATGAAGGTGATGGTGCTAACAGAACTTCTCCACAGTACTTAAGAGTCAGTTTTTTGTATCATAACTAGTATTTAATTTAGACCTTGAACAACCCTGTTTAGTACCTGCAATTCTTTTTGATATCTTAAAATGACTGGTTGTTTTGTCTTTGATTTTTTCAGTATGTTTTTCCAAGTTAATTTTTTAGACAAACAATATTCCAAGACACTGAGCATTTTCTGTTCTGATTAATTGGGTATTATCATAACTTAAGTTAATATTGGTTTGTTTCATTTTTAGGGAAAAGAGCTAAAGTTACTTTTCACAGTGTTTGCCTTCATGACATTTTTAGAACACCACTGTTTAAATGTATTCAGAGAATTTTGAACATTTGTCTTTAAAATCTCAAGTTTGTACGATTTCTGTGATTTCCAGATTACTAGATAAGTCATCTGCTTAGAATGCAGTTGCCTGTTTATTGGTGTTGTTTGGACAGACCATTTACATACATGTTGAATGAAGTGGTGCTAAGTACTGGACCCTGAGATAAACCTAATTGGATTTTTTTTAATCTTGATAATATTAAACCATAAAATTTTGCACAATATCTTTGTAAGACAAATTCTGATATCCAATGAAGCATACTTTCTTTAATCATCATCTGCTGTACCTTCAGCTATGGTATCTTCTTTTCTGTTAAATTGCTCTTTAATTTATTGACTGAGCTTAATTACTTGTACACTGGTTGTATGATTTTTCCAGAAGCCAGCTTGGACTGGTGAAAGAAGATTGTAATGTTCAAGATACCAGTTTAATCTGGTGAAATCATTCTTCCTATAATTTTTGCTATAATTTATCACAACCTAGTTTAATCCTGCTGTAAACATCTGGGTGGGAAGAGAGACAGAGACAGAGATATTGGGTCAGAAAAGGGTTAAGCTGTTGATTGGTTTAGCAAAGTTAATGGGCATTTTCTTTTATTTGCATGCACATGATAAACCCCTCCTTTAAGTACAGTATTGTATGTAGTTTTCTGACCACTTTTCAGCGCGAGCTAATTTCGGAGAGAGAAAAGTATAAAAAATGTTTCAATTCTTATAAACGTAATAGTCCCACATTTTATCTTTCTGCTTCACATATCACATAGATGTGTTCTGTATACTATATACAGATTAGACAGAAGACAGGTAAACTTATACACTCTATTAACTTATGTTAAATTAAGCTGCATTTTATTTAACAATTACTAAAAGTCACTATTATCATATAATATTTTTGCATACCTATACCAAGCAGTTCTCTCGCAACGAGGTCTGTATCAAGTTAAATGCTGATTAAGATGTTATTTTTTATAGTGTGGGGTTGCTTCTGATATTTAACACTGTATTTACATCTTGCATACCATACAAGCCCAAGAACACTTATGTATATGCAATTTGAAATCAGTAAGCTTTTCATCATGGAGCAGGCCGGTGCTTCAGCTGAAATTAAACACAATCGAGGCAGACCTTTAAAAAGTGGCAAAGGGGCAAATAATCGCTCATTGTTTCGCAGTTCTTAAAGAAAGAAACCCGGAATTGTCTATAAAAAACATTGAGAAAAAAAACTGGTGATCTTCTTGAGATTTCCGCAAATAGTGTACATAGTGTTAGAATGGAACAGTAAGCATCTGGAACCCTAAGAACATTGGGAAAATCATGTAAATGCAAACAGCACCTGAAGAGCTATGACAATTTTATGAAAAGTGCTATACACAGTAAAATACATGATTATGTTTTTCAGAAATGAACCAACTGATAGATTTAATAAGTTAATGTGTAACCCAGCTCTATTTATTTATTGTCTGGAAGTTAGCACTGCTATATACTGCTGGTGTTGTAAAACTTATGTGCGTGCATGTAGCGTCTAACATGTGACAAGCTGAGTCAGCTCCGTCTTGTTGTTTACAGCAGGATTAAACTAGCCTGAGATAAAGTATAGAACACTGATTAAGGATAATGGTCTATAATTATCTATATCATCTGCTAATTTACCTGGTTTGAGTATTGGGATAGTAATAGCTTTTTACAAATCGGATGGAACAGAAGATTTACAGACGTGATTAAAGAAGTTGAGTAATGTGGTTTTAGCTTGTTTGCCTGAATGTTTTATGAATTCTGGATGACTTTTGTCTGGTCCTGGAGATTTACTATAATGTTTTATAAATAGTTACATGAAGTTCAGAAGATGTAAATTCACAATAGAATATTACTTCTTTTGAAGTTAAACGATAAGGTTTACTTTTTTACTTTTCTTTATTAAAGAACATTTTTTCAAAAACCTATATCTACACAAAGTGTAGTTTTGAGATATTCAAATTTTTTTACTTACACTTGAAACTTTCAAGAATTTTTTATTTTTGTTGTTGCAATAATAATCATCTATGTGTCGATATTTTTAAGACACCAATACCTTAATTTAGAATAAAAATTGTAACATAGTTTATTTCAGCTCAGAAAAATAAAATTTTTCGCAAAATCCGATATCTACATAGCACAACATACTGCAACGAAATATTAAACTCTTCATTGTATATTATTAAGAAACATGTTTTGTGTTTGTTACAACTGTTATTTGCCAGGGAATATTTTAAGGGAATTATGCATTGTTCTCATTACTCCACAAAGGCATGTGTGCCCAGCAGTTTCTTTTTAGATGTACAATTTTATTTATCTAGAAACATTAGCATTCAATGTAAATATACACAACACAGCAATAAAACTACTTTAGAAAATAATTATTTGAAATAAAAATGTATTTAAAAAGCTTGGGAGCTATCTCAAAAATGCTATAATACTTATAAGCGATTGTTGATGAAGCATATTTAAGCTATGATGAGCCAAACAAAATAAGGAAAAATACTGATATGGAATTAGTTTTAAATATATCATGTGTTATAAAATACCACAAGTAATCTGTTCATTTCTTTGTTGCAGCCATCACATCTGCATAAAATTCTTTGGTATAATCAGGAACTAAAAAGTACTGCATTAGTTTTTCAAATCCCATTTCTTTTCCAAAGACACATGATTCACTTTGGGAAGTTCATTGGTTTCAGCAAACACTTTTAAGTTTTTGACATCTGTTTTTGGTACCTCACATTCAATGTCTGATCTAAAATAACTATAACAAAAGTAGCATTTCACTTTCCTTTTAAATTCTTCTTTTCAGTATAAGAAACTTAGTTGCTGAAATCTGAAATGGCAGTTTGAATCTAAGCGTCGGACTCAAAGCCTTCTTAAAATCCAATATTTTTCTGTCTTGACCAAGCATTTGCACCTTCACATGTGTCTTCAATATGTTGTGGACTGTTGAGGAGAAATGATTTCCTCTTTAAGTGTATAATCCTTTTCTATTCACCCAAATACCAGATCAGGTGCCATGTTATTGTGTCCAGGCACAGGGAAAACTTGAGATATTTGCCTAAACATTTTGCTTTTCTCTAAAAAATACATCAGTACTGCAAACATTGTACAGTTCTTATTTTGAGCTGCATAGTTATTAGAAAACAACATTAGTTTTTGTTTCTTCAACCCTTTCTCTAGCAAACCATGATTATTTAAGATGTTCTAAGAAATGAAGAACACCAGAGAAACTTCATTTGCCACCTCTATCTGACTGTGTCTCTAACCAGATATAGCTGAAGATGTCTTCTGCATTTTGAGTACTTTTATGTATCATTACCATCAGATTGTACAGCCGAACTTGCCTGCTGTGGAACACATCTATGACAAAGTTTTGTTGAATATCATGTTGCTATATTTTATTTTCTGCAGATATCACAGTTTGTTAGAACAGCTTAACTGCAGATATCGTATTTTTAAAAAACTACAGTTTTTCTTTCACTTTTGTGGACTACAGAATTTGGAATATGGAAGAACCACTACAACCATTGAAAAGGCAGCTATTTAAACTATACAAAACAATATATATCTCAATTTTGTCAAAACCTGCTGTTATCAGTTTTTGAAAAACTGCTCATTTCCTTCTTTTTATTCTTCTCTATTTTTATATATTCTTGAAATTTTAGATTATGTAAAATTTGATATAAATGTATTGGCAATTTTTGGATATCTGTTAATTCTCTCTCCCTCTCTCATCCTGTTTTTATATATATAACAGGATGGTAGGGACCTTGTTTATTGTATGTTGAAATGAACTTATATATAACTTTATTATCCTTCCTGTAGTTAATAGTTCCTATAAACTTATTATTGGAGTTTCTTTCTGAGAATTACCCTTTTGAATTTTATTGTTTTGATCTTCCAGTTGAGGATACTTTCAGGACTTTGTTAGTTTCAGTTAACTTTCTAGCCAATTCAGATTCATTCTTTTAAAGTCACAACCTTTAGACCAAAAGGGTTTAGAAGTTTTAACTTTTCCTTTAGGGATGTATTTTTTGCAGTATTAGTACAAGCTGCCAGAGATTATTAATTTTGCTGGAAGATATATTACTAGTTTTGATCATACAGGGTTTTTCTAATTCTAATTAGTATCCTTTCCAAATAGCTTTTTTAAAGGCCCAAGAAGTTTTATTTTAAGATTTTGTCTTGCTTGTACTTAATGTTATGGTGGAGCCCAAATTTTCAGAAATATTATGTGCTGTTTCATCTGTTAAATCTGATGAAAAAAATGAAAGATCTGGATTATATGTTGAACAACTATGATGGATGTATATATCAGTATTGTTTCACTGAACATTAATTATATATTATTGTAAGATAGCCAGGCTCTTGTTGCTTTCCATGCTGGATTGGGATCTTTATAACCACAATATTTAGAGTGGGCATGGGCATGGAACTATTATGATTGGGATTGGGATTTTTGGGATAAATTAAAAAAATTCAAGTTCTGCTATATTTAGAGAATTTTAGACAAAATACACAGAGAATTGCTCCTTTCCTTTCCACTAGTTTAGATATGGCAATTAAACATTATCATATTAATCATTTTGTAACGGGAGCTTTTGTTTGAAATGAGTTTTATTTTCTGGTCTGAGTATTAGTGGGCCATGTAAGGACAATATAAAAAATGATGAACGGTTGCTAGGGAAAAGAAAATCAATAATCTTGCTTGACGTGAAAAGAGAAAAGTTTTGGATAGAAGAAGAAAATCAATAATCTTCAGAAATATGTGTTCTATAATCTCGTTTCATGGTGAGGATGAAAAAAATGTTGCAGTGAATATAAAATGATAGTAATGGAAAATCAATAATCTTGAGAGATATATGTTCTGTAATCTTGTTTCGTGAGGATACAAAAATGTCGCGGTGAATATAAAAGATTTGTAACGGAAAATGAAAAATCTTGATAAGAAAATATTCTGTAATCTTCATAGGGATGAGTAGACGTGCAGGAGTGATGAATTTTATGTAATTAATGGGAGATATTTGTTAATGAAGTAAGGATTTATCGATATGCTCGGGGTAACCTGCAGTGATTGACTAGGAAAGAAAGTTCGAGTAAAATGTAATCCAGTTTATAAATTAATATATATATATATATATATATATATATATATATATATTACGAAATTGAACTTCTACAAAATTCTATTGATTCCACTCGAAACCACACCTGAAAACGAGAGATCTCATGACTCTTATTAATCAAACACAATCATCAAGAAACAACTCAAAATACAACAAAGTAACCCTGTTATATCTGGCTTCCCGACTTGGGTCTTCGAAACAGTCAACGTGCATCCCATCTCCTACATCGAAGTCTTGCTGCAATTTTGAATTTGATGATGAATTTTTCCTTGCTACAGTTAAGATTCCACTAGCAATTTACCTACTTTTTAGAAAAAGATAAATTGTATATCCTTTCTTTTCATAATATTTCTTTTGGTGTTTTGAAATGTTTGCTTCCATGATACCGAAAGCATCAATGTTTTACTCTGATTTTGGTTTCTTATCTTGACTTAATTTTGTTGCATTCCATTGTAGTATGTTCAAGTCCCCAAATACTGTTCTCACTCAGAGATCTGAATGGCATCTATTACAATATACAGCAATATCTTTGTCCCAAGAGTTCATGGCAGGAGTGGACTGTCATTAAGGGCCAAAGGAACCAGGTCCAACCAATAATATCATGCAACTTATAGGAATTTCTGTTTTTAATTAGAAGAAAACATTTATATTTAATTTAATTGTAATAATCATTAAAAATAATAATTTATTATACCATGATTCTTAGTGGTCACTGCAGCAGGTACTTGCAGTGTTGTACATGACAACCACAACAGTCTCCTTGTGGCAAAGCACAACGTTGGGCCAGATTACATGAGCCCTTGGTCACTACTTACCCCTCTACACACTTTGCCAATCAGGTATGAAGTTTTAGCATTCGTGTTATTCTTGATGGAAACTTCATTGTTTGATGGACAAAGTAATGTAGTTTTAAAATGAATAGAGTGGATTATTTATTGAAAAGTCACTTTCATTCATTAAAGGTAGGAGAAAAACCTGAAATTAAATAATTGGTTGCACATCAACAGAATAATTTAACATTTAGGCAACAAGAAGGCAAAAATAGAGAACTTTCTGTAATAGTTTAGTAAGAAATTGTGCTTTACAATATTTTGAACTATCTGAACAGTAGAAGATACCAGGTGGATGATAACTTTGCTCCTATCTCAAGAAAGCAACGGCAATTACTTTTCTGAATCAAACCTGAATTCAGAAGCCAAAGCAATGTGTGACACAGTGGTAAACCAAATGAAAGGACAATTCCAGTAATATTATATATTCAATACTTTTGAAATTATTGACCCAAAGAAATTTATTACATTCAGAGAAAATTTCCCTGCTAACTCTACAAGAAAATTTGCATAAAATTACAATCCCAAGATCACCTGCAAAAAGTTACAAAATTAACTACCAGTGATTTATAACAATGACACATTCAAAGATATCCTTGGAGTCAGCGAACTCTCAGATTTTTAATACAACACTGCTTTGAGGAAGCGTTTTCTGAAGTACACAAAATGCTGCAAATTGCACTAACAACTCCAGTTCTAATGGACAAGGCACAAAGAAGTTTCTATGCATTGAAAATAATTAAGTCTTTCCTTAGGAACACCATGGATGAAGATAGGCTTAATTCCTTGGTTGTATATTACATTTGCAAAGAGGAAATTGGTGAAATCCCTAACATCAAAAACAGAGTGATTGAAATGTTTGCCACCTAGAATAATAGATATGCTCAGCTTTTGTACAGTAATACTGCTACTTGGTGAGTTTTATTTTATCTTTTATTATTAGCTACTTGATGCTTAAAAATGTGTAGTGTTTTGACACATTTGTGCTATTGCAGTGATTTTGGCAATGCAACTAAAGGTAACCTGATTTGAAAGGTATAATCCCACTTTACTTTCATTACAAGCAACTTCACATCTAAGAAAAAAGAAAAATGTTCACGAGTCACCCTGGTTCATATTATCCACCATATCTTAGTGCCAGCATTTTTACTTCATTTAGTTCATGTTGTCGGTGTACAAAATCTTTAAGTGTGCTTATTTTTTTTATTGAAATATTAATAATTAGCATGAAGAAACCTAAATGTATAAGTATTTTGTTATTTTAACAATATTCAAGAATATTCAAATATTGATGTTATATGGCTCTATTCACCTTATGTATGTCCTGTGTACCACATATGAAGCGTACTGAACTCAGTCCTGCTCCATACTTTTGCAATGCAGAATCTGCAGCTGCAATGATATCTGGATGGCCCTGGAAATGTTAAACATAACAAATATTTATGACTGTATTTGCATAATTTTGATTCTTTATTTTACAACCCAACAAAAATCAGAAGAACTGGTGTATTATAATGATAAGACTAGCTTTAAGAAGTGAAATAGTGGATAATGGCTGGCATAAACTGCATTACAACATAGTACCAAAGTATGGTTTTATATAAAAATGGCATCTTCCTTTCGGGCTATTATCAGCAGCACGACTGTGTTAGATTTTAATTGCACAATACCAGTATGGAACATACCAGTAAATGAGAATTTTCATATTTGTACATGCATATATGCTACTATTCTCTACCAGGAGCAAATCTACAACCTTGTACATAGAAAATCAGTGCCCTGCCAACTACATCAATGAGGTCAAAAACTGTGTAACAATTGCTTTGTTTTAGGCCCCTAGAGTTGAAAATATTTAAATATGTTTAATGGTGGTTTCAGGATTGATATGCAAAAGTTAATATGCATAAGAAATGAAATTGTGAAATTCAGTGGGTCATGATAGGATGCAATATGTAGACAATATAATATAATGTGTTAGTATTGGTGGTTACAAAAATGATATGATGTAATGTGCTATGTGGACCAGTGAGAAAAAAGCTTTTGGTGGTTATAGCAACGAAGGGAGAAAAATAATTGATCTTGGACAAGTGGTTTGCAAAAATAGTGTCTTTGGATTGTGTGATGTCGAAGGGAACGACGACTTATGATAGTGTAATGTCGAAGGGAACAGATGTTTGATGATCGTGCAATGTCAAAGGGAACAGACGTCTTTTCACTGTGTAATGTCGAAGGGAACAGGCGTATAATTCTGTGTCGAAATGGGTGTAGAAAAAATCTATAGAGATTATAAACTATATTCACAATTTCTGTGTAAATGCAATTCAATTACACTAATCACATTTATTGCAAATCTACATTACAAAGTATTCTGTAAATTTGTTACTCAAAATTAAAAGATTTAAATTATATTAATTTAAAACGAAAAATGGAATTATTTCATCAATAGATGAAAAGTTAATTCCCTCGCTCAACACCACACCTGAATTCAAAGAGTTTTTCTCATGCAACTACTGGCACAGCCTGCCTCGGTAGCGTAGATGGTAGCATGTTTGCCTCACGTTCAAGAGGTCCCAAGTTCAATCTCAATTGGGGTGAGTTACCTGGATAAGGCTTTTTCAGGGCTTTTCCCTTATCCTTATAGACAAATGTCAGGTAACTCTAAGCTCCATGGACCCCGGACTCATTTGAGCACCATTTCATTCATTGTTCGATATGACAATTTTGGAGCAAGTAAATTACATTAAAAAAAAAAAAAACAATTGCCGCAGCAGCCATGGATAAAATCTAAAGGAATTTCTTATCCTGAGAGGTCAGATCTGAGGAAAAGCTCAGATTAAAATGACTGCGAGACCTGGCACATCAGCACCATCCCCAAGGACAGGACGCAGCAACAGCACCATCTCACATAATCTCTATCATCACATCTCCACGTATGTAACAATTTTCTTTCCATATGGTCGCCGCAACTTGGAGCTTCGTGAACACTATTCCCACCTCCAATCTCGTTCCAACTGAGCTGCTTAAAATGAGTTATCATGTCTTACTTTTGTTACAGGAGATATTAGTTCACTGTCTTCAGAGTATCTCTTTGGACATTTTATATAATAAATTAATACACCCACCAGTACATTAAAAACATTCACAAGAAAATTAAATAATACATGGGGATAAAATTACTATTTTAAGTCATGACAATGTCTATGAGAATGATATCATTAAATATAAATTAGTGGTATGTGAAAACATTTAAATAGTCAGAAGATAAAACTAAAAGATGATGTTTCACAGGAGAACAAACCAGATATATACCAGATAAATTGTAATGACTTCAAGAAAATCTGCATTGGGAAGAATATTAGTAACATAAGAACAAGAATAAAAGAATACATAAGGATCTTTGGCTTTTTCGGAGAAACCAATGCAACATAAGTAGAAAACCTAGAATACTAAAAAGTATTTCGGGAAAAACAGACCATAGAAATTGGGAAAACATTTACACATGTAAAAATAGAAACTGTGTTTTAATGTTGAAGTCCTGCCTAGAGACTAATTTTGCAGTATTTCATTCAGGCACCAACAGGGTCAAGGCCAACTAACATGTAGAGTGATGCAGACAGTTGAGTGGAATTAAAAATGGGAGTGAAAGCTCCTGAAACATATTTTCCTTTAAGAATAAACAAGTAAGTGATATTTTAGTTAATTGATGGAAATTAATATATAGGCTAAGGTTTTAAGGAAACCAGGAGATCCGTGGTTCAAATCCCGACTATGGCATTGAATTTTTCATGTTGACTCTATCTTTAAAAAGAAAAGTAAGTGATATATTAAAAATTGACTTAGTAATACTAAATATGTCCAGAAGAAATTTAGCAACATACTAATTGTGTGTGCATAATAAGCATGGAGTGAATGAGGAGTTCCAAAATTTACTGCTGCTAGTTTTTACTTTCATTTGATGACTATAATGGTCTGGAGGCATTGTAATGTCAGAGGCTTATAAGCATAGTTAGATAAACACAACAAGCTACTTGGAGCCAGCATTTAAATACCTAATTTTCAGAAGTAGACATACAAAATCAAAATTATGGAGAGTACACCATTCACTGTCATTCTTTTCCCTTATCATGATAGAATCACATATCCCCATAAAAAGGTATAGCATATGAGTTTCTATGCCGTAATGTTCCAGGGCCAAAGTGCAGTGCCTTTTCCTTTTATATTGGTTTAATACTTACCTACAACACAGACAACAAATAGTACAAATTAATTATTTAGACACAGAAACTAAGACTTCATAAAGACTATCAGGGAAAACGGTCTTCTCGGGGGTTCTCCAAGGACAGTCCTGGGTCCCATTTTATTTTTGGTCTGCATCAGCAATCTATCACTTTATCTAAACAAAGGAATTTGATATAAAAAGCACTCTCTTTTTCTGGTGACACAAGTATATTAATTTCTGTTTCAAAATAAACAAATTAGTAATCAATTAAGACAAAACCAAAGCTTTTCAAAGCTATAAAACTTTAAAGAATCAGGAGCTGCCAAGCATTAAATTTGGATAAAAAACAATAAAGCTAGAGACTGGAGAAAAGCTGTTGGGTCTGTAGGTTGACCACCATCTGAGATGGGATATACTCGTACATGTGGAAAATCTGACAACTAAGTTAAGTAAAGTGTGTTCTGCTCTGTGCCAGTTAAAGTTCTGTGCCAAAAGGCAGTTTACTGCCCCGTTACTCTTCGTGGCCTACCTGTCTGACTTCTCTACGGAACCTCAGACTTTATGTGCCAGTACATGGACAAAATCCTCATAATGGTACAAAAACGTTCGCTACCGTTTCCCTCTGCAGAAAAGCCAGCTCCGAGCTGTCGCCGCTGGAGTGAGAAGTGAAGTATGGCCATCAGCCCGGGAAGAGCGCTGTTGACAAAGACCCGTGGTTGTGCCCGCCGTGATCACTGAAGCTGCTACGGTGATGATCTCTTGGACTCCTTCCACTAAGTCCTCTTCGATCAGGGTTTCAGATATGCTCCCCACTTCAGGGCCAAAGCCCTACAAGGACACGCTGCACTCAGACAGTTGTACCCAGTTTTCAATTCCAACGTTCCTACGTACCTCAAATTGCATCTATATCGGGCGATTGTCTCGCCCCCTGATCCTGTACAGATGCGCGGTCTGGGGAGGGGCGGCTCCTACCACCATTCGCAGACTGAACACAGAATAGAAATGCAGAATAGTATGCTACGGATGATCTACGATACTGGTCAGATATCCTACACATCCACTCAGGACTCCCATACATTGTAGACATTTACAAGAAGGAACTTGCACCATCTACAATAACCTGGACACCCATCCCAAACACTCTAGTTTGGTACGACCACAAAGTAGTTCTTTGGAGGATCAGCTACCGTTGCCCAAGAATGCCTTGGATAACCTCACATGAATAGGGTCGTCACTATCCCCTACACACCAAATTCCCGCAGGAGCACAAATGAAGCTGCTAAGACAAACAACCAAACCAAATTCCTACGCCCTCATACCAGTGGGCAGTCTTCCTCAGGCGATCTAACAAGCGGGCAGCCAGGTGCAGACATTTGGCATGTACCAGTGACCATATATGCGGACTATTGCGTCTGTCACTGTTTAGAGATAACTAAGCCCAAAGACACAAGCTTGCGTCACATGGCCACTCTACTATATTACCCAGATAAAGCAGCAGTAAATGGCTAGGTGCTGAGGCAAAAAGCATCCCATCCAGGTGAACCTGGGCGACTCGCTCTGATTGCTGGATTGCTGAAACTGATTCAGTACGCGACGTTTGCTATCTGTGTCCTGCTCGAGTAGTACCCTGTCTGCTACGCGGCAGGTGTGCCTCAAAGTAAGGTGTTTGTAATTCATAATTCCAAAGCGGTAGATGTCACATTGCCATCAAACAGGGTGGAACTTATTGCTCTGTGTAAACCTTGAAGCATTACAAACTAAATACGTGTGTTCTTGGATTTCTCTAATGAAACATAGGAAAAGAACGCTGGTTTGGAAATCCAATGAGGAAATAGGTACGTTAACGCAAAATGTAATTTCTTGAAACAGAAATTCCCCGGGAGAAGGGCAGTACATATGGTATGATATGACACATACAAATATTGCACCGTATTGAAATCCACAGTATCCACCCACAGATATATCCAGTATCTTACTATCAAACTCAAAACTCTCCTTTTTGCAATATTAATTTAAATTATAGTTAAAAGTATTCGAGCTAAAATAATGTATGTAGAATGTCTCTCTTTTTTACAATCTTGCCATTAATTAACAAAAAAATTTTCAATTTTGAAAAGATTAGCTGGAGTCAAGTGGGGTAGTAATTGGGAGACACTGAACACCACATACAAAACATTCATCAAGCCCATACTTCTTTATAATGCAGAGGTAATAATTACAGCAAACAGTTCTAACATAAATCACCTAGAAGTATGCCAAAATCAGGCCCTGCGTCTAATAACCGGTGCAGCAAAATCAACTCCAATCACGGTAATGCAAGCCTTAACTCGGAACTATACAATATATCTAACTTTAGAGGAGCAAGCACTAATACAACATTAAAAATGTTGCGGTTAAAAGCAAAATTGGAGAAAAGATTACTACAACCAATCAAGATGAAAACACAACCAAGTTTCCTATACAAAGTTATGGAATTAAAAACAGATCTGAATCTTCCTAATTCTAAAGAAAACATTTTAATCAAAGAAAACCCTCTGACTTTTGAACCAATTAGTATTCAATTAGATCTAGAACAAATAGTTACAAAATCTGAAACTTTCAAACCTGTACTAAAAGCATTAGCATTAGAAACTGTGAACAATAGATACCCACCTGAAGAATGGTCACATATCTACACAGATGGATCTAACTTGGACAACAACTCAGGAGCAGGAATTAAGTGTGCACTGTTCTCATTCTATCATCCAGCAGGATACCACATAACAAATTTTGATGCAGAAGTAACGGCTATTCATATTTTACTCCAGCACCTTCTATACAGAATAGATAAATTAAAAAATGCTGTCATACTTTCTGATTCTAAAACAGTATTATGTGCAATAATCCCAAGTTCGAATCTCAGTCAGGGTGAGTTATTGGATAAGGCTTTTTTCGGGGTTTCCCTTATCCTGAAAGACGAATGTCAGTAACTAAGCTCTATGGACCTTGGGCTCATTTGAGCATCATTTCACCCATTCCATTCATCGTCCTATATGACTTAACGTTGGAAGACGTAAATTACAGAAAAAAGAAGAAGAAGAAGAAGAAGAAGTGCCTTAAGTTCATATAAAATGAGGTCAATCCAAATTAAAGAATGTCACAAAATGATCCAACAACTTCAAAAACGGCCGCGCCGTAGCTCAGTGGTTAGACCGCTTGGCTCTCGCCAGGGCGGCCTGGGTTCAATCCCAGGTGACCGCAAAGTGAGATTTGTGATGGACAACACGGCATTGGGGTGGGTTTTCTCAGGAACCTCCGGTTTCCCCCGCCATCTCATTCCACCGGTGCTCCATCTTCATCTCATGTACCATCAGTGTCACCGCCTGCGGTGCCGTATGTAGTAAAAGCGGGCGTTAAACACTACACAACTTCAAAAACTACCGAAAAGAATTATAGTACAGTGGATACCTGCACATTGTGGAATTGGTGAAAATGAATCAGCTGATTTTCTTGCCAAAAAAGGTGCAAATTTATTTCAGAACAAAAGTAAAAACTTGCCCTTTACATCCATAAAAAGATCAATAAAAACAAATATAAAATCAAACAAAACCACCCAATATCTAACAAAGCCAATTTTAATTAAAATCCAGAAATTATTCCAGAAATCCCACGTAAAGCTGCAGTAGCAAATTTTAGATTACTTACGGAACATGATTATTTGGCCAAACACTTACACAGAATAGAAATTTATACAAGTCCAAATTGTCCTCTGTGCAACAATGAAGAGGAAATAACCAACACCAACTCCAATACTCAGACCTTAATACAAGTATCGATTGTAGCAAAAATGGCGCCGCTCGTGGCCCAACATGTGAGTGAAGCATGTGTTTGTTTACTTTGATCGTGTGTTTGCAGAATTAATGTAATTCACATTAAAGTGGCAACTAGTGACCAACGAGTTAGTTTATAGTGAGTTTTTAACATAATATCAAGTTATAAAGTTTATGTAAATATATAGTAGTGTGAAATATTGTCGAAAGGGTCGTTCTTATTCTGTTCCCGACTGCAAATCTAATTATGGTAGTGAACTTCATACGACAATATTCAAATTTGCTAAAGAAAAATCTTTATGGGATCAGTGGTTCAGGAACATACATCGTAAAAATTTTGAAGTAAATGACAAAACTGTAGTTTGTGTTCATTATTTTGAACAGACTTTGTGGTTAAGGAAGACATTTTTCCAACAAATGATGATGAACCAATTCGTGTCCCTCAAAAAGTAACAAAATTAGCTGATTATGCCTAACCTACGATTTTTAAGAATCAGACATCCTATCACACAGTAAAGCTCAAGTAGAAAAGACGAAATCCTGAAGAACATATGCAAGACATTTTGCAGAGAGTGAAGAGAATGTTAATGATTGGTGTGCACAAGATGTTATTGACAGTTTTGAGTCCTTAAAAATCGAAGTGGTGAGGAAAGATTTTAACACATTCATAGTCATTATTAAAGATGATTAGTTATGTTCTTTTCAATAACATTCAAAATCCCACCTTCACTGATGTTCCTACTCTTAATGTGAGTTTCAAAATACTTCATAACCTAAAAGTGAGTGTGTTTTGCAATATTATGAACTTACCAGTGAAAAAATTTTAGATGGTTCTTGCAATGTGAGGGAACTGCCACCCTCAAATTTGACAGATGGAGTAAACTGGATAATCTGGTGAGTTCTCTTAAATATTATAGTATAAGCAGTATGTCCTTACCAGAAAAGGTAACTATGTAAACAATATAAAAGAAACTTTATTACTTGCTGCAGATGATGATACAGTCCAGTAACATAAAGTTTGCTTTGGAACAGCTGGAGCTAGCCTGTGCTAGTTGGATTAAATATTCTCCAGATGTTTTGATATGGGCTATAAACATTTCATATGCATATCCAGAACTATACAATAAGAAAAACTAATGTATTGACATTACCACATCCTGTGTATCTAAGGCAATTTTTAACAGAGATGTACAAGCACCCCTGGCTTAGAACACTCACACAAAAAGAAAATAATATAAATGAGCCTTTACTTGTCAAAGTGAAGAAGTGTGTGAAAGTGCTGGCAAACATGTTTATGAACAATTACACAAAATGTTAAATGAAAAAAAAAAAATGTATCAGAACACTTATCCAAGAAAGTGCAAAATAGAGAAACCAGAAGAAAAGCCAGTGATGAACTTCGTGAGGAAGGAGCTCAAACTTAGCAGCCAGTAAATATTTCAGGTTAGCTTTTTCGTTTTCTTTTTCTTTCTTTTTTTCTTTTCTTGTGCATGTGTTCTTGATTATACCATTTCTGTTGTGTTCAAGAAAAACTTAACTTTTGTTTCATTTAATCATGTTTTCCTCTATGTTTTTACTGTGCAAAGTGTTAATGCTTATGAGTTGTCATGCCTTAAAAGTTAAATTTTGGTTGGAAGTATAAGGTAGGAAATAGCAGTGGAACGTGTTACTATATGTGATAAACGATTAGGATTTGTCATGGTGCTTTTTATTTATGTTATTACACGTTTTGGTTGAAAGTATAAAGTGATAAATGCTTAAGAGTTATCTTACTGCTTCTTAATATGGAATATATTATGTCCATTGTATATAGTTTCAAATTTGGCGTAACCAGAGTCGCTGGGCTTCGATGGGCGCCATCTTGGAATCTGTATTAAGGTCTGAGTATTGGAGTTGGTGTTGAAATAACTGAAGAACATCTTTTAACCTGTGAAGCGCTACCTGCCGGACCCACCACACAGAAATATTGGAGAGCAAGAGAGCTAATGGCTTCATTGCCAAAGCCTAGCATTTGAAAAAAAAAAAAAAAAAAAAAAAAAAAAAAAAAAAAAAAACCAACAACAATCTTGCCATTTTTAACTTTTCCAATTCTCTTCAGCTACTTTCGAACCTAACAAAAATTGATCGCACATTTATAAGCACTTTATAGATCCAGAGCCACTTTTAGTTGCTGAACATCCCTGTTTCAGAGAGTTTGCACAACGCTTAAATCCGTTCTATAATATTCCCAGCTGGAAAGATGTCCACAATTTAATTACAAAAACGTATGCTGAGGCAAAGGAAAATGTTAAAGCAAATTGGTCTTCATTCTTGTCGTCACACTTAAAATCGATTTAACATCATTAAATTCCGGGTCTTAATATATGCAGTAACATATCCTGGTGTATATTTAAACTGGAAGTTACAAACTTTTCTCAAACTTTTCACAGAAGTCGTGAACCAGTGGAATACTGAGCATAGAGTTAAATCCATTTTTACCGATAATGCAGCAAGTACATCTACCGCTGCAAAACACATTTCGGGCGTAGAGTACATAGACCACTCTGTTCACTTATTAAATCTCGCCGTCATATGTGTTTTTGCTGATGTTAAGGAAATAAATTTAGTTGGAATAAATATCGTCTTGTGGGATATTTTAAATCAAGTTGCAAGAGAAAAGAGGAGCCTGGAAGGTATCCAAACAGAACTAAGAACGCCAAAACACAAAATAGGAAGTTTAAACAAGATGAAACAGTACCTATGATATGTTCACGAGACCTTCAGATCAAAGCGAATGTATCAACGTAGCTCTGAGTGATCTGAAAGGATCGTCAAAATTCTTAGCGCTAATGAGCGGGATTATCCATCGGGCAGGACCCTTTTGTTCAAGCAATTACAGAAGTTGCTATGGAACAACACGTACCCTCCTCTAAAGTGTTAGCAATCATAAAAGTGCTCATTGATAGTTTAAAAGGCAATAATGCATATTGCGAGCAAAATCAGCCGATGCTTAAATTACAAAGAGCGCTTCGTGCTAAAGTTTCGACTAGATTGTTACCACTCGAAAGGTAGAAATTCAGACCATTGGAAACGCTATTAGATCCGATGAAAAAATTCTGCGTTTGGTAAATTAAAAAACGTATAACATTTCGGAGAGATTTTAGCGGAAGAATGTGGAGATGAACTGCAGAAATAGTCAATTGATTTCCTGAAACAAAGAAGCACTTCTGAACTACAATAATGTTGGAGACAACATGAAAAATTCAATGCCATGGTCGGGATTTGAACCACGGATCTCCAGTTCAATAATGTCGCTACTCTTCACGTGGTGCTAGACCTTTGAAATATATAACAGTACGCTCAATCATTTTGATCTAATAGTAGGAAACCAGTTTTTTCCCTGACACTTCGACTTCCTAAATCTCAAATCCCTTCCCTGGTATCCTCAGTGATCAAATGATGAATAAATTTACATTACACATCATTAAATGCATTGCTTACCAAATCAGGTAATCCCCGTTATAGCACCATGCAGTAATATTTAGATTTTCTGCTCCACTGGACATTTGTAGCTAGTGTGTGCGGTTCAATTGAAAGAATTCATTATTGAAAAAGTCAGGAAGATTACATTTTTGTATGATTTTAATTCAGTTCCTATTCTATTCTAATATAAATAAAATTAATAAAAGCGTGTATATTGCTAAGCAAAGTATAACAAGTGAATTCAGTAATAATAACGAATATGTGATATATGAGGTAAAATGACTCTTTCTCTCATTGTAGTAGCGTAGGAAATGTAAGTCATCAAAGCCAACGATTTTCTCACTTATATCCAAAATGACATGTTCTTTGGTAAGCTTTCTCTTTCATTCGTTAGAAATAAATTCACATAATGTTTTACTCATTCTGAAATACACATGAAAGCTCTGTATGCATTGAAATTTGTGTGAATGCATCAGATTCTACTTTCTGTTTTCTTTGTGTATAGTAAGCAAGGAAAATATTGTATACTACCGGAAATAGATGTTCTGATACCCCTGAATTAAAATAAAAAGTCATCTTTAGAAAAACTCTGTTTGTGGACACCACTGCTTGAAGTCGAAAATTCAATGACATACCAAACTTGGTATTTAAGGATGTATTACGAATCTTCCAAGGATGTGTTACGAAAATTTTTGAAGAAAATCCCTTCTACCCAGACTACGTTTTCATGGGACAGTTAAAAAAATAATTTTCTCAGTTTGGTTAAAATACTATACACTTAAAATATTTTAATGACAAATGAAATGTATGACATGTGATAAAAAATTCGAAGTTATTTAATTTTGCGGGCATTTTACATCCGATTTTCGAAGTCCTTTTGCATCTTGTTAGTACACCTATTCCTGATGTATGTTTGCATTTTCAGTCATATAAATATTTTATTAATTGTTGACAGTCGAAAACTTTATACATATTTTTGGAGTACTTAGCGAATTTTCATTTAATTTGCATTTAATTTTGCTAAAATGGATTAAAATGCAGCATCACATTTGAAACCTCGACCCTGGCTTTTGGTGAATCTTCTTGAGTAAGAAAGGAGTGGTAGAAACGTTTCGAAGTCGGTCAAGAAGACGTTGAAGGCGACGAACTCTGGATGCACTTGCATAATAATTACAGTGTGGATTAAGGAAAGAAAATGGTTTTAGAAAATCGCTGAATCCCCACAAGAGAGGTTGACCAGAATTGTGGCAAAATCACTCATCGGAATTACAGTGTAATAATGCTGACGCTCACACCTTAATGCTTGTTCGTAATTTTCTATTTCGCATAAAACTAAAATGTTATGTTACCTCAGCCACTGTATTTGCCAAGATGTCGCTTTGCCACTACTAATGAATCAAATCAGAATCGCTGAAGGAGCTGAATGTAAAGTACGTTCCAGTACTCCCAAGATTGGAAAAAGCGCTGAGACAATGTTTTATCTGAAGGGAATTACTTTCAAGGGGAAAAATATATTGATAAATAAACAATGATTCTTTAAAAAAAATAAAATTCTCATTAGCCTTTTATCAGACTTCGTATATCCTGAACTTTGTGGAAATGTACTTAGAAGTCATTTTCATGGATTGCTTTTATATCGGGTAAACCGGAAGAGATAGATAAAATCTTACTGCATAGCAAATACTTACCGTGTTAAAATACATAATTTTAATACTCTTTCCTTGTGGCGTGAACCATTTAGAAGACATTTTTTGTTATTTGTCTGAATGTTCCGATACTTACAGTTTTGTATAGTTCTGAAATGGGAAGTGGTTATTCATTCTCTTGGCTTTGCAAAGATAGTTGAACTGCAAAGGCATCATACACTGACTAGTTCTTTAATGACTTGACTATCGTTTTAAGTCTATTATACACCCGTATTCCCTTGTACCTATGAGAAAATTAGTGATGAGGTGGTGTTTACTTGTATTTACATGAAATAGACAAATAAGTGCTTGTAAGAATAGTTTGTACAGGAGTAGAGAAAGTCATGTAAGTACAACACATGCATTTCAAGTTAATTATCATATACCCATTTCCTGCACTTCCTCTTGTGGATGAGGAGTGTCATAACTCTTCTTCACATTCGGAAGAACCGCTAGAATATCAACTCATAACCTTCTGTGTTTGAGACAAGTATGAAGAGATAACACATAGTAATATGTAAAGTGCAAACAGAGCAGCACTGCACGTACTCTTCAATTTATGTGATTTCATTTTGTGTGGCATGCCATGGAAATAAGACATACAAGATGCTTCTACTTTTACTCCGTTGCTCTCTTTCTCAACGGTGATGTTTTGTTATTCAGACCAATTCAGATGGTATTTCCTATGAACTCTGAATATTGGAATTATTCTTGAGTGATTACATTGATCCCCAATCTTATATAAGTAACAGATAAAGTAATATGGTACAAAGAAATTGTTGTTTACTTACTGAAAGACCAAGATAATTATTTGAACAAAAATTAAGTATCATATCCTTCCTTCCTTCCACTGTTATGGCATTTGCTTGTTTTGATGTAATTATTCTTTCTGCTTTCCACGTGCCAGCATTTTTTATATTCTGTAGTTCTTCTCCAATTATTTCCTTTAGCATGGCCTGAGAATGTGTCGTATGGCAAAAGAACAGCTGGACATCTTGGAGGTGCTTTTTTAACGCTGAAGAAAACAAGAACAATAGCAATTTAGGTTGCACAAAATGTAAAACTTCTAAAGTATGTGATTTGAAAACCAAATCATGTAGTTGTAGATAAAATTTCTTCCGAAACATGATTTAATATTTCTGAAAATAAACATATAAACCTCTTGAAAGTATAATTTTCAAAGACAGGAATATGTTAGAATGTGTGAGTTTTGAAGATCTCGTTGAATATTGAATTAATGAACGTTTTATGAGATCAAATTTATATACTTCTAATATGCGCAGTTGCCAATGGTAAAGTTCAAGAATACATGGTTTTTGTGGATATACTTTAATAGCAAATCAGGCGGTTACACTGATGACAGAGTACCTTCACAATTTGCTAATAGAAAGACGGGGGTAAACTTGCTCATTTACCGCAGTTGTGGATAATCCTAACGGGACTTGAACTGCAAATCTGTTATTCATGAATATATGCTCTAAACGACTTCAGCTACCCATGTTGGTGATGTTGCAAACGATTGTAGAAGTCTTATAGAACATATTATTATGATCTTGTATAAGCAGAGATTGCAAGAAACGAGGTTTCACGACAGAGAAACGCACTTCCAATTGTGTCTGCAGGTGCTCCAAGACCGTAATGTAGAATGGATATGGTAGATGGATAGAGTCAACATGAAAAATTCAATGCCACGGCCGGGATTTGAACCACGGATCTCCTGGTTTCCGTCCAGTCGCTCTTAACCTTTGAGATACCATGGCCAACGTGCCGTCCCGACATTAAATTCTCCAGTTGACTCATATATTTCCCCGGTAGACCACCAGGGGCTCTTGCATCCGAGATACACCGTTTGTGGCGACTTACTATTGTAAGTACTTAAGTCCCAAGCTTCACCATTTAACTCTTATTATTTTAGTTAATTGATGGAAATTAATCATTTCTCCACACTAGCCGTATATAGGATAAGATATTTGATACATAGAGTCAACATGAAAAATTCAATGCCACGGCCGGGATTTGAACCACGGATCTCCTGGTTTCCGTCCAGTCGCCCTTAACCTTTGAGCTACCATGGCCAACGTGCCGTCCTGACATTAAATTCTCCAAATATCTTAACCTATATACGGCTAGTGTGGAGAAATGATTAATTTCCATCAATTAACTAAAATGGATATGGTAGCCTGCTCTCGACTCATCTATCACCAGCGTTGCTTGTAATGTTTGCAACCTAAATGTATTCTTGTAAAGCCAAAATCAGAATGAAAAATGCAATGCCATGGCCTGAACTAAACTAAGTATCCTTTGACCAACCGAGTACCAACATACAGGTTCATCACAGACACCATAACTGACGCGCATGTTGCATGCTTTTACGTAAAGTACAAAATGTTCAAGAATTTACTGTCACAATGGCAGTTAGGTGCTAGAAGTAGGCAGATGGATCCTCTTTAACTGGAGTACAACAAAGAGCTCTATTGGCTTTTAGCGTCCCATAAAAGAAGAAGAGGAAGAGATGAAGGGGAGACCCGAATGCAACCAGATACGGATGACGTGCGCTAGCAAGGACGGATCCCGAAGGATTCCATCTTGGTGCCAAAACTGACCCGCTAAGCTCCACCTTAACTCCGCGCAATCGACGAAGTTCCCGGGAAGGGAGCAGTCCCACCAAACAAATGGTTACAGAGCGCAAAATTCCATCGATCGCCGCAACACACACGCACACGCACACGCACATACACACACACACAGCCATCGCCTGGTGTTACAATCCTGAAACCTAAAAGGAAATGGAGACAGGAAATTGGACATGCAAGGTGCTAAGTTGCGTATTTCATAGCTATTAGGTTATTAGGCCAATTAATTCATATCTAGTTTTATTATTAGAGCTCCGTTCAATAGTCACTAATAGGCGCTACTGGAAGTCAAAAATAAATTCATAAAGGTACGGTTTATTAATGTCGGTCTGTGTGTTAGTTAGGCAGTAGCCTGCTGATCTCAAGATTAGGTTTCAAACCCTGCACAGATGACGGTTTTAGGTGTGCTTAAAAGCGACAGCCTCAAAGCAGTAGATAGATATACTGGCATGTTAAGGGACAGTTGGACGAAGTTACAGCCCTGAAATCATCCTGTAAATAAATAGTATCGCTAACACATACACAGTATGAAGATATTTCAATTAATAGGGCTAGCCTATTGATCCCAAGGTCGCGAGTTTAAACTCTGTCCAGACCGATGATTTTTAACTGTTTCAAGTGTGTGTTTTAATTGTGACAGCTCCATGTCAGTATATTTATTGAATGAAAAAGAGCTCCGGTGGGACAAAATTCCCGCTCACTGGAGGCACTAATATGACCCTGGAGATTGGCATCGTCGAAAATACCCGAATTATTAAATATTTGCTCACATTAATAATAAGTAAACCTTGAGATTTATACAGGAAAACAGAAGTCGCATTAAATTACAAGATACTAAGCTATACTGTGTTAACCACAACCGCTGTATGTCGATGTTGTACGAATGGCTGAATTGACAGAATAATGTATTGTCATATTGCTAACAAATGTGGCGATTGCACATATCACTTTAGATTACCTAGTTCCTCTAATTATGCTCTTTCCCGTTAGGTCGTTAAACTGGACCCGATGATCGTCGCTTATGGGTAAATTATGCTCGCCACTGTCAAGACGAAGGTAAGAGAGTTTGTGCTATCACTCTCATAAGTGTGGACATCAGCAGTTGGGGTGAGGTTCCTGTTAATATGTTCTTTATTTCCGTAGAAATACGCTCAGGTCGATCCTTACAGTAGAAGAATTACGTCACAGACACAGTTACAATCTACCAACGTTGTTGACCACAACAAAGAGTTCACTTTCATCACACACACACACACACACACACACACACACATACACACACCAGTTCCAATTACACTCTCTCATTACGACTCTCTGTTTATTACTGTCCGATAACCAGCCATGGCTTCTTTTCATACACAACCATTCATGAATTCCAGACTGTTATAGAATGTTCTCTAACATGTCACCAGATAAAATACGAACGTTCTAGACGTGTAACTTTATCTATGTTGGCAAGTCTTTCATCTCCGGCTATCTTTATCTGTTTTTGCAGGCTCTTTATTTGCACACTGTGATGTCTGTTATCACTCCACGCGAACCCTTTTGATGCGTACGCCGCCAGTCGTAATAATGGATTCGCGACACTGCTCCCTCTTAAAGGCTGGTCGTCCCGAACAGTACCATCGTAGTGGGTCAGACGATCCAAGTGTACCACCATCTTCCCTCGAGGCACCTTCTGGATGCGGTAGACTACGTCGTTAATCCTCTTCACCACCCGGTACAGTCCTTGCCACGGCGATTGAAGTTTCGGGCAGCGTCCCTTGGTCCTGGTACTGCGGTACAACCAGACTAGATCATCCTGCTGGAACCCTTGGCTGTTGGCTTGTCTATCGTATGCGGTCGCTCGCCTTCTGGATGTTCTGACGAGCCATCTCATGCATGTCGTGGAAATGGTCCACCATGTTCTCCACATACTTGGTTGCTGGCTGGTTTGCATCCGGGTGGCTTCCAAAAGCCAGGTCACAGCCTTCCTGGTGACAGCGTTCAACTTTCTGTAGTCCACGCAGAAGCGTAGCTCACCGTTCTTCTTCGTCATCAAGACTATTGGGGAACACCAAGGGCTGTCAGACTCTTGAATCACTCCCTTGGATCTCATGTCCTCCAGCATATCCGTACTGCCACTTGTTTGAACAACGGAACTCGTCTAAGTGGTTGCCGAATACGCCGGGTATCTCCAGTGTCAATGTGGTGGAGCACTTGGTCCGTGCGGCTGTGGTCGCCGTCGCCTTGGCTGAAGACGGGCTGGTATCGCCTCAGCAGCTGTCGAACCTTCTCGAGCCGTTCTGTGGTCAGGTGGTCGGCCGCCCTCTCAAATAAGCCTACCAGCCGGGACATCAGGTGTTGCGTCGGTGCCGGCACCTGTGTTTTGTCGATTGCGGTTACGCCCAGCACGGGATCGCACGTCCCCAACTCCCTTCCGGCCTGGACGTCGTGATCGGTGTCTGCTAGGTTGAACAGCCTCACTGATATCTCCTCTCGGCACGGCAACAATGTTCTGGCTACACATAGTCCGTACACATAGTCTGGTTCAGCATCATGTTCTTCGTCCGCTGCCCGCCTCGGTAACGTAGATGGTAGCATGTCTGCCTCACGTTCAAGAGGTCCCAAGTTCGAATCTCGGTCAGGGTGAGTTACCTGGATAAGGCTTTTTCCAGAGTTTTCCTTATTTTTCAAGATGAATGTCGGGTAACTCTAAGCTCAATGGACCCTGGACTCATTTGAGCATCATTTCACCCAATTCATTCACCGTCCGATATGACTTAATATTGGAGGAAATAAATTACAAAACACAACTCATCTTCTTCGTCCGCTGGCCTTCCAGTCGCGCCGTCACCACCACCTCGCTTCTCGCGGGAACCACCAGATTATTACTTGAAGCAATTTGACTTTTTCTTTTGCTTTTGTGAAAAGCACGGTCAATCTATCAGCTCATATTTTCAAAATGCGTGGCAGTAAATCGGAACTTTACGTCGTCGTCTTCCCATTCTAATCCGTGAACTATCGATGTGATTTTATCATTGGTCGATTTTCCTAGCTCGTATAAGACTTGGCGTTCGTAAGGAGGCTGAAGTATGTAAGTTTGAACATGATGATTTTGAACCACCTGTAGCAAGTTCTTTGACCACTACTCTCGTTTCTTGTCAATTAGAAAATTAAAATACACGAATCCTGCACCTCTTGCCGACATGCTTTTATAATGATGAATGAAAAGAAAATGGTTAAAGGATGACTTTTACTCAACCTTTACTGGCCTAAATATTTGATGCGGTGCTGGCACCTTTTCCTTGCAAGGGATTCGGCAGGAGCATACAATACTGGCGACATTGCCAGGCCTTGTTTTGCTGCTGCCAGCCCGCGCATAGGCGAACGCCAAGAGACAGAGAGAGAGAGAGAGAGAGAGAGAGAGAGAGAGAGAGAGAGAGAGAGAGAGAGAGAGAGAGAGAGAGAGAGAGAGAGAGAGAGAGAGAGAGAGAGAGAGAGAGAGAGAGAGAGAGAGAGAAGCGGGGTGAGAAAGAGACAGAGTGATGTCTGGATAATTCTTTTCCTTCCCTTGTCGTGAAAGGCAGAATGTATACCGCGTGCTTCTCAAAAGGTTATTCAAAAGTTTAAGGAACAGAAAGAGTAGACACAATAGAGTAATTTTCGACTGGGAACCCATGTTCCCAAATACGATCATCAGTCAGTACCAATGATGTTCTGTTAAGCCGTAATACACTTTATTATATATAGGGTTCTGTCTGGCTGGGGTACCGAGATGCTGACCATACCTCCTCCCCGTAACGGTTGGATGAACGCCAACCTCTGCCTTGCGTATGTGGGCGTGAGGCCGGCAGTCGGATTGGCAGGCCTTGGCACCCTATGGGCTATAGCGCCATGGGGAAAAAATGTACAGGGTTACAAAAGATGCTCAAACACCACCAGCACACTCGATTACAGGCATTGAACCGTCGAATAAAGCTTTGGCGAACTCGCTCAAATACACCAGACATGTGCAGAAGTTCGTCAGATGTCTCAACTATTTTGGATCGTTCACTGGTGTCTGATACACTAAACTTTGATATGCCCTCAAAAGAAATAATCGAGTGGCGTTAAGTCCGGGGAATGGTTTTGGCATACAAGTGGTCCTCCACTTACGATCCAATATTCAGGTAATTTGCTATCATGGAAGGATAGGTTCACATTAAAATGTGGTGGCACTCGGTCCGTTTGCATCCATGCTTGCTGGCATAACGTCACTTCCTTATTTCTTGTGGAGGTATATGAAACATGTGATGTACAGACACCAGTAGGCGATCCAGAAACACTAGTAGCCAGAAGAGTTGTGGCATCTGATGAGGCGGTGGCGATGGCGGTAGCGAAGGTGGCGGCGGTGGTGGCGGTGGTGGTAGCGGTGGATGTGGCGGTGGCGGCGGTGGTGGCGGTGGTGGTAGCGGTGGATGTGGCGGTGGTGGTGACGGTGGCGGTGGTGGTGGCGGTGGTGGTGGCGGTGGTGGTGGCGTTGGTGGTGGCGGCGGCGGTGGCGGCGGCGGTGGCGGTGGTGGCAGCGGTGGCGATGGCGGCGGCGGTGGCGGTGGTGGTGGTGGTTTTGGTGGTGGTGGTGGTGGTGGTGGTGTGTTTCAACAACCGATTACACTGAACTCTGTGCACAATAAAGTGTGCTGTTACGGCTTAACAGAATATCATTGCTGATGACTAAGGATCGCATTTGATAACATGGATTCCTAGTCGAAAGTTGCTTTATTGGTCTACTCTTTTGGTTCCTTAAGTTTTTTCAGTAATCTTTTGAAGTACCGTGAATGTATGAATATCGTAACCAGGTTTCTCTCCCTCCCTTATGGTATGTATGAGAACATACATGTATAAATTGTCGGTGCTAGTGCTGGAAAAAGAAGTACACGAATGAATAGCATGCCCAAACCCATGTATCAAAACACGAGTATAATAATAATAATAATAATAATAATAATAATAATAATAATAATAATAATAATAATAATAATAATAATAATAATAATAATAATAATAATAATAATAATAATAATAATAATAATAATAATAATAATAATAATAATAATAATAATAATAATAATAATAATAATAATAATAATAATAATAATAATAATAATAATAATAATAATAATAATAATAATAATAATAATAATAATAATAATAATAATAATAATAATAATAATAATAATAATAATAATAATAATAATAATAATAATAATAATAATAATAATAATAATAATAATAATAATAATAATAATAATAATAATAATAATAATAATAATAATAATAATAATAATAATAATAATAATAATAATAATAATAATAATAATAATAATAATAATAATAATAATAATAATAATAATAATAATAATAATAATAATAATAATAATAATAATAATAATAATAATAATAATAATAATAATAATAATAATAATAATAATAATAATAATAATAATAATAATAATAATAATAATAATAATAATAATAATAATAATAATAATAATAATAATAATAATAATAATAATAATAATAATAATAATAATAATAATAATAATAATAATAATAATAATAATAATAATAATAATAATAATAATAATAATAATAATAATAATAATAATAATAATAATAATAATAATAATAATAATAATAATAATAATAATAATAATAATAATAATAATAATAATAATAATAATAATAATAATAATAATAATAATAATAATAATAATAATAATAATAATAATAATAATAATAATAATAATAATAATAATAATAATAATAATAATAATAATAATAATAATAATAATAATAATAATAATAATAATAATAATAATAATAATAATAATAATAATAATAATAATAATAATAATAATAATAATAATAATAATAATAATAATAATAATAATAATAATAATAATAATAATAATAATAATAATAATAATAATAATAATAATAATAATAATAATAATAATAATAATAATAATAATAATAATAATAATAATAATAATAATAATAATAATAATAATAATAATAATAATAATAATAATAATAATAATAATAATAATAATAATTTATAAGCTTAGATGTACATGTTGGCTAAACTTTAGAATCCTGCTCTTCAAAGTATTCTTAGTATTCTTAATCTTACAGATTAAAATTCTGTTTAGTTTTAAAAAGTGGCTTTTCCACTCTTTCAGTTGTGTTGTATTTATTGACATTGAGATACTATATTTTGTTCTATGCTCTGAAAGCTTGCATTAAAAAAATAGGATTCCAATTTGGATAAACAAATATTTTCGGAATTAGTTGAAAGCTAAAACATGCCTCCTAGAATACTAAAAATTAATGGTGTTTTCGAATCCTACTGTTAAATGATACGTATACAAAAGATCTTAAGTACCCCTTCGGATTTTGACTTATATTTCATGGAATAACTTTCTTGTAAAATACTGCGAATTACTTTAAAACTATTAAACTAATACTTAAGCAAATTGAGGTTCGTAACGCAATATCAGCAAGTTATATATAAAAATTTGATGTGTTAACCAAAATGAACATTTGAAGAAAGTGTTTTATTACTAATTTTCTTATAAGTACAAAGGAACAAGGGAATACAGTAATAACATATAAGCCATAGTTAAATACTTTAAGAGCTGTTCAGTGTGTGATGACATTGAAATTCCATTCTCTTTGCATGGCTAAGAGGTTAATATAGAAAAATAACGCATTCCTATTACAAGAGTACTTATAAATATTTAAAAATTCCAACCAGTGAGAAGTAATGTATCGAAAATTATTTACTCCGAAACAAAGACTTATTTGACATAAATTAAGATTTTTTTTCTATCTTTTACACTTTACAAGTTATGTAAAAGTGACAACTGTGACCAGTTGTGCCCAAAATGGAAAGATTTAAGAGGTTTTTCCCCCCAAGAAAATTCAAAACATACATTTAATTTCTCATGAAAATAGCCTAAATAGTCTTGGAAGCCTGATATCCATTGATATCTGATCCTCACGACAATGTTTGGTGTCGAAATGTATCTGATAGAGATAGATCTTCGATACTAAAAAATGTATAATTTTGTAGTATTATAAATTGTTTTATTTAACTTAATGCGTTGTTTCGTTTAACTTTATGCTAGATAAGGAATGGAAGGAGTCTAAACTTCATGTTATTGCTTCACATGTGCCCAAAAAGCTACTGGACTATAGTTCTTGATAGACCTTGACCGCGTTTCCTGTGGTTGAATGAACGCGGTTTTCGGAAAGAGTTGAAAATATTCTAGTTGGAGCACTACTTCGCGTTTCTGTAATAGCCTGGCTTGATAACTCACTCTCAGCCATTACATATGTACCTCTCATAACACCGTTGGCATTCAATTTTTCAATCTGGCTCTATTCATTCAAACCATAGCCTACACACGGCTAGTGTAGAACAAATGATTATTTCCATAAGTATTATTATAATTACATTTTATATTTTTATATTTATATGTTTTGTACATTAAAAAACTACTAACTACATCCGCTCTAGGGGATATACAAAAATGTGTTTTCCTGTTAACATTTATAATTCCAAAAACTGGAGGTTCTTCATAGCTTCTTCTCAAAGTCTTAGAGGTGTTTTAATTCATAATAGAAACATTCATCCTTCCTCTTTTGTTTTAAAGAGGCATATGAAAATGTTAAGTTTTTGTTAGAAAAACTACAGTATGAAAACCATCTATGTTTAGTGCGTGGAGATTTCAAGACTATTAATTGGCCAACAGGCTGATTTCACAAAATATGCTTGTTTCTTACGTACATAAATGGGATAGCAGAGCTAGGTCAGATCGTCCGATATGACTAAATGTTGGAGGACGTAAATTACGGAAAAAACGGAACTTTGGCTACGTAAAACTAATTTAACACCAGTCGAAATAAAAATATGAAAGGTGAATCTCTTATTGATCCTTCAAAAGTATAGTTGAGGCTGGCCCTTGTAGCCATGGTGTTAGAACGTTTTTTATTTTTTTATTTTTTTTTTACTTTATTATTATTATTTTTTTTAATTTACGTTTTCCAACTTTAGTCGTATCGGACGATGAATGAAATGCTGCTCAATGCGTCCGGGGTCCATGGAGCTTAGAGTTACCCGACATTCATCTTTCAGGATAATGGAAAACCCCGGAAAAAACCTTTCCAGGTAAGTCATCCTGATCGAGATTCGAACTCGGGACCTCTTGAACGGGAGGCAGACATGCTACCATTTACGCTACCGAGGCGGGCTGTTAGAACGTAGGTATGTCTCTAGCGTTCCGTCCTGCAGAGGGTCACGGGCTCGAGTCCTGCCTCGGGCAGGGTGTTTATGCGTTGTGTATGTGTATCGTGTATATGTGCGCCACTAGAGAAAAATAGATTCACTTCGATTGCCAAACGGATTCTTCCATAAGGCCAAATATGTGTCAAAAAACAGTATTTTTGCCTTCTTTCCGTGTAAAATTAGGTTTAAAATTGGGTTTAATGAAGCAATTGTGATAACTCTAGATAAAGACTTTGAGTGCTTTAAATACCTTTGTGTTACATTTCCTTCATTATCTTATGAAAAAAATGACTGCTAATAGGTATATTGGATGGCCCACAAATTCGAAAACTGATGATGGACAGTAATTTCGAGAATAATATGAGTCGAGAAGTGAAGGATGCCTGGAATGTTTTCAGAAACTTCGTTTCTAATTTCCTTGGAAATAAAAAAAAGTAAAATATTATGCCAATACAGTCAAAGTGACATGATGCTATTTTATAATGGTTGTAACATGAATGTCAAAGTAGATATTCTTCATTCCCAACTAAATTACTTCCCTGATGATTTAAGATATTTTAGTGAGGAACAGAGAGAAAGATTTCACCAGAATATAAAAAAACATGGAAATCAGGTATCAATGAAAGTGGAGCTTTTAGCTCTAAGCTCTATGGACTCTGGACTCATTTTAGCATGCTTCATCTATTCCATTCATCGTTCGATATGACAACGTTAGAGGACGTAAATTACAACAAAAATGTGGAGTTTTCACATGATGGAAGATTATATTGTATTTCACAAAGGGACTGCTTTGAACAACATGTGAAAAGGACAAAGAGGAGACAATTTGAAGTGCAATATTGAGATAAGGTGCTTATAATTATTAGTAATTAATGATTTATTAGCGACAAATAAATTATAATTATGGCCTAGTTTTTCATAGGTTGAAAACAATTTTTATTACGTTTCACAAAGCTTTAGTTTCATTTCTGTTATTTATGAATAGTTTGAAAACCTGATGTGATGGGAGCAAATGGAGATTATTTTAGAACTAGCCACAACAAAATACGTTTATGTTCATCTATCAGATTTAAAAAAGACAGAAAGGAAGTTTTGAAATGAGGAACTCAAGACGTGAGGTACAAAACGTATGAAAATGTTTGAACAAATATTTTATTTTACGAATGTAAAACAGTTACACTTAATAGAGCATGAGTAGAGCATCTATTTTCAGGTAGATAATGATAATTATAATAGAGCAGCCTTAAAGGATACAGCAAAACATTTCCCCGCGATGTTATGTTGTAATATAAAACAAATTTGAACTAGCATTCATAGCATACACCAAAATAAATAAAAGAATAAATGAGTAGAGGCAGACTGAAAAATGCAATGTCATAGCCGGGATTTGAACCACGGATCTCCCGCTCTCCTTGCGGTCACTCCAAACCACTGAGCTACTATGGCCAACTTACCGACCTGACATTAAATGCTCCAACTGACTCGTATGTTTCCCGGTGGACCACTAGGGGTTCTCGTATGCTATAAGACACGCACCTTTTAGAGGCGACTTACCATGCTGTAAGTACTTAAGTCCCAGGCTTCATAGTTAAACCACTATGTTTTATTTTAGGTAAATTGATTGAAATAATCATTTCTTTTACACTAGCCGAGTGTTGGCTAAGGTTTGGATGAGTACAGTCGGACTGAAAAATTCAATGCCATAGCCGGGATTTGAACCACGGATCTCCCGCTCTCCGTGCGGTTGCTCTAAACCACTGAGCTACTACGCCCAACATGCCGACCTGATATATTTTGTTTGTTAATGAAGCTGTCAATATATCAGCGCCACCGGTGTGACTGAATTTTATCACGCAATTCTTTTACAGGCCAGTGAAACTACTGACATTGTTGTCACTTTAAAATCTTCGATTTAGACGGAGTATGAACCCTCGACCAGGGAGCCGTAGACCAACGCCTCACCAACAGACTGACTTCATATACTGAGTGAGATTTAAAACCTTTATTGAGAGGAATGAACGATTTTCCCGTTGCTGTCAGGACATGATGCCGCGATATCTAAAATTAAAGAGCAAAAGCATTGGTTACGTCCTTTTACACAGAAAATACTAATAAGTACATAGTTAAGGAACAAGCTATCGCCTATACAGTTTTGTCTAAAGTGAGGGATTACTATTTTTTTCACGTCCTCCAACGTTGTCATATCGGCCGACGAATGTAATGGATTACATGATGCTCAAATGAGCCCAGAGTCCATAGAGCTTAGAGCTATCCGTCATTCGTCTTTCAGGACAAGGGAAAACCCCAGAAATGTCCTTATCCAGGTTACTCACCCTGACCGAGATTCGAAAGGGGACCACTTGAATGTGAAAGACACGCTACCACCTACGTACCGAGGCAGGACTAAGCTGAGAGAGGAGTATCCAGTATTGCTTCTTATCAGTATCGTTACCCAGTAATGAGTGTCAAAACATAGAGGTGTATTCCTATTGTTAGTATTTAACATTTTAATAAAACTCGCTGGAGACTTTTTTGACACCGAGCGGGATAGTTCAGGCGGTTTCGGCATTGGGAAGACCCTGGTTGAATTCTCGTGGTCGACCTACCTTACCCAAGGGCTTTTCCGCGGGTTTTCCAGGGTCACCAGGAGAATGCTGGGTAAGTTAATTACATCCCCTGCATTTCCTGTTCCTCCATTTCATCTCCATTATCATTTCACATCATCTCTCATCTGATGGTCTGTTTCAGGGTAGAAGTGTCGGTGGGTGTCTCGACGCTCCATGGCAGGTTGATGTGCTCTGAGTAAACACTTCCTCCTTCGGTAGTACGATTGCTGGTCTCCGAACCCGGTCTCGTGGTGGGGCTGATCCCGAACCACAGAAGCGTTGTCATGACTGTTGTCCGTTGTCATCTAGTAAAGACCCTGCCCTCTGCACTGCCGTGACTCCTTGGGAAGGCCGCCCTCTGTCTCCTCTCACCTCGTCCTTTATCCCGAGGGAGGAATTTGGAGTATAGGTACAATAGACCGAGTCTCCCTAAATTAGTCCGGTCCGGTCCAATCCATTTTTTGACAAAACGGAATTTGAATGTTCCATGTAAAAGGTAGTTTCGGGTGGGAGTAATTTTCTAAAAGCTCTTTTTGATGCATAGTTGGAACTTGCTGAACTTAAATAAAAGTTTGCGCGCGCATGTACACACACACACACACACACACACACACACACACACACACACACACACACACACACACACACACACACACACACACACACACACACACACACAGATATAAACACAAGTACACAGACCTTTTTCTAAAAATGCTCTTTTTGGGACAGGATGATTCGAATAATAAGTATATTTCCGGGAAATCTCAATATTGAAATTTTAAGTGAAATATATTTGCCCTCTTTGCTGGTACAGAAAGCAAAAAAATATGGAAAATAATTGCACCCATGTCTCACTTTAATAGAAGCAAGTGTATAATTTCTGAAAAACTAAAATTGCTTGATGCCGTTTTTACATTCTCTAATAGGGGGCGCCGGGGTAGCGCGGTGGTTTCGTTCGCGGCTCCCGTTCTAAGGGTCCCGAGTTCGATTCCCGGCTCTGGGTTGGCGATTTTAAGTCGGCCCTATCCACGCCTTCACCTCTGTCTAGCACACGTGAAGTATCCCCTATGCCCAACGTGGTTCGGAGTCCACGGTAAAAACTGTAGGTCCTCTCACCTCACCGCCATCTTCACTATCACCCTATCATCGGAGGTAATGGACACCGCCCTCTGGGTGCCTCCACCTGAGAAATGGGTCCGGTCATCACTTGGTGGGGTGAGGTTACCCCGAAGGCCAAGGTTGCCATGTGGGGAGTGTTAGTAACTAACTAACTAACATTCTCTAATAGGAAAGTATTTGGAAATAAAGGGAAAGTGTTGTATTCCACACTAAAGTTTAATACGGAGATTTCACCTCAAATACATGTTTTGAGATCTTCTGAACCGAATTAAAAAAGAAAAACTTTTTTTTTTAAAAAGTCTCCGTATAAATTTGTGTGTGTGTTTGAGTGTATTCGTTTGTGAACAGTATAACTCATACGAAACATCGACCAATTACCAAACTTGGTATTTAGTTCAGAGTCTTTCAAGGAGCTGACATGGAGATTACAAGAAATTTCCCCACTTCAGAGTACCCTTGGATAATTTTGATTTTCTCCAAATTTTGTTTCATAATTTTGACAAAATACCATAGGTATGTTTAAAACATGTACATGCCAATGAAATTCATATCTTGAATTTATGGGGAACGTTGACGCCCTCTTCTTCCTTCCTTCCTTCCTTCCTTCTTTCTTTCCTTCCTTCCTTCCTCCCTTCCTTCTCTCTCTCTCTTTTCTTTCTTTATTTTTAAGTTACGTCCTCCAAGTTAAGTCTATCCAACGATGAATAAAATGGGTGAAAGATGCTCAAATGAGTCCAGGGTACACAAAACTTAGAGTTACCCGACATCCATATTTCAGGATAAAAGGGAAAACCCGAAAGAAAACTTATCCAGATAATTCACCCTAACCAAGTTTCGAAATCGCGACCTCTTGATCGTGAAGCAGATACGCTATCATCTACGCCAGAGAGGCGAGCCCTTCATTCTTTTGTATAACTGGTAAAGCATAAGAGACTGACAAAACTTTATTACAGAAAAGATGTAGATCTGGTTAAAACATACAATTTATAATTTACTTTTTTGTGTAGTGAATGAATCCAATATTTTTATTTATTTGCATTTTAATGCTTTTCTCAAGTAGGAAGTCATTCTTTTTTTGTACATCCTGGACATCCAAATAAAAAGGAATGTCAAAGCGCTACACAGCGACCGGCTCGAAAGCTGGCCCTTTAAGCTCTTTAAGCCGGTCGCTTATAAAAACCTTATTGCCCTTTCCTCTCTTCATTGTACTTAGGAGGACACTTGTAATAAAACCATTTTTATAAATGTCTGTGTCGAATAATATGACGTAGGTATGATAGAAGTGTATATATAGTACAAGAGTGAGTAGAGAAGATCTTTTTTTTTCACTCCCATTTTAACTGCAATGGTCATATCGGCGGCCGTTCTCCTTTGGAACATATCGAAGGAACATATCGTATTGGTTGGGCTGACAAGGTCTTGTGGGCGGACATATCAGAGGTTTTAAATTAGTATATGTATATAGATGTATATAGAACCAAAGAGATTCAGTACTCATATACCATATATACCATAGGATTTTTATATGGGGGGGGGGTATTGGGCCTACCAAGGAAGGTAACAAAAGAAGTAGTGCAGATGATGTTGGTTATTTTAGTAGAGAGAGTGTTGAAATATTGGTTGAGAATGAATTTAGATATTAATTAATTGTTAAGATATTCAGTAGGGTGCCAGAAAAAGAATCTTATGAACTATGGATGAACTGTAGCCTCCGAAATAACCTGTAAGTTAATGGCATGGGATAATAAAATCTTTTGGAAAACAACAAGGAAGAGAGTTGAAGACATAGAAATCCAAAACTTTTTGATTGGGTAATGGAGGAAAGAATTCCGATAAGCTATACCAACATAGTAAACATAGGGAAGGCAAACACATTGATAAGCTAAGGGAAGGATTAGCATTGTTAGGAACTGGTGTTTGGAGGCTAACAAGGATACGAAAGGACATAATAGAGAGTCAATGTCCCATTTATGAAGGAAAAGATCGGAACATATGGTATTTGAATGTCAAGGAGCGGATTCACGGAGGAAAAAGTTTCTGGAGAAAATGGGCCAAGATAGAATAACAGCATTAAAGAGGGTTTTAACTCATTACATAGTTTTTAACTAAAGAAAAATGGAATTGGTCTGCACAGAAGGAATAGAGATAAAGTAGCGTTTTGATAGCTGTAATGACTTATAAACTGTGTGTAGAAGTAATTATGACGGACAAAGAGCTTGGACTGAAATGCCCTTACTACGCGAGTTACCTAAGCAGTTAAGCTGGTGCACGCCTAGTCTAGATGCAGTTGCTGAGCAACTGACACGCCTTGGGCATAGCAACACTCATTACACTTCCGTAAACACACATTTAGCAATGATAATGCATTCAACCTTGGTGATGCAGGTTTTTCTAGTTCTCCTACTTACGTTTCAACCATCGTTGCCTTCACGCTGAACGTCACAGTAGCCCCTCAACAGCAAGTAGAGCTCTGCCCAGATCCTTATTTAGGATTTAAGGTTATAATTTATCATCCTATATGGGCCATTTGAGAAAATCTGATGTGCATTTATATGGTTTTCCCTAGTCTTCTACAAACTATTATTACAATCACTTATTCCTCTATTTACTGTATCAATCGAGATAGACATTTGAAGAAGTTACTCTTACTGTTAATTTTCTTGTGGGTGCAAGGGAAATGTGGAAACACATTATACTTTAAGATATAGTTCAATCTTTTAAATGCTGGTCGCTATGTGTTAGCTTCAACATGCTGTTTTCTTTGCACGATCAAGTCATCGAATGACTTATAATTCAATATATGTACTCATATAAGAATTGCATCATTCAGATAGCTAACAAATAATATTTCGGGAATAGTATACTCCACAAAACAAATGTATTTGATATAAATTGTACATTTCGACGAAATATACATTTTTGCATAGTAAAATGTTTTTCATCTCCTTTCTTTGAATATCAGTTATGTAAGAGTTTATCCAGAATAGAATGAAGAAGCACAGTAAATTTGAAATATGTATTTTATTTCAGATAAAAATACTTTAAACATATGATTTCCTATACAAAATCTTTAAAACCAGTTTCCAGAATATGAACAATATTGAAAAGTGTTCCAAGTGGGATATTTTCTTGAAATTTTTCGTGTGGTAACCTGGAAGGAGCTGAACTTAAATGTCAGAATTGGTATTTAGTAGAGTTTTAAAATTTGATTTATTCTATTCAGAAGCACACACACGGATAACCTACATACACACGACTTTCTAACAATGCTTTTATTTATTTATGAAATTTCAAAA